>NW_026531011.1:304818-353485 GCF_020745825.1 Agelaius phoeniceus | reverse complement strand
CGCTGGCAGCGCCTGGCCCGGCCGGGGGTGGGGATTTGGGGGTCCTGGGGGGGATTTGGGGGGAATTTGGGGGTCCTGGGGCGCATCTGGGGGCACTTACGGCGGTGCCTGGGAGGGATTTGGGAATCCGGGGGATTTTTTGGGGTCCGAGGGAGATTTTGGGGGAGTTTAAGGGGTCTGGGGGGGATTTTTTGGGTCAGGGGGAGATTTTGGGGGGGGGGGTCCCTCCCCGGTGTCGGGGGGGGGGGGCGTGTCCGTGTCCCTCGGTCCCGTGCTGGAGCGGATTTGGGGAATTCGGGGAATTTTGGGGGATTTCCAGATGATTCCCATTTCCCGGCGCTCCCAGTTCCCGCCCCCACCTCTCTCCCAGTGCTCCCAGTGTCCCTCTGTCCCTGTCCCAGTGTCCGTCTGTCCGTCCCAGTGTTCCCAGTGTCCCTCTGTCCCTCCCCCAGTGTTCCCAGTGTCCCTCTGTCCCTGTCCCAGTGTCCGTCTGTCCCTCTGTCCCCGTCCAGTGCTCCCAGTGTCCGTCTGTCCCTGTCCCAGTGTTCCCAGTGTCCGTCTGTCCCTGTCCCAGTGCTCCCAGTGTCCCTCTGTCCCTGTCCCAGTGTCCCTCTGTCCCCGTCCCAGTGCTCCCAGTGTCCGTCTGTCCCTGTCCCAGTGTCCGTCTGTCCCTCTGTCCCTGTCCCAGTGTTCCAGTGTCCGTCTGTCCCTGTCCCAGTGTTCCCAGTGACCCTCTGTCTCTGTCCCAGTGTCCCTCTGTCCCTGTCCCAGTGCTCCCAGTGTCCCTCTGTCCCTCCCCCCTCTCTCCCAGTGCTCCCAGTTCCCTCCCAGTTCCCTCCCAGTTCCCCCCCCCTCTCCCAGTGTCCCCAGGGGCCGTCAGGTGACAGCGGGACCGGGGGCGGGGGGTGGCGGGGGAGGCGACCCCGCTTCCCCTTTTGGGGCCATAAAGGGACACGGAGGGGGGGACAGAGGGGACAGCGAGGGGACAGCGAGGGGACAGCGAGGGGACAGCGCCGGCCGGGACGGTGAGCGACCCCCGGGGGAGGGGGGGTGGCACTGCTGACCCCCCCCCCGGACACGTGGAGGGGACAGGGACACCCCCAGACCCTCGGGTGACACTGGGGGGGGACAGGGACACCCCCAGACCCTCCTGTGACACTGGGGAGGGACAGGGACACCCCCAGACCCTTGGGTGACACTGGGGGGGGGACAGGGACACCCCGGTCCTTCCTGTGGCACCCCCAGACCCTTGGGTGACACTGGCAGGGGTTGTGACACCCCAGACCCCCGGTGCCACCCTCAGTGTCCCCCTGTGTCCCTGCAGATGCTGGCACCGCCGTGGCTCTCGCTGCCCCTGTCCCTGTCCCTGTCCCTGTCCCTGTCCCTGTCCCTGTCGCTGGTGGCCCCCGGGGGGGGCGCCCCGGGGGGGGCTCTGTCCTTCCTGGCCCTGGGGGACTGGGGGGGGCTGCCCGAGCCCCCCTTTGTCACCCCCCGCCAGGTGGCCACGGCGGCGGCCATGGGCCGGGCGGCCGCCGAGCTCGGCGGGGACTTCGTGCTGGCCCTGGGGGACAACTTCTACTACGAGGGGGTCAAGGACGAGTGGGACCCGCGATTCCAGGTACGCCCGGCGTCCCCCGCCGTGTCCCCAGTGTCCCCATGATATCCCCATGGTGTCCCCATGGTACCCCCGGTGTCCCCGCGGTGTCCCCAGCGTCCCCATGATATCCCCATGGTGTCCCCATGGTACCCCCGGTGTCCCCGCGGTGTCCCCAGTGTCCCCATGATATCCCCCTTGTCCCCATGGTGTCCCCATGGTACCCCCATTGTCCCTGGGGTGTCCCCAATGTCCTCACGGTGTCCCCGTGTGTCCCCCGTGTCCCCCATGGTCCCTCCATGTCCCTCTGGTGTCCCCCATTGTCCCCATGGTGTCCCCATGGTACCCCCATGGTGTCCCCATTGTCCCTGGGGTGTCCCCAATGTCCTCATGGTGTCCCCATGGTGTCCCCAGTGTCCCCATTGTCCCTCCATGTTCCTGTGGTGTCCTCATTGTCCTCACGGTGTCCCCATTGTCCCTGTGGTGTCCCCATTGTCCTCACGGTGTCCCCGTGGTGTCCCCATTGTCCCTCCATGTTCCTGTGGTGTCCTCATTGTCCTCACGGTGTCCCCATTGTCCCTGTGGTGTCCCCAAAGTCCTCACTGTGTCCCTGTGGTGTCCCCAGTGTCCCCATTGTCCCTCCATGTCCCTGTGGTGTCCCCATTGTCCCCACGGTGTCCCCATGTCCCCGTTGTCCCCAGGACACCTTCGAGCGCGTGTTCGTGTCCCCGGGGCTCTGCAGTGTCCCCAATGTCCCCACTGTCCCCGTTGTCCCCAGGACACCTTCGAGCGCGTGTTCGTGTCCCCGGGGCTCTGCAGTGTCCCCTTTGTCCCCAATGTCCCCACTGTGTCCCCACTGTCCCCAGGACACCTTCGAGCGCGTGTTCGTGTCCCCGGGGCTCCGCGGCGTCCCCTGGTTCGTCATGGCCGGGAACCACGACCACGCCGGCAACGTCACCGCGCAGCTGCGCTACAGCCGCCACTCCCCGCGCTGGTACGGCCCAGCCGCCGGGGCACCGAGGGTCCCCAAATGTCCTCGAGGGTCCCCAAGGGTCCCCAAATGTCCCTGAGAGTCCCCGAGTGTCCCCAAGGGTCCCTGAGTGTACCTAAGGGTCCCTGAGTGTCCCCAAAGGTTCCCGAGGGTTCCAGAGTGTCCCCAAGGGTTCCTGAGTGTCCCCAAAGGTTCCCGAGAATCCCTGAGTGTCCCCAAGGGCCCTTGAGTTCCCTCGAGTGTCCCCGAGGGTTCCTGAGTGTCCCCAAAGGTTCCAGAGGGTCCCTGAGTATCCCCGAGGGTCCCTGACTGTCCCCAAGTGCCCCCAAGTGTCCCCAAGTCCCCTCGGGGCGCCCCTACAATGTCTCCCCTCCATCCATCCCTGGGGATGTCCCCATGGTGTCCTCAAGTCCCCTCTGGCTGTCCCCAGCCTGTCCCTAAGCCCCTGCAGGGTGTCCCCAGCTCTGCTTGGCACGTCCCCGCATGTCCCTGCATGTCCCCAAGTGTCCCCGCATGTCCCTGCATGTCCCCAAGTGTCCCCAAGTGTCCCCAAGTGCCCTCACATCTCGCAGGAGCTTTCCCCAGCCCTACCACACCCTGTGCCTGCTGCTGGGGTGTCCCCACACTGTCCCCAAGTGTCCCCAGGTGTCCCCCCAGGCACTTTCCCCACCCGTACTACAGCCTGCACCTGCCGGGCTGTCTCTGCACTGTCCCCATGGTGTCCCCACGCCCCACAGCCCCTTCCCCTGCCCTGCGCCCATGCCAGGCTGTCCCGAGGTGTCCCCTGGTGTCCCCAGGTGTCCCCAAGTGTCCCCAAGTGTCCCCTGGTGTCCCCGCAGGCGCTTTCCCACCCGTACTACAGCCTGCGCCTGCACCTGCCGGGCTCAACGTCTCGGCGCGGCTGCTGGTGCTGGACTCGGTTCTGCTCTGCGGCCACAGCGACGATTTCGGCTCCGGCCCCGGCTCCGGCCCCGGCCCCGCGGGGCCCCGGGACGCGGCGGCGGCGGCGGCGCACCTGGGCTGGCTGCGGGCGCAGCTGGAGGCGGCGGCGGGCGACGCCTTCGTGCTGGTGGCCGGGCACTACCCGGTGTGGTCGGTGGCCAAGCACGGCCCCACGGCCTGCCTGGTGCGGCTGCTGCGGCCGCTGCTGCGGCGGCACCGCGTCAGCGCCTACCTGTGCGGGCACGACCACAACCTGCAGGTGAGGGATGGGCAGGTGGGACAGGGGGGACAGGGACAGGTGGGACAGGGACAGTGGGAACATGGGCACAACCCCTGCGTCAGCGCCTACCTGTGCAGGCACGACCACAACCTGCAGGTGAGATGGGGACAGGTGTGACGGGGGGACAGGGACAGGTGGGACAGGGGGGACAGGGACAGGTGAGACAGGGACAGGTGTGACAGGGACAGGGGAACACGGGCACAACCCCCGCGTCAGCGCCTACCTGTGCGGGCACGACCACAACCTGCAGGTGAGGGATGGGCAGGTGGGACAGGGGGGACAGGTGAGACAGGGACAGGTGAGACAGGGACAGGTGAGACAGGGACAGGGGGGACAGGGACAGGGGGACACGGGCACAACCCCTGCGCCAGCGCCTACCTGTGGGGCACGACCACAACCTGCAGGTGAGGGACAGGCAGGTGGGACAGGGGGGACAGGGACAGGTGTGACAGGGACAGGGGAACATGGGCACAACCCCTGCGCCAGCGCCCTACCTGTGGGGCACGACCACAACCTGCAGGTGAGGGACAGGCAGGTGGGACAGGGGGACAGGGACAGGTGTGACAGGGACAGGGGAACATGGGCACAACCCCTGCGTCAGCGCCTACCTGTGCGGGCACGACCACAACCTGCAGGTGAGGGGTGGGCAGGTGGGACGGGGACAGGGGGGACAGGGACAGGTGAGGGATGGACAGGTGAGACAGCCCCAGGTGTGTCCCCAGGTGTGTCCCCCAGGTCTGTCAGCCCCAGGTGTGTCCCCAGGTGTATCCCCAATGTCCCCAGGTGTGTCCCTCCCCCTGACCCCACCCTTTCCCCGCAGTACCTGGAGGAGGGCGGCGTCTCCTACGTCCTGAGCGGCGCCGGGAACTTCATGGAGGAGTCGCGGTCCGCACGAGCGCTCGGTGCCGCCCGGGCGCTCCGGTTCTTCTTCGGGAGCCCCGAGAGCCCCGGCGGCTTCGCCCACGTGCGCCTGGAGCCCCACGGGGCCACCGTGACCTTCCTGGAGAGCACCGGGCGCGTCCTGCACCGCGTGACGCTGCCGCCGCGCCTCTGACCGGGACACCGGGGACACCGGGGACAGCGGGACACCGGGACAGCGGGAAACTGGGGACACCGGGACAGCGGGAACAGCGGGGATGAGGGAACAGAGGGGACACCGGGAGAGCAGGGACACTGTGGACACTGACCCCTGACCCCTTGGGGACGCTGATCTCTGACACGGGGGGACACTGGGGACCGGACACTGACCCCTGGCCCTTGGGGACCCTGACCCGGGGAACGCTGCCCCCCCCCCCCCAATAAAGGCTTTGAACGGACCCGAACCCGCCGCGATTCGCCCCAAAAACCGCGCGGGTGATGGGGGGCGGAGCCTGGCCGCACCTGCCACGCCCCCCGCGCCGCTGATTGGCTGCGCCGCGCGTCCGTCTGATGGGCGGGACCGCGCGCGCGCCGCTCGGCTCCCCGCTGGTGATTGGCTGGGGGGGCTGCGCCCTTCAACCAATGAGCGGGCAGACTTGGGTCACGTGGGGCTGTTCCCGCCGCTGATTGGCTGAGTGCGGAGGGGCGGCACTTCCGGGAACGCGGCGAGAGCGCGGCGGAGGAACCGGGAGGTACCGGGGAGAACCGGGGGAACCGGGAGGGCCCGAGGGGTCCGGCGGGGCCGAGCCGCCCCCGGCACGTCCCGCAGCGCCTCGGGGCACTCCCAGGCGGCTCCCGGGGCCGATCCCGGTGTCGTTCCCGTTCTCGCGGCCGTTCCCGGTTCTGGGCCCCGGTGCGGCCGCCATGGGCCGCCGCAAGTCGAAGCGGAAGCCGCCGCCCAAGAAGAAGATGACCGGGACGCTGGAGACTCAGTTCACGTGTCCGTTCTGCAACCACGAGAAGTCCTGCGACGTCAAGATGTGAGCGGGGACACCGGGGGGACACCGGGAACCGGGGGGACACCGGGGACGGGGCACGGGGGTGGGGCGGCAGCGCGGAAACGGCGACGGAGGAACGCGGGGGGGGAAGCGGAGAGGGGGGACATGGACGGGGACACGGGGCACCGGGGGCTGCCGGTACCGGGGGGGGGAGAAACGGGGGCACCGGGTGAGCCCGGGAGGGGTTCGGGACGGAGCCCGGAGTGGTCACGACCCCCTCGTGCCCCGCAGGGACCGCGCCCGGAACACCGGGGTGATCTCGTGCACCGTGTGCCTGGAGGAGTTCCAGACCCCATCACCTGTATCCTTACCGGGAGCCCCCGTGACCCCCCCCGGGACCCCCCCAAATCCGTGATGGAGCCTTAACGGCGCCCCCAGACCTGTCGGAGCCCGTGGACGTTTACAGCGACTGGATCGACGCCTGCGAGGCGGCCAACCAGTGACACCGGGGGGACACCGGCAGAGGAGGGGGACACGGCCCCGTCCCCAAACCCCGGCGCGGTCACGACACCCCCGGGCCCGGTGCCACCCCCGGAGCTCGGTGACAGCCCCAGCCCCGCTCTGGGGGTGACATTTCCCCCCCTGGCCCCTGTGACTCGTCCCTGTCCCCTCAGGGATGCCGGTTTGGGGAGAGCAGCGCGGCAATAAACGGCCGAGATGGTGGCCCTGGTGTCCCTCGTCCCCGCCATTGTCCCCTCGGTGTCCCCCCTCCCTGTCCCCTCACTCTCTCCCAGCGCTGTCACCTCTGCGTGTGGCTTTTATTGTGCCTCGGTGGCTTCACACGTGGCGGGGGCCGAGCCCCCCGGGGCCGATACCGGGACCGATACCGGGACCGATACCAGGACTGATACCGGGGCCGATACCGGGGCTGATACCGGGGCCGATACCGGGACCGATACCGGGGCTGATACCGGGGCTGATACCAGGACCAAACCCCCCGGGACTGAACCCGCCGGGGCCGATACCGAGCCGTTCCTGGGGCTGATGGCGGGACTGAACCCGGGACTGAACTCGGGACTGAACCCGGGACCAATCCCGGGGACCGATCCTAACACTGAACCCCCCCGGGGCCGTTGCCGGGGCCATCCCGGGGCTGATCGTGGAGCTGATCCCGGGATTGATACCGGGACTGAACCCCCCAGGGCCAATCCCCGGTGCCGATTCCCCCCGGGGCCGGTCCCGTGATCGTTCCCTGCCCTGGGGCCAATTCCCGGTGCTGGTTCCCCCCAGGAACGATCCCGGTGCCGGTTCCAGCCCCGGTTCTGGCCCGGCGGGGCTCGGCGGTCCCGGTGCCGGTTCCAGCCCCGGTTCTGGCCCGGCGGGGCTCGGCGGTCCCGGTGCCGGTTCCAGCCCCGGTTCCAGCCCCGGTTCGGGCTCGGCGGGCGCGGTGCTGCCGGTGTCAGCGGTGTCGCGGTGCAAGCGGCGGCGGCGCCCGCGGCTACTGCGAGTTGTAGAGGCCCCCGTGGCCGTCGCAGCCGTCGAGGCCGAGCAGCTCGGGGCCCCCGCAGTACTTGGGGTCGTAGACCTGGCGCGGCAGCCCGTACACCGTCATGCCGGTCTGCGAGGCGCCCTTGTTGCTGCCCATCTGCAGCCCGATGGTCATGGTGTCGCAGTGCTCCATGCCCAGCGCCGGCTCGAAGATCTGCCGCTTGGTGCCCGGCGCCGTCATCCCCGCCTGGGCACCGGCCACCGTCAGGGCGGCACCACCGGGGGCGCCCAGCGGAGGGGTGGGGGGCGATGGGGGGCTTGGGGTGCTGCCCGCGGGGTGTTTGGCCCCTCTCTGTCCCCTCTGTCCCCTCTCCGTGTTCCCCTCTCTGTCCCCTCATTGTCCCCTCTCCATCCCCACTCCTTCCCTTTCCCGTTCCCTCATTGTCCCCTCTCTGTCCCCTCTGTCCCCTCTCTGTCCCCTCTCTGTGTTCCCCTCTCTGTCCCATCTCCCCTCATTGTCCCCTCTTCATCCTCTTATTGTCCCCTCTCCTTTCCCTCATTGCCCCCTCTCTGTCCCCTCTGTCCCCTCTCCGTGTTCCCCTCTCTGTCCCCTCTCCATCCCCACTCCTTCCCTTTCCGTTCCCTCATTGTCCCCTCTCTGTCCCTTCCTCTCTGTCCCCTCTCCGTGTTCCCCTCTCTGTCCCCTCTCTATCCCCACTCCTTCCGTTTTCCCGTTCCCTCATTGTCCCCTCTCTGTCCCGTCTCATTGTCCCCTCATTCCCTTCTGTCCATCCCCTCTCTGTCCCCTCTCTGTCCCATCTCATTGTCCCCTCATTCCCCTCTCTCCGTCCCCCCTTTGTCCCCTCTCTGTCCCTTCCTCTCTGTCCCGTCTCATCGTCCCCTCTCCGTCCCCTCATTTTCCCCTAATTCTCCCCTCATTCTCCTCTCTCCACCCCCCTTTGTCCCCCTCATTGTCCCCTCATTGTCCCCTCTTCATCCTCTTATTGTCCCCTCTCCTTTCCCTCATTGTCCCCTCTCTGTCCCTTTTCCATCTCTCATTGTCCCTTCTCTGTCCCCTTTTCCATCTCTCATTGTCCCCTTTCCGTCCCCTCT
This sequence comes from Agelaius phoeniceus, assembly GCF_020745825.1. NCBI lineage: Eukaryota > Metazoa > Chordata > Aves > Passeriformes > Icteridae > Agelaius > Agelaius phoeniceus. Next base: position 345,221 of record NW_026531011.1, on the reverse strand, counting down.
CTGTCCTCTCACTCTCCCCTCTTTGTCCCCCCTCTTTGTCCCCTTCGGGCCGTTTGTCCCCCTAATCTGGGACATCCGTGTCCCCATGTGCCATCCCTCCCTGTGTCCCCACTGTCCCCGTGTCCCCGGTGTCCCCACCTGGCTGGCGCCCTTGTTGGTGCCCATCTGGAGGCTGATGGTGGCCCTGGTCCAGGGGCTGGTCCGTGCCCAGTTTGGGGTCGTACAGGTGTCGCCGTGTCCCGTACGCCGTCATGCCCTGCTGGCTGGCGAACTTGTTGGTGCCCATCTGCGGGGACGGAGCCGCAGCGTCACCCGCTGTCCCGGGCCACCCCCGCTGTCCCCAGGGTGTCCCCAGGGTGTCCCCAGGGTGTCCCCGGTGTCACCTGGAGCCCGATGATGTTCCTGCCCTCGCGCAGCTTCTCGGGCTGGAAGCGCCGCTGCTGCTTCTCGGCGTATTTCACCCCCAGCCCCACGTTGTTCCCCTTTGTCTTGGCCTGGAGGAGATCCGGGGGCGCTGGGGGGGCTCACGGGGACCCCCAGACCCCAAATTCCTGACCCAGACCCCAAATCCCTTCCCCAGACCCCAAATCCCTTCCCCAGATCCCAAATTCCTGACCCAGACCCCAAATTCCTGACCCAGACCCCAAATCCCTGCCCCAGACCCCAAATACCCTCCCCAGACCCCAAATACCCGCCCCAGATCCCAAATACCCGCCCCAGACCCAAATCCCTTCCCCAGATCCCAAATTCCTGACCCAGACCCAAATTCCTGACCCAGACCCCAAATCCCTGCCCCAGACCCCAAATACCCTCCCCAGACCCCAAATACCCTCCCCAGACCCCAAATACCCGCCCCAGATCCCAAAATACCCTCCCCAGGACCCCAAATCCCCTCCCCAGACCCTAAATCCCTTCCCCAGATCCCAAATTCCTGACCCAGACCCCAAATTCCTGACCCAGACCCCAAATCCCTTCCCCAGATCCCGAATCCCTTCCCCCAGACCCCAAATCCCTTCCCCAGACCCCAGATCCCCAACCCAGACCTCAAATACCCTCCCCAGACCCCAAATACCCGCCCCAGATCCCGAATTCCTGCCCCAGACCCCAAATACCCTCCCCAGACCCCAAATACCCGCCCCAGATCCCAAATACCCTCCCCAAATACCCTCCCCAGACCCCAAATACCCTCCCCAGACCCCAAATCCCTCCCCCAGACCCCAAATCCCTTCCCCAGACCCCAAATCCCCCCTCTGGATCCCCCCACAGCCCATTCCAGTGCCCTCCAAGGGGTTCTGGGACCTTCTGGAGCCCCCCAGGACCCCCCAGACCCCTCAAGACCCTCCCAGGCCCCCCCAGGTCCCCCCCATGGTCTCTCACCTGGGGCTCCTGAGGCTCCTGACCCCCCCCATGGTCTCACCTGGCTGGGCGAGGGCGATGAGCGTAGGACTGCACCTGGGTGTGGTTGGTGTTCTCGAAGAGGTCGTTGGCCTCGAAGATGTCGTGGGGCTTCACCCCATAGCGTGTGATGGCCCTCAGGAAGTTCCCGATGGTTCTCCAGCTGCTCTCGGGGGGGGGGGGGGGGATTTGGGGTCGGGTTTGGGGTCAGGAGCCCCCCCAGGCCCCGGGTTTGGGGTCAGAACTTCCCCAGATCGGCCCCAAATTCTGGGGAACCTGCCCCAGATCCAGTTTTGGGGTCAGGAGCCCCCCAGGCCCCGGGTTTGGGGTCAGAACCCTCCCAGACCCTGCCCCAGATTTTGGGGACCCTGTCCCACAGCCCAGCTTTGGGGTCTCCCCTCACCTTGTGCCAGTTCTGGACGGGTTCGTTCACCTTGGGCACCGAGCCCGGCTGCAGTTTGTTAATGAGCCTGGAGGGGGGGGGGACAGCACAGGTGGGGTCAGCACAGGTGAGACAACACAGGGGGGTCACCCCCACCCACAGCGGTGACCCTAGGGTCAGGGGTCAAAGGTCAGGGGTCAGCCCAGGTGAGGGATGGGTTAAAATTCCCGGAGGATCCTCCCAGGCTGGGCCGGGGGCACAGGAGGGGACAGGGCTGGGGACAGAGCGGGGGTCCCAGGGGGTGTCCCGGGTGTTTTGGGGGTCCCAGGGGGGGGTCCGGGTGTTTTCGGGGGTCCCGGGGGGGTCCCGGGTGTTTCGGGGGTCCCGGGGGGGTTCTGGGGGTCCCAGGGGGGTTCTGGGGGGGTCCCCGGGCCGTACTCGCAGAGGATGACGCCGTCCTTGAGCCCGTCCATGAAGTTGTCCCCGATCCGGCGCCCCGTGGTGCCCTCGATCCAGGCACGGAGCTCCCGCTCGTGCTGGGGGTCGTACTTCTGAGCCAGCTGGGGGACACGGGGACATCGGGGACAGTCAGAGGGACAGCGGGACACGGGGACATCGGGGGACAGTCAGAGGGACAGGGGGACACGGGGACATCGGGGACAGGGGGACACGGGGACAGGGGGACATTGGGGGACAGTCAGAGGGACAGGGGGACAGGGGGACAGAGTCAGAGGGACAGGGGGACATGGGGACAGGGGACAGTGTTAGAGGGACAGGGGGACACGAGGACATCGAGGGACATGGGGAACAGTGTCAGGGGACAGGGGGACATCGGGGATGTGGAGACACGGGGACACCACCAGGGGACACGGGGACAGCATCAGGGCAGCACGGTGACACTGCCAGGGGACGTAGTGGCACGGAGAATGTGGGGGACACCCCCATGGAGACGGGGGGGACACGGGGGGACAGTGCCAGGAAGCCACGGAGGATTTGGGGACACGGGGGACAATCTCAGGGGGACAGGGAGGATGTGGGGACACGGGGGACAATCTCAGGGGGACAGGGAGGACTTGGGGACAATCTCAGGGGACAGGGAGGATTTGGGGACACCGGGGACAATCTCAGGGGGACAGGGAGGATGTGGGGACACGGGGGACAGTGCAGGAAGCCACCACGGATGATCTGGGGACACCGCGGGGACCCTGGCCGGGGATGTGGTGCCACCCGCAGGGGGACACCACAAGGGCGGGGGGCGGCACTTTGGGGACACCCTGAGGGCAGAGGGGGATCCCCGCTGGCCCCGTTCCCCCGTTCCCCGTTCCCGGTAAGGCCGGGGCTGCCCGGACCCCCCCCGCCCCGCCCCGGCCCCCCCGGGCGCGGCGCAGACCGGGCCGGCCGAACCTTTGCCCATATATAGCCCCGGCCCGGGGCCGCCGCCGCCCGCCCGCCGCGCTCCGCCGCCTTATAAGGCTCACGGCGGGGCCGGGGGGCGCCGGGGCCCCCCCGGGCCGCCGAGCCCCCCCCGTTAACCCTTCCCGGGCCGGGCCCCCGCCGCCCCCCGCCGTTTGTCCCGTGTCCGCGCCTCCCGCCCGCCGCGGGGCCGCCCGAACCGCCCCCGTAACCCTTCCCGGGGCGGACACCGCCGGGGGGCTCCTGGGGGCGTCCCGGGGTCCGCCCGCTCCGTTCCGGTGTCGCCCCCTCCCCTCCCCGGCCCCGCGGGGGGGTCCCGGTGTCGCCGCCCCCCCTCCGGCTCGGTCACCGCCCGCCGGGACCGACCGGGAGCTGCGGGAGCCCCCCGCCCCACAAACCCCCGATCCCCGTTAACCCTTAACGGCCCGGCGCCGCCAGGACCCCCCGGTGCTCACGGGGGCACCCCGGTGCCGCCCCCCTCCCCTCCGTGACCCCCACCGGGGACCCGGTTGCCCGTCACCTCCCGCTCACTGGAGGCACCGGGGGCTGCGGAGCTCCCAACGCCGCCGCCCCCGGCGAACCGGCGCCCGGTGCGACCCCCGGGGGGGCCCCGCCGGTGCCGCCACCCGGTGCCGGTGTCCGTCCCTTCCCTCCCGGGGCAGCACCAGGGACAGCGCCGGGTCCCGCCCCCGCTCCCGCCGGGTCCTGCCGCGACCCCCGCCCGCCCCGGTGCTGCCGCCCCCCGGGGCAGGGGGCGACACCTGCCCGGACCCCCCGGCTCGCTCCGGTCCGGTCCGGTTCGGTCGGGTCCGGTTGGGTCCGGTCGGTGCCGCTCACCTTGTTCTTCACCTCGGCCGAGAGCCCGTAGGCCGGGCCGCGGTTGAAGTGCGCGTTGGACATTGCGGGGGGTCCCGGGGGTCGCGGTGGCTCCGGGGGGGTCGCGGCGGGCGGGCGGCGCCGGTTCGGGGCTGTCCCGGGCGGGTTCGGGGCTGTCCCGGGTGGGGTCGGTGCCCTGGGCTCGGCTCGGTGCCCTCGCTCGGTTCCTCCCGGTCCCGTCCCGGCGCCGCCGCCGCCACTTTTAAAAGTGGGCGGTGGGCGCGGAGCCCCCCCCGGGCCGGGCCGGCCGCAGCCAATCCGCGCCCTCCGCCGCGCTGACGTCACGGCGGGGCGGGTGATGGCGTCATTTTTTCCACATTTACCGGGGGGGATCCCGGAGGGGGGGGGATCCCGGGGGGGGGAATCCCGGACCGCCCCCCCCGCCCTAAATCCGCCCTTCCCCCTCCGCACTCCCGCGTCCCCCCCCGGTCATGTCGGGGCTCCCCAGGAGCGGGGGACCCCCCTCAGGACACCGGGGACCCCCGCGGTTCTTGGGGACCCCCCCGGGCCACCGGGGGTCTCCTCCCCGCGCTCCCGGGATCCCCCCGGTACCGCGGGGCCCCCCCAGGACAGCGCGGCTCGAGCCCCCCCCGCCCGGTGCCGTCACCGGATCGGACTCCGCCGCCCCCCGGTGGGCGGGCACGACTCGTCACGGGTGGGGAATGTCCCCCTCCCCTCCCCCCTCCCCTCCCCTCCCCCTCCTCTCTCCCCCCCCTCCCCTCCCCGGGCCGTCCCCGCCCCCCCCCGCGGCTCCGGGACCCCCCCGGGGCTGTGGGGACACCCGGACCCCCCCCCCGCCCCCTCCCGGGATTTGGGGAACCCCTCCCCCCCACTCCGGGGCTGATGGCGCCGCTCTGACGTCACCGTTAACCCCCCCCCGTGACGTCACCGCTGATCCCCGTCCTTGAGCTCATCCCGGGGTCCCGCTCTGACGTCACGGGGGAACCCCCTCCGAGCGCCGCCCCTCGCTGCCCGCCAATCACCGCGCCCGCCGAGAAAAGCCGCGCGGCGATTGGCTGCGCCCGGAAGGCCCCGCCCACTGATCCAGCCAAGATGGCGGCGCCCAGCGGCGCGACCCGGTGTGGGGACAGCGGGGCCCGGCCGTGAGGGGACAGCGCGACAGCGGCGACAGCGGCGACACCGCGACAGCGGCGACAGCGGCGACACCGCGACAGCGGCGACAGCGGCGACATGCGGCTGGGCTGGCTCCGCGCTCTGCCCCGGCGCCTCTGGGGCGGCCCCGCAGCGCCGGAGGTGCGGGGGACACCGGGGGGACACCGGGAGGGAGGGGACGGGGGAGACACGAGGACACACGGGGGGACACGGGGACACACGGAGGGTCAGCCGTGGTGTGACCCCTTCTCCCCCTCCCCAGCTCTGTCGCAGCCTGTGCCAGCGCCCCGCGCGTGTCCCCACCGAGGATGGCGACAACACCGAGGGGACCCCAAAACCTCGCAGAGCCCCGAGCCGCGGCCCCGCGGAGGGCGACACCTCGGGGGGCGACACTTCGGGGGGCGACACTTCGGAGGGTGCCACCTCGGGGGGCGACAGTTCAGGGGGTGCCACCCCCAAGCCCCCCCTGCGCCGCCTCCGCTCCCGCGGGTCGCACCACGAGCACACCCACGGTGACACCGGCGGCACCGGCGGCCGCACCGACCCCGGGGCCGCGTTCGAGGCGGCGCTGCGGGAGCTGTCCCGGGCCCCGCCGGGCCGCGGGGGCCGCCTGGCGCTGGTGGAGGCGGCGCTGGCGGCGCTGCCCGCGCTGGGGGCCGAGCGCAGCCTGGGCGCCTACAACGCTTTGCTGCGGCTGCTGCCCCGCGGGGCCTGGGTGCCCCGGGGCCCCGTGCAGAGGCTGCTGTTCCCCTTCCCCCGGCAGCAGGAGTGCGGGCTGCGCCTGCTCGAGCAGATGGAGCGCTACGGTGAGTGGGGACGGGCACGGGGGACAGCTGGGGACAGCTGGGGACAGCAGGGACAGGGGACAGCCCTGCCTGGGGACACAGCACAGTTCTGCGTGGGAACAAGGGGTGGCTCTGCACTGGGACACAGGGGACACCTCAGCCGCCCGTGCTGCTGCGTGTGCCCTGCTTGGTGTGCCCAGGTGTCCCCCCTGTTGTGTCCCTTGTGTTGTCACTGCTTGCGTCTCTCCATGTCCCCTCGTGTCCCCTCGTGCCCATCCCGTGGCCTCCCAGGCCCCTTGGTGCCTCCCTGTGTCACCTGTCCCTCAACGTCCCCAATATCCCTCGTGTCCCCAGTGTGTCCCCAGCGTGTCCCCAATGTCCCCAATGTGTCCCCAGGTGTGATGCCGGACGCAGAGACGCAGTTCCTGCTGCTGGGGGTGTTCGGGCCCCGCAGCCGCCCCATGCGGAAGCTGCAGCGGATGCAGTTCTGGCTGCTGCTGTCCCTGCTGTCCCCAGGCTGTCCCCAGGCTGTCCCTGCCATCCATAACCTGTCCCCAATGTCCCCCCAGGTGTGATGCCAGATGCAGAGACCCAGTTCCTGCTGCTGGGGGTGTTCGGGCCCCGCAGCCGCCCCATGCGGAAGCTGCAGCGGATGCAGTTCTGGCTGCCGCGCCTGCGGCACCTGGACCCCCACCCACAGCCCCCCCGGCCAATGCCCCCCGGCCTGGAGGCTGCACGGCTGGGGCTGCAGCGCATGGCCTGCGACCCCGGGGCTGTCATCAGTGTCATCCAGGTGACAGGGACAGGGACATGGGGGACATGGGGGGGACACTGAGCCTGGGGCTGCAGCGCATGGCCTGCGACCCTGGGGCTGTCATCAGTGTCATCCAGGTGACAGGGACAGGGGACACAGGGGACATGGGGGGGACACTGAGCCTGGGGCTGCAGCGCATGGCCTGCGACCCTGGGGCTGTCATCAGTGTCATCCAGGTGACAGGGACAGGGGACACAGGGGACATGGGGGGGGACACTGAGCCTGGGGCTGCAGCGCATGGCCTGCGACCCTGGGGCTGTCATCAGTGTCATCCAGGTGACAGGGACATGGGGGACATGGAGGGGACACAGGGGCTGCAGCCCATAGCCTGTGACCCCGGGGCCACCATCGCTGTCATCCACAGGCACCAGTGCCGGACTCAGGGGAGGATGAAGGCTCCGTCCAGCCCTTCATCCTCAGTGAGTGCTGCGGATGTTGGGGTGCCCTGGAGGGGCTGGCTTTGGGTTCGGGGGATTTGGGCTCCCTGTGAGGGGTTTGAGGTGGGGTTTGGGGTCCCTGGGGTGGGCTTTGGGGTCCCTGAGGGTCTCTGTGAAGGGTTTGGTGTCCCTGGGTTTGGGTTTGGCTGTCCCCATTGTCCCCATTGTCCCCAGGCTGTCAGAGCCAGGATCAGCGGGAGCTCCTGGCCCAGCACGGCCCCGCCCGCCCGGTGTTCGTGGAGGGGCCGTTCCCCCTCTGGCTCCGCGGGACCCTCCTCAAATACTTCGTGCTGCGGGGGGACCCCCTGCCCCCCCAGCTCAGGGTCAGTCGGGGGCCTGGGGGGGTCATGGGGGGGGCCTGGAGGGTCCTGAGAGGGTCATAGGGGGGTTATGGGGGGCCTGGGGGGTCGTGGGTGCTTCTGGGGGGCTCCTGAGGGGTTATGGGGGATTATGGGGGTCCCTAGGGGGGCTCGGGGGGGGCCTGGAGGGTCTTGGGTGGGGGGGCTGGGAGGGTCCTGGGTGGGTCCTGGCAGGCCTGGAGGGTCATGGGGGGGTCATGGTGGGGCCAGGACAGGTGGGCCAGGACCCCCAGAACCCGGCACACCTGGGGTCCCCCCAAACCCCCCCCGTTTGCCCCCAGGACCCCCCCCCGGACCCTGAGCGCAGTTTTTTACTTCCCGCTGCACCTGGAGCTGGAGCTGGAGCGCGGCCCCTGGGACGACGACGACTTCGACGTGGACAGAGGTGATTTGGGGAGGGGTCCGGGGGTGGGTCCGGGGTCTCCCCCCGCCCGCCTGACCCCGTGTGCCCCCCCAGTGGAGGAGGGCCCGGTGCTGGCGCTGTGCGTGGCGGGCGGGGCCGAGCGCCGCTCCTTGGCCCGGTGGATCGCGGCGCTGCAGGAGCAGAACCCGGCCCTGGAATCCACGCCCGTCATCTTCCGCCTCAAACCGGGGGCGGACCCGGCAGCCGAACCCCCCCCGAGACCCCGGCTGGGCCAGGGGAGCCCCCCGGGTGCGGGGCTGGAGCCCCCCGAGGGGCGGGAGCCGGGGGGAGAGACCCCCGGAAAGAGTGGGGAATAAACGGGGTGTGATGGAGAAGGGGTGTCGTGATTTTGGGGGTCCGGGGGTGCTGGGGAGGGGTCGTGGGGGGGTTTTTGAGGGGTTTGTGTGCCCCTCGTGGTCACAGGAGGGGATTTTGGGGTGCTAGGGGGGGATTTGGGGGTGCCCAGAGGTCGATTCCTGTTCCCAGTGTCGCGCCCCCCAAACCCAATGGGTTCTGGGTGAGTTTGGGGAGCGCTTGGGGGTCCCCGATGAGTTTGGAAGGTCCCCCAATGAGTTTGGGGATCCCTTGGGGGGTCCCCAGTGAGTTTGGGGGGGTCCCTGGTGAGTTTGGGGCTGTCTTGGGGGTCCTCAATGAATTTGGGGGGCACTTGGGGGGTCCCCGGTGAGTTCCAGGGGTCCTTTAGGGGGTCCCCAGTGAGTTTGGGGGGTCCCTGGTGAGTTCTGGCGGTCCCTTTGAGGGATCCCCAGTCAGTTTCTCGGGGCCCCCTCCCCAAAACCCCGGGAGCTGGGGCAGAGCGCGTCCCGCGCATGCGCACCGAGCGCCGCGACGCCGCCGCGACATCATCACAGCGCGACGCGACGCCTCAGTGACGTCACCTCAGCGCGCCGCGGCATGAGCGCGGCCGAGCGCGGCCCCGGCGGCCCCGGGGGGGGTCCCGGTGGTCCCGGGGCGGGCCCCGAGCCCGGCGGGGGCCGCAAAGCGCGGGGCCGGCCCCGCCTGACCGACACCGACCGCGCGCGGCGGCGCCTGGAGTCGCGCAAGAAGTACGACGTGCGGCGGGTGTACCTGGGCGAGGCGCACGGGCCCTGGGTGGAGCTGCGGCGCCGCAGCGGATGGAGCGACGCCAAGCTGGCGGCCTACCTGCTGGGGCTGGAGCGGGGCCAGCGCAACGGGCGGCGAGGGTGAGCCGGGGGAGCCGGGGGGAACCGGGGAGAACCGGGGGGAACCGGGGAGAACCGGGGGAAGGGGCGCTGGGGGGGTGGAGAGGGGTCCCGGAGGGGTTTGGGGGGGTCGGGGGTCGCTGTCGGGGTCTCCCCAAGCGGGGCTGGGGGCGCGGAGCGGGCCCGGGGCTCGGCGGGAGCGGGCGGGAGCTGTCCGCGGTGCTGGAGCGGCGCTGGGCGGGTTACCGGCCTTGGCCCTGCTCCTCTTCCTCGTTCTCCTTTTCCTCGTTCTCCTCTTCTTCACTTTCCTCTTCATCACTCTCTTCTTCTTCAGTCTCTTCTTCCTCGTCCCCTTCCGCCTGTTCCGTCCCTCTTCCTCTCCTGCCTCTCCCTGCTCTTCCTCACGCTCCTGGGGGATGAAGAACGGGGAGAGGGAGGAGGAGGAGGAAGGCTAGGAGGATGAGGATGAGGATGGAAGCAAGGGGCTGGATAAGGAGGCGGAAGGGAGTGGAAAGGAGCAGGGTTGGGCTGAGGAGGAGGAGGAAGAGGAGGGAGGCTGGGGAGGAAGGCTGGGGGCCCTTCCCCTTCTCCCATCGCTCTTTCTCTGCAGCAAACCCTGGGAGCAGCTCCCGAAAAAACCCAAACGCAAAAAAAGTGAGTGGGGATCTTTGGGGGGCTGGGGGGGAAGCCCAGGGGCCCTCACTCTACTCTGGGGGGTTCTGCCCCACTTTTTGGGGGGTTCTGCCCTCATTTCGGGGGTCATTACTCCAGTCTGGGGGTTCTGCCCCTCATTTTGGGGGATTCTGCCCCTCATTTTGGGGGGTCCTGCCCCTCATTTTGGGGAGTTCTGCCCCTCATTTTGGGGGGGGTTCTGCCCCTCATTTTGGGGGGTTCTGCCCCTCATTTTTGGGGGGTTCTGCCCCTCATTTTGGGGGTCATTACCCCAGTCTGGGGGCTCTGCCCCTCGCTCTGAGGGCGCTGCTCCTCGCTCTGGGGCTCTGCTGTTCTGCCCCTCACTTTGGGGTGCCTGGACCCCACTTTGGGGGTCTGGACCCCTCATTTCGGGGTCCCTCACCCTTTAGGGCACCAGCAGAACTTCCACAAACTTGGCTTTGGGCTGTGTGAGGTTTTGGGGCTTTGGGGTTTGGTGCTGTGGTACACCCAGCGCTGCCCCTCCCTCTGGGGGTGCCTGTATCAGACTTTGGGGGTTCACACCCCGATTCGGGGGTCTGTACCCCTCATTCCGGGCTCCCCCACGCCTCAAGGCACCGGCAGAACATGAAACATGAACTTCCACAAACTTGGCTTTGGGGTGCTTGAGGTTTTGGGGCTTTGGGCTTTGGTGCTGTGGCAGGGCCAGCGTTGCCCCTCGCTCTGGGGGTGCCTGTGTCTGACTTTGGGGGTTCATACCCCGATTCGGGGGTCCGGAGCCCTCATTCCGGGGTCCCCCACCCTTTAGGGCACCGGCAGAACGTGAAACGTGAACTTCCACAAGCTTGGCTTTGGGCTGTGTGAGGTTTTGGGGCTTTGGGGTTTGGTGCTGTGGTACATCCAGCGCTGCCCCTCGCCCTGGGGGTGCCTGTATCAGACTTTGGGGGTTCACACCCCGATTCGGGGGTCTGTACCCCTCATTCCGGGCTCCCCCACCCCTCAAGGCACCGGCAGAACATGAATTTCCACAAGCTTGGCTTTGGGCTGTGTGAGGCTTTGGGGCTTTGGTGCTGTGGTACACCCAGCGCTGCCCCTCGCTCTGAGGGTGCCTGTATCAGACTTTGGGGGTTCATACCCCAATTCGGGGGTCTGTACCCCTCATTCCGGGCTCCCCCACGCCTCAGGGCGCCGGCGGAACGTGAACTTCCACAAGCTTGGCTTTGGGCTGTGTGAGGTTTTGGGCTTTGGTGCTGTGGCAGGGCCAGCGCTGCCCCTCGCTCTGGGGGTGCCTGTGTCTGACTTTGGGGGTTCATACCCTGATTCGGGGGTCCGGAGCCCTCATTTTGGGGTCCCTCACCCTTTAGGGCACCGGCAGAACATGAAACGTGAACTTCCACAAACTTGGCTTTGGGCTGTGTGAGGTTTTGGGAGTTCGGGCTTTGGTGCTGTGGTACACCCAGCGCTGCCCCTCGCTCTGGGGGTGCCTGTGTCTGACTTTGGGGGTTCACACCCCGATTCGGGGGTCTGGACCCCTCATTCCGGGCTCCCCCACCCCTCAGGGCGCCGGCGGAACGTGAACTGCCTGCGGCACGCCGTGCTGTGGTACGAGGACCACGGCCAGCGCTGCCCGTACGAGCCGCGCCTGGCGGAGCTGGAGCCGGCGCTGGGGCTGCTCACCACGGCCGTGTGGCAGTGCGAGCGCGGGCACCGCTACTTCCAGGACCTGCACCCGCCCCTGCGGCCCCACAGCGGCTCCGAGGGCGAGGACGGTGGGCGCTGGGGGGGCCCGGGGGGGTTTGGGAGGTCAGGGGGTCTTGGGGGGGTTTGGGGGGTTTGGGGGGTTTGGAGTCTGGGGGTTTGGGAGGTCAGGGAGTTTGGGGTTTGGGGTGTGTGGGGTTTGGGGTGTGAGGTTATGGGGGTTTGGCGTGTGGGGGCTTTGGGGTTTGGGGTGTGTAGGGTTTTGGGGCTTTGGGGTTTGGGGTGTGTGGTTTTGGGGTTTAGCGGGTTTGCGGTTTGGGTTGTGTGGGGTTTGGGATGTGTGGGATTTGGGGTTTTGGGGATTTGGGGTGTGTGAGGTTTTGGGGGTTTGGGTTTTGGGGGTTTGGGGTGTGTGGGGTTTGGGGTTTGGGGTGTGTGAGGTTTGGGCTTTGGGGTTTGGGGTTTGGGGTTTGGAGTGTGTGAGGTGTGAGGTTTTGGGGGTTTGGGGTGTGGGGGATTTTGGGAGTTTGGGGTTTGGGGTTTTGGAGGTTTGGGGTTTGGGGTTTGGGGTTTTGGTGTGTGTGAGGTGTGAGGTTTTGGGGGTTTGGGGTTTTGGGGGTTTGGGGATTGGGGTGTGGGGGCTTTGGGCTTTGGGGTGTGTGGGGTTTGGGGCCTGGGGGATGAGGGGTTTGCAGTTTGGGGGTTTGGGGTGTGGGGAGTTTGTGGGGTTTGGAGTCTGGCGGTTTTGGGGGGTGCATGGTGACTTGGGGTGTGGGGGATGTGGGGTTTGGGGTTCTGGGGTGCTGTGTGTGGGGTTTGGGGGGTTTTGGTGTGTGGGGTCTGGGGGCTTTGGGGCGCTGGGAGTGGGGCACAGGCAGGGATGGGCTCTGGGGGGATTTGGGGTGACCTGGGCACCGTTTGGGGGGTGAAAGGATTCCTGGGGACACGGGGGGGGGACAAAGGAGGCTCTGGGGGTCTTTGGGGGGTCTGCCCGAGTTCTTTCTGGGCTGTTTGGACTCTCGAGGATATTTTTGGGCTCTCCATGGCATTTTTGGGGTTTCCCGAGGGATTTTTCACCCGGGGGGGGGTCAGAGCCTCCCCCTGACTCTCCCCCCCCCTCCCCTCCCCACAGCCCCCGGCTCTTCCTCCTCCTCCTCCTCCTCCTCCTCCTCCTCGGGGGGGTGCAGCAGCTCCGGCTCTGAGGCGGCTCCAGCCGCGGGGGGGGGGGGCGGTCCCGCGGTGCCGGCCCCGCCCCCCGGGGGTCCGGACCCCCCCCCGCCCCCCCCCGAGGCTCTGGAGGCCGTGCTGTGCCTGCCCCTCCCCCCGCCCCTGCTGCTGCTGGGCTGCCCGGGCCCGGGGGGGCTCCAGCTCGGCCCGGGGGGGCTCCAGCTCGGCCCGGGGGGGGCGCTCCAGGTGCTGCTCCAGGGAGGGGGGGGCGGCGCCTTCCCCGCCCCCGCACCTGAGGAGCCACAGCCCGGCAAGACAGGTGAGGGGGGGGGGAGGGGGGGAAATGGGGTGGGGGGGGGGTCGGGGAAGATTTGGGGTCAGGAGTGGGGGGTTTGGGTCAGGAATGGGGGGTTTGGGTCAGGAGTGGGATTGGGGAAGATTTGGGGTCAGGAATGGGGAATTTGGGGCCAGGAATGGGGGCAGTTGTGTTGAGGAATGGGATTGGGGAAGATTTGGGGTCGGGGATGGGGGGGTCGGGGAAGGTTTGGGGTCAGGAATGGGGGGTTTGGGTCGGGAATGGGGGATTTGGGGTCAGGAGTGGGATTGGGGAAGATTTGGGGTCAGGAATGGGGGGTTTGGGTCAGGAGTGGGGGGTTTGGGTCAGGAATGGGGGGTTTGGGGTCAGGAACGGGGGGTTTGGGTCAGGAATGGGATTGGGGAAGATTTGGGGTCAGGAATGGGAGGTTTGGGGTCAGGAATGGGAAATTTGGGGTCAGGAATGGTGAATTTGGGGTCAGGAATGGGGGCAGTTGTGTTGAGGAATGGGATTGGGGAAGATTTGGGGTCAGGAATGGGGAATTTGGGGTCAGGAATGGGATTGGGGAAGATTTGGGGTCAGGAATGGGGGGTTTGGGTCAGGAGTGGGGGGTTTGGGTCAGGAATGGGGGAGTTGGGTTGAGAAATGGGATTGGGAAGATTTGGGGTCAGGAATGGGGAATTTGGGGCCAGGAATGGGGGCAGTTGTGTTGAGGAATGGGATTGGGAAGATTTGGGGTCAGGGATGGGGGGGTCAGGGAAGATTTGGGGTCAGGAATGGGGGGTTTGGGTCAGGAATGGGGGAGTTGGGTTGAGGAATGGGATTGGGAAGATTTGGGGTCAGGAATGGGGAATTTGGGGTCAGGAATGGGGAATTTGTGGAGATTTGGGTCAGGAGTTGGGGCTCAGGGGGCTCAGGGGGGTCTGGGGGCCAGAGCCGGGCCGGGGCGGGAGCTGGGGGCGTCCCGGGGGTCTCAGCAGCCCCACTGACGGCAGAGGAGGATGAGGAGGAGCCGCTGCTGAGGCTGAAGCAGGAGGAGCCGCCCCCCCCCTCCCCCTCCGGAGCCCCCCCGGGACCCCTCCCCAGCTGAGGAGCCCGAGGGGTCGGCGATCATCTACGAGATCCCCAAAGAGCCAGAGAGGTCGGGGGGCCCGGGGGGCTTTGGGGGGCACTGGGGGGGTTTAGGGGGTCCCTGGGGGTTCCTGGGGGGGGCTATGGGGAGCCCGGGGGGGTTTAGGGGGTCCTGGAAGGGCTTTGGGGGGTCCCTGGAGGTTTTTAGGGGAGGTTTAGGGGGTTCCTGGAGGGTCTTAGGGGGGTCCTGGAGGCCCTGGGGAGGTTTAGGGGGTCCCTGGGGGGCTTTGGGGGGTCCCTGGAGGCCCTGGGGGGGTTTAGGGGGGATTTAGGGGGTCCCTGGGGTGGTTTAGGGGGGATTTAGGGGGTCCCTGGGAGGGCTCTGGGGGTCTGTGACTGCTTTATTTGGGCAGATTTGGGAGTTTTGGGGAGGTTTTTTAGGGGAGGGTTTGTTCTGGGTTCGGGGGGCTCAGGTGAGCTCCTCTCCCACCTGTCCCCACCTTTTTCACTGGGGGGGGGTCACAGCCGGCCCTGCAGGCCCCGGCGGAGCCGAAGGGGCCGAGCCCCCTCCCCAGAGCCCCCCGAGGACCCCCCCGAGCCCCTGAGCTGCCCCCACCCCACCTGCGGGCAGGAGTTCAGGACCCTCAGCAGCGTTCAGGTACCTGGAGGGGGGGGGCACCTCCTTACCTGTCCTGGACCCCCCCCCTCCTGTCCCAGACCCCCTCACCTGTCCCAGACCCCCCTGACCTGTCCTGGACCCCCCCCGGACCCCCCTCACCTGTCCCAGACCCCCCTCACCTGTCCCAGACCCCTCTCACCTGTCCTGGACACCCCCCGGACCCCCCTCACCTGTCCCAGACCCCCCTCACCTGTCCTGGACCCCCTCCCCTTTACCTGTCCCAGACCCCCCCTCACCTGTCCCAGACCCCCTCCCTCAGCTGTCCCAGACCCCCCTCACCTGTCCCGGATCCCTCTCACCTGTCCTGGACCCCCCCTCACCTGTCCTGGACCCTCCTCACCTGTCTCGGACCCCCCCCCCTCACCTGTCCTGGACCCCCCCTCACCTCTCCCAGACCCCCCTCACCTGTCCTGGACCCCCCCCCCCCCCTCACCTGTCCCAGACCCCCCTCACCTGTCCTGGACCCCTCTCACCTGTCCCAGATCTCCCCCTCCTCACCTGTCCCAGACCCCTCTCACCTGTCCTGGACCCCCCTCACCTGTCCCAGACCCCCCTCACCTGTCCCGGACCCCCCTCACCTGTCCCAGACCCCCCCCTCACCTGTCCCGGCCCCCCCCTGACCCCCCCGGTGCCCCCCAGTCCCACCTGCGCCAGGTTCATCGCCGGCCCCGTGCCCAGGTGTGTCCCCAGCCCGGCTGTGGGCGGAGCTTCCCCCTGGCCAAGCCCCTGCGGAGCCGCAGGCCCGGGCACTCAGGTGAGACCCCCCAGGTGCCCCCCCCCCCCCCGCTCCCTGCGGGGGGCGTTACCCGCCGGCCCCTCCCAGGTGAGCCCCCCCGTTCCCCCCAGGTGTGCGGGAGTTCACCTGCGCCACCTGTGCCAGGTCCTTCCAGCGCAGGAGCCACCTGGAGCTGCACAGGAGGACGCACACGGGGGAGGCGCCCCTGCAGTGAGTGAGGGGGGGGGGTGAGGGTCCCACCAGGTGTGGGTGGGGAGGGGTCCCCGGGCTCACCTGGCCCCACCTGACCCCATCCAGGTGCGAGGTGTGCGGGTTCCGCTGCCGCCAGCGCGCCTCCCTCACCTGGCACATGCGGAGACACGGGGGGCTGCAGGGGCACCCCGAGCCCCGCGGCACGTAGGGACCCCCCCGGGCCGCCTGGGACCCCCCCGGGCCACCTGGAGTCACCTGGAGTCACCTGGGACCCCCCCTGAGTCACCTGGGACACCCCTGGAGTCACCCGGAGTCACCTGGGACCCCCCCTGAGTCACCCGGAGTCACCTGGGACCCCCCCCTGAGTCAGCCGGAGTCACCTGGGACACCCCTGGACTCACCTGAGCCCACCTGGATTCACCTGGGACCCCCCCCCGGAATCATCCGGGCCCCCCCTGGACTCACCTGGACCCCCCCAGATCCACCTGGGGCCCCCCTGGACTCACCTGTCCCCCCCCAGGTGACCACCCCAGGTGCCCCCTGTCGCCCCCCCCCCCACCATTTATTTATTTATCTATTTATTTATTTATTTATTTATTTACTTATTCCCTTTATTGTCACTTCTCCCCCCACTCCGGCGACACCTGGGGGTTTCTGGGGGGGGGGGAGGGGTCGGGGGTCCCGGGGGTCTGCGCCGCCCCCCCCCCCAGGACCCCCCCCTCACTCCATTAAAATCGGGAATTTTTGTGATGGTTCTTTTTTTGGGGGGGGGGGGGGGCTCGGGGGGTCTGGGGGGGTCCCGCAGGGTCTGGGGGGTCCCTCAGGGTCTGGGGGGGCCCTCAGGGTCTGGGGGGGTCTGGGGGGGTCCCTCGGCGCTGCCCCCTCCCCATTTCGGGGGCGGCGCCGCCCCTCGGGGCAGCCGCGCTCGGGCTCGGCGCTGTCCCCGGTGCTGAAGCGGCGGCGGCGGCGGCGCCCGCGGCCTTCATCGCCCTCCTCCTCCTCCTCCTCCTCCTCCTCCTCCTCCTCCTCCTCCTCGTCCATCCCCCCCCACCCTTCCTGCGCTTTCTGCTCCGCTCCTTCCTCCTCCTCCTCCTCCTCCATTCCCTCTTTCTTCCTCCTCTCCATCCCTCCCCGTCCTTCCTCCTCCTCCTCCTCCTCCATTCCCTCTTTCTTCCTCCTCTCCATCCCTCCCCGTCCTTCCTCCTCCTCCTCCTCCTCCTCCTCCTCCCGTGGGCGGGGCCCGGGGGGTCTCGGGGGGCTCGGTTCTTTTTTTGGGGGGGCCGGACCGACCCATCTCTTTTTGGGGGGGGTGCGGACGAACCCACCTTTGGGGAGGGGGGGGACGGTCGGACCCACCTTTGGGGAGGGAGGGAGCGCGGACGGAACCACCTTTTTTGGGTGCGGGGGGCGGTCGGAACCACCTTTTTGGGGGGGGGGGTCGGGCTGACCCATCTCTTTTGGGAAGGGGGGGACGGTCGGACCCACCTATTTTGGGGGGGGGCGCGGACTGAACCATATCGGTGGGGGGGGGTGGGGTGGGGTAGCGGGGGGGGGGGGGGCGGTTTTTGGGGGGCCCCGCCCCGCGCCCCGCCCAAGGACGTTTAAAGGACCGAGCCGGGGCCGCCGCTCGCAGCGCCCGGAGCCGCCGCCGCCGCCGCCGCGACCCCCGGAGCCCCCCCGGGCCCCCCGAGCCCTCGGGGCCGTGCGGGGCCCCCCCGCCCCCCCACCGGCGACACGATGGTGACGGTAGGGACGGGGATTTGGGGAGGGGGATTTGGGGAGGGGATTTGGGGAGGGGGATTGCGGGGTTGCCCCCCCCACATCTCCCATCCATCCTCCCCATCCCCCTCCCGTGCGCCCCCCACCCCCTATTCCCACCCCCCGCTCCCTCCTCCTCCTCCTCTCGGTGTCCCCCCCCTCCCCATGAGGTGTCACACGCTCGGTCGGGACGCGGCGTCACACGCGGGTGGCGGCACCTGCGGGGACCCGCGCGGGCGAGGGAGGGGCGCGGACCCCTCCCCAAACCGCGGCGGTTTTGGGGGGCGGAGGGGAGGGGGGGGGCACAAGCCACCCGCGCGTGTCGCTGTCCCCGCGCGTCGCTGTCCCCACGCCCCCGGGCCGTGGCTGGTGGCCCCGGGTGTCCCCATCGCCCGGTGACAAAGGGCCATTGTCACCCACCCCGCGCTATTGGGGAGGGGGGAAGGGGCGGGGGCGCTGCCGCACAATGGGGGGATTGTCCCCCCCCCCCCACCAATGGCCCCACCCGGGTGTCACTGTCCCCCGT
This sequence comes from Agelaius phoeniceus, assembly GCF_020745825.1. Lineage (NCBI taxonomy): Eukaryota > Metazoa > Chordata > Aves > Passeriformes > Icteridae > Agelaius > Agelaius phoeniceus. The sequence continues at coordinate 327,269 of NW_026531011.1, read as the reverse complement.
GCCGTGTCCCCGCCTCCCGCTGGCCCTGTCCCCTCCCTCCCCGTGCCCACCACCCCGCTGTCGCTGTCCCCTGGCTGTGGCCATGCCCGCCCTGTCCCCGTCCCCTCGGTGTCCCCCTGTGACACCCCCTGTGCCCCCCTTGTCCCCACGATCCTTCTGTCCCCTGTCCCCTGGCCATGCCCTGTCCCTGTCCCCATCCCCTCGCTGTCCCTGTCCCCTCGGTGCGCCCTGTGACACCCCCTCTGTGACACCCCCTGTCCCCACGATCCCTCTGTCCCTGTCCCCTGGCCATGCGTGCCCTGTCCCTGTCCCCGTCCCCGAGGTTCCCCCCTGTGACACCCCCCGTCCCCACGATCCCTCTGTCCCCTGGCCATGCCCGCCCTGTCCCCATCCCCTCGCTGTCCCCGTCCCCCCGGTGCCCCCCTGTGACCCCCCTGTCCCCCCAGCAGATCCTGAGCACGGTGGAGGCGCAGGCTCCCAGCGCCGCGGGGCCCTCGGGCTGCGGCCCCGTCCCCGTCCCCGTGCCCGTGCCCGTGGTGGCCGTGCCGGGCCCGGGGGTGGCGGCGGCGCTGCCCAACGGGGCCCCCCCGGGGTCCCCCCCCCGTGGCCGACGACAGCAAAACGAACCTGATCGTGAATTACCTGCCCCAGTCCATGAGCCAGGAGGAGCTCAGGAGCCTCTTCGGCAGCCTCGGAGACATCGAGTCCTGCAAGCTCGTCAGGGACAAGGTCACCGGTACCGGCGGGGACACGGGGACAGGGAGGGGACACGGGGCAGGGCATGGGGACACGGGGACACGGGGCAGGGCAGGGACAGGGGGTAGGGACAGGGCATGGGGACACGGGGACAGGGGCAGGGACAGGGCATGGGGACACGGGGACAGGACAAGGGGACATGGGACAGGGACAGGGACACACGGACACAGGGATGTGAAGTGTGGGAGATGGGACACAGTGACATGGGCAGATGGGACAAGGAACATCGTGGGGACATGGGCAGTGGGACAAGGGACACAGGACACAGGGAAATGGGACACGGTGACACAGGAAGGGAGAGGGGACACGGGGACCTGCGGGGACAGGGACAGATGGTGACCATGGGAGCAGGGACAATTCGGTGTCCCCCCCTGCCCCATGACCCTGTCCCCACACTGTCCCCATGACCCCGGTGTCCCTGTCCCCATGACCCTGGTGTCCCTGTCCCTGTCCCACACTGTCCCCATGACCCCGGTGTCCCTGTCCCCATGACCCCGGTGTCCCTGTCCCCATGACCCTGGTGTCCCTGTCCCCATGACCCCGGTGTCCCTGTCCCCACACTGTCCCCATGACCCCGGTGTCCCTGTCCCCATGACCCCAGTGTCCCTGTCCCCACACTGTCCCCATGACCCCGGTGTCCCTGTCCCCCCAGCTCTGACCCCGAGTGCCACATCCATGGGGACACAGGGGACACAGCGAGGCTGGCGGGGTGGCTCTGGGGACAGGGCTGGGGGTGGCTCTGGGGGCGCAGGGGGCAGTGCCACCCCGGGGACGGTGACACGGTGACACCGTGCCCCAGGGCAAAGCCTGGGCTACGGCTTCGTCAACTACGTGGAGGCCGGCGACGCCGACAGGGCCATCGGGGCCCTCAACGGGCTCAAGCTGCAGACCAAGACCATCAAGGTGACCTGGGGGTGGCACCTGGGGGGCTTTGGGGAGGGGGAGGCACCTGGGGGGCACCTGGGTAGGGGGGGCACATGCGGGATCCTTCAGGGGGGCCCATTGTGGTGGAGGGGGCACCTGTGGGGCCCATTGTGGTGGAGTGGGGCCCATTGTGGTGGGTGGGGCACCTGTGGGGCCCATTGTGGTGGGTGGGGCACCTTGTGGGTCCCTTTGTGATGGAGGGGGTACCCTGTGGGGCCCTTTTGTGTTGGAGTGGGGCCCTTTGTGGCAGGTGGGAGGCACCCGTGGGTCCCATTGTGGTGGGTGGGAGGCACCTGTGGGGCCCATTGTGGTGGAGTGGATCCCATTGTGGTGGGTGGGGCCCATTGTGGTGGGTGGGGCACCTGTGGGTCCCATTGTGGTGGGTGGGTCCCATTGTGGTGGAGGGGGCACCTGTGGGTCCCTTTGTGGTAGAGGGGGCACCTGTGGGTCCCATTGTGGTGGAGTGGGGCCCTTTGTGGTGGGTGGGAGGCACCCGTGGGTCCCTCTGTGGCAGGTGGGGGGCACCCGTGGGTCCCTCTGTGGTGGGTGGGAGGCACCTGTGGGTCCCTTTGTGGTGGAGGGGGCACCCGTGGGTCCCATTGTGGCGGGTGGGGGGCACCCGTGGGTCCCTCTGTGGTGGAGTGGGTCCCTTTGTGGCGGGTGGGAGGCACCCGTGGGGCCCATTGTGGTGTAGTGGGTCCCATTGTGGTGGGTGGGGCCCATTGTGGTGGGTGGGGCACCCGTGGGTCCCATTGTGGTGGGTGGGAGGCACCCGTGGGTCCCTCTGTGGTGGGTGGGGGGCACCCGTGGGTCCCTCTGTGGCGGGTGGGGGGCACCCATGGGTCCCTCTGTGACGGCTGCGAGCCCCGGTGCAGCTCGGTCCCCGTGTCCCTGGCGGTGCCGAGGCCTCACCTGTCCCCTCAGGTGTCCTACGCCCGGCCCAGCTCGGCGTCCATCCGCGACGCCAACCTGTACGTGAGCGGGCTGCCCAAGGCCATGGGGCAGAAGGAGATGGAGCAGCTCTTCTCGCAGTACGGCCGCATCATCACCTCCCGCATCCTCGTGGACCAGGTCACGGGTGAGGCTGGGGGGCCTGGAACGCACCTGGGATGGGGGGGGGACAGCCCTGGGATGGGGGGACAGCCCTGGGATGGGGGGGCACAGCCCTGGGATGGGGGGCACAGCCCTGGGATGGGGGGCCTGGGGGTCCTGGGGGTCCTGAGGGAGGTGGGACAGTCCTGGGAATGGGGTCCTGGGGGATTTTGGGGGGTGGGAAATGCCTGGGGATGGGGTCCTGGGGATTCTGGAGGGTTCTTGGGGGTGGGAAATGCCTGGGAATGGGGTTCTGGGGGATTCTGGGGAATTTTGGGGGTTCTGGAGAGCTGGGGCTCCCCTTGTGGGGGTTACCCAGCGATCCCTTTAGGGGTCTGTGGGTGGGCGAGGCAGGGAGGGGGTTTTGGGGGGTTCTGGGGGGTTTCTGGGGGGTTCTGTGGGGTTCTGGGGGGTTCTGTGGGGTTCTGGGGGGTTCTGTGGGATTTGTGGGGTTCTGTGGTGTTCTGGGGGATTTTCGGGAGGTTCTGTGGGGTGCTGGGGGGGTTCTGTGGATTCTAGGGGATTCTGTGGGATTTGTGGGGGTTCTGTGGGTTTTGGGGAGGTTCTGTGCAGTTCTGGGGGATTTTGGGGGGGTTCTGTGGGGTTCTGTAGGGTTTTGGGGGTTCTGTGGTGTTCTGTGGGGTTCTGGGGGATTTTGGAGAGGTTCTGGGGGCTTCTGTGGCTTCTGTGGTGTTCTGTGGGGTTCTGTGGGGTTTTGGGGAGGTTCTGTGGGTTCTGTGGGATTTTGGGGGTTCTATGCGGTTCTCTGGGGTTCTATGGTGCTCTGGAGGATTTGGGGGGGCTGTCCCTGACCGCCCCCCCCGCCTCACCTGCGCAGGTGTGTCCCGGGGCGTGGGCTTCATCCGCTTCGACAAGCGCGTGGAGGCCGAGGAGGCCGTGCGGGGCCTGCACGGGCAGAAGCCGCTCGGCGCGGCCGAGCCCATCACGGTCAAGTTCGCCAACAGCCCCGGGCAGAAATCGGGGGGGGCCCTGCTGAGCCTGTGCCCCGGGGCCCGGCGCTACGGGGCCCTGCACCCCCCCCCGCAGCGCTTCCGGTGAGACACGGGAGCCCCGGGAATTTGGGGGGGACACACCGGGGAATGGGGGGATACACCGGGGATGGGAGGGATACCCCGGGAATGGGGGGGATACACCGGGGAATGGGGGAGACACCCCCGGGGATGGGGGGGATACACTGGGGATGGGAGGGATACACCGGAATGGGGGGGATACACCGGGATGGGAGGGATACACCGGGAATGGGGGGACACCCCGGGAATGGGGGAATACACCGGGAATGGGGGCCTGGGAATGGGGGATATCCCTGGGAATGGGGGTCCTGGGGAGCTGGGAATGGGGGGGACACCCCAGGAATTGGGGACACCCCCAGAATGGATTTCCAGTGGCTGGAAATAGGGGATAGCCCCAGGAATGGAGGGGACACCCCGGGAATGGGGAGACACCCCAGGAATGGGGGGACACCCTGGGGATGGGGGGGACACCCCGGGAATGAGGGGACACCCCAGGAATTGGGGACCTGGAAATGGGGGGGACACCCTGGGAATGGGGGGATACCCCGGGAATGAGGGGACACCCCAGGAATTGGGGTCCTGGGAATGGGGGATATCCCTGGGAATGGGGGGGACACCCCGGGAATGGGGGGACACCCCAGGAACTGGGGACACCCCCAGAATGGATTTCCAGTGGCTGGAAATAGGGGATAGCCCCAGGAATGGGGGTCCTGGGGGGTCGGAGGGGTGGGAACAGGAACCCCAATGACCCTGGGAGTGCCCACAGGGGGGGTCTCGGGGCGTGGGACCCTCCTGGGCACAGAGACCCCCCCCTGTCACCAGGGCCACCCCCGCTGTCCCCTCTAACACCCCGTCCTCCCCCAGCCTGGACAATTTGCTGAACGTGGCCTATGGGGTGAAGAGGTAACACCCCCCCCCTCCCCACTCCCCAAACCCCCCCAAACCCCCCCAAACCCCACCCCGGGGACCCTCCCCGGCCCAGGAGGGCCCCCGGGCGCCCCGGCTGACCCCGGGCCAGCCCGCTGTCGCTGCTGCCCAGGTTCTCCCCGCTGGCCATCGAGGCGGTGCCGGCGCTGGCCGGGGTGGGCCTGGGCACGCCGGGGCCGGGCTGGTGCATCTTCGTCTACAACCTGGCGCCCGAGGCGGACGAGAGCGTCCTGTGGCAGCTCTTCGGGCCCTTCGGCGCCGTCACCAACGTCAAGGTGATCCGCGACTTCGCCACCAACAAGTGCAAGGGCTTCGGCTTCGTCACCATGACCAACTACGAGGAGGCGGCCATGGCCATCGCCAGCCTCAACGGCTACCGCCTGGGCGAGCGCGTGCTGCAGGTGTCCTTCAAGACCACCAAGCAGCACAAGGCCTGAGGTTGGTGTGCTCCATCCCACCCCATAGGGATGTGGGGGTCTCCTGTGGGGATGTGGGGATCCCCCCTGGTGGAATTGGGGTGCTCCTTCAAGACCACCAAGCAGCACAAGGCCTGAGGTTGGTGTGCTCCGTCCCACCCCATGGGGATGTGGGGGTCTCTTGTGGGGATGTGGGGATCCCCTCCATGAGCACCGTGGTGGAATTGGGATGGTGAATTTGGGGATCCCGTCTGTGGGAACTGTGGGGAAAGGGGGGTGGAGAACCTGGGGACCTTGGGGACCTTCAGGGACCCCCATGAGTACCATGGAGGAACCCAAATGGAGACCTTGGGGACCTTCAGGGACCTTGGGGACCTTCAGGGACCTTGGGGACCTTCAGGGACCCCCATGAGCACCATGGAGGAACCCAAATGGAGACCTTGGGGACCTTCAGGGACCTTGGGGACCTTCAGGGACCTTGAGGGACCCCCATGAGCACCATGGAGGAACTCAGCTGGAGACCTTGGGGACCTTCAGGGACCTTCAGGGACCCCCATGGACACCATGGAGACCATGGAGAAACCCAAATGGAGACCTTGGGGGTCGTCAGGGACACCATGGAGACCACGGAGAAACCCAACTGGAGACCTCGGGGACCTTCAGGGACCTTCAGCGACCCCCATGAGCACCATGGAGACCACGGAGAAACTCATCTGGAGACCTCGGGGACCTTCAGGGACCCCCATGGGCACCATGGAGACCATGGAGAAACCCAGCTGGAGACCTTGTGGACCTTGAGGGACCTTCGGGGACCCCCATGGAGATCATGGAGAAACCCACATGAAGACCTGGAGACCTCAGTGTCCCCCCCATAGACACCATGGAGAAACCCACCATGGAGACCTCGGGGACCTTCAGGGCCCCCCATGAGCACCAAACACATCCTGGAGACCTCAGGGTCCACCCATGAGCGCCATGGAGACCACGGAGAAACCCAATTCAGGTCCTGGGCACCCCCTTCCATGGACACCAAGGACATCCTGGGTCTCCAGGAGATGGAGAAACGCACCTGGAGACCTTGGAGAGCACGGGGGGACGCCCCCATGAGCGCCACAGACACCATGGAGACCCCCGAGAGCCCCTCCATGGCCACTGAGGACAGCGTGGGGACACCTGAGGCACAGCCCGGACACCTGGACACCCTCACCTGTCCCCGACGGGCGCCCTGAGGCCTCCTCCAGGTGCTGCAGGGCACTGGGAGGGGCCCTGGAGAGCCCCCCCAGGACACTGTGGACACACCTGGGACCCCCCCCGGGTACCCCGACCCCACCACTCCGGCAGTGGCCGGACCACCTGGAGCGGTGCCCCCCCCTCACCTGATCCAGGTGTGTCCAGGTGGGGGCTGTGCCCCCCCCTTCCCTCCACTCCAGGACTCCAGCAAGGGGGAAGGGGGGCGGGGGGGGCGTCTTCCCGCTCTCTCCTTCTTTCCATGTTTTTCCTTCATTTTCTGGGGGAGGGGGAGGAATTTTTGGGGAGGAAGAGCAAAAAGTAAGGATTAATCAGGTGTTTCATTAGACCTGTTACCCGTTATCAGGTAAGGAGGAGCGTGGCTGGCGCAGGGAGCGGCGACTCCTCGGCAGCCGCCGGCCCAAATCCATCTATTTTTATAGCAGAATATTAAGAAATATCCCCCAAAATCCCCAAAATCGCCTTTTCCAGAGGGGTTTGAGAACCTGCTTTGTGCTCCCCGAGTTCCTTGGAAGCAGCTTTGTGAACCCCAAGAGAGATCAAGGCAAGTTTTGGGGGGCCAGTGGCACTGAAATGCCAGGGATTGCTCTGGTACCCCCGAAACTGGGAGGGAGGGGAATGTGTCTTGTCACACTTCCCCCTCCTCCCTTCCCAAATTCTCCAAAACGGGCCATTTTTGCCCCAAATTACTCCACTTGCTGGAGTTTGGAGCCTCCTTGTCCAAAAAAAAAAAATAAAGGGCGGAACCCCACCTGAAAAGCCCCAACCCTGAGTTCCCCCATACTCCTTATCATTGTTATTATTCTTAATTATTCTTCTTATTAATTATTATTGATGTTATTATTATTATTATTATTATTATTATTATTATTATTATTATTATTATTATTATTATTATTATTATTGCGATTCTTATTTATTTTCCCTTCGCCGTCGGGATAATTTCTCACTTTTCAGTGGTTTAGTTCCCATTTATTTCCTATTCTTCCCTGGTTTTTCCCTGATCCTGGCACTCCCCGGGACCCTCTTTTTTCTCCCCACACCCTTCCCCAAACCCACCCCGGCTCCTGGTTTTTTTGTGTCGTGCCTGTGTGAAGCTTCTTGTAGTTTTAATTATTATTAATATAAATATTTAGGAGCGACCCCCGTTGTCCAGATCCGCCATCACCACCCCCCCTCCCCAAACTCTGACCCCTCCATCCCCTCTTCCAGGGATCCAGCCCTGGAATTTGGGGAGGGGGGCCAGGGGACCCCCAATTCAGTAGCAATAAGGGGTCCCCACCTCAGCCCCGGCCCATTTTTGGGGGGCCCAACGCGGGGACAAAAGGTGCCCAGGGACCCCCTTGTGGCACTGCGGGACCCCTCGGAGGGGACCGGGACCCCCCCGGCCCCCACCCCTGGACTCGACTCTTTGTATTTTTCATGGAAAAAAAAATCAATAAAAAAATTTAAAAGGCAGAATTTGTTCGTGGTTTCGGCAGGGAGGGACCGGGCGGCTGAGGGAGTGTCAGCCATTTCCCCTCACGTTTGCTGCGCTTTTCCCCTCACATTTCCTGCCTTTTTCCCCTCACATTTCCCGTCCTTTTCCCCTCACATTTGCCACCATTTCTTCTCATGCTTTCTGTTCTTTTCCCCTCATGTTTCCCTCCACCTTCCCCTCACATTTCCTGCCCATCTTCCCCTCACATTTCCTGCTCTTTTCCCCTCACGTTTCCTGCCCATTTTCCCCTCAGGTTGTCCGCACTTTTCTCCCCTCACATTTCCCGTCCTTTTCCCCTCACATTTGCCCCCATTTTCCCCTCACGCTTCTCGCTCTTTTCCCCTCACATTTCCTGCCCATTTTCCCCTCACGCTTCTCGCTCTTTTCCCCTCATGTTTCCCTTGATTTTCCCCTCAGGTTTTCTGCCCTTTTCTCCCCTCACATTTCCCGTCCTTTCCCCCTCACATTTGCCCCCATTTTCCCCTCACGCTTCTCGCTCTTTTCTCCCCTCACATTTCCTGCTCTTTTCCCCTCACATTTGCCACCATTTCCCCTCATGCTTTCTGTTCTTTTCCCCTCATATTTCCCTCATGTTTCCCTCCATCTTCCCCTCACATTTCCTGTCCATTTTCCCCTCACATTTCCTGTCCATTTTCCCCTCACATTTCCTGCCCATTTTCCCCTCACATTTCCTGCTCTTTTCCCCTCACGTTTCCTGCACATCTTCCCCTCACATTTCCCTCCATTTCCCCCTCAGGTTTTCTGCCCTTTTCTCCCCTCACATTTCCTGTCCTTTTCCCCTCACATTTCCTGCCCATTTTCCCCTCACATTTCCCTCCATTTTCCCCTCAGGTTTTCCACCCTTTTCTCCCCTCACATTTCCCGTCCTTTTTCCCCTCACATTTGCCACCATTTCTCCTCATGCTTTCTGTTCTTTTCCCCTCATGTTTCCCTCCACCTTCCCCTCACATTTCCTGCCCATTTTCCCCTCACATTTCCTGCACATTTTCCCCTCACATTTCCTGCCTATTTTCCCCTCACATTTCCTGCACATTTTCCCCTCACATTTCCTGCTCTTTCCCCCTCACATTTCCCTCCATTTTCCCCTCAGGTTTTCCGCCCTCTTCTCCCCTCAGGTTTCCCACCCTTTCTCCCCTTCCTGCCTTTTCCCATCACACAAACAACAGGAAAAAAAAGCTTTTTCCTCTCCATTTCGACATCTTTTCTCCTCAAAAGCTCCATTTTCCCTGGGATCACTGGATGGATGGACTGGAGACAGACTGTGAGTGCTGTGGAGGGACCGGGATGTGGCCGGGGGCCCTGGGACGCACTGTGGGGCAGTTTTGGGATTTTTGGACACGGTTTAAGAGGTGCTGCGAGGGTTTTGAGGGTGTTCGTTGCATTTATGGGGATGCTGCCATGGGTTTGAGGGCTCTAAAGGCGTAGCTAGAGGATTTAGACTTTCTTCTTTGCAAATCTGGCCTCTGACTTCATCCCAGTCTGTTAGTTGAAAATTAGCAAAAGATTTTTGTGAGTTTTCTAATTTGGGATTAATGCTGGCAAATTTTCAGCGTTTAGTGTCTCATTTTGGGTCGAGAAATCTGTCCCAAACACTGAGGGGACTCTGGAGCTGTTTGGGAACAGTTCTTTTTCGAATTCTTTTGTGTTGGGATCAAAGGACTGGCATTTGCAGGGGCGAAATAATTCTCTGCCCTGTATTTATTAAAGCAGCTGTCATATTCCAGCCTCCCCCCTCCCCGTCGCACGGTTTGTGTGCACGGATGTGGCTGTGCAGACGAATCGTGACACAAAGCAGTCCCACTGGGTGCTAGGAGTGTGGAAGGGGAAAACGCGGACGCATTTTCGGTATCGGCTGTGCAGGGTCCCGCGCTGCGGAGGGGGGGGGGAGCGCTCGGTGCCCGGCAGCGGCAGAGACGCGGAAGGATACGTGCACGGCGCCGCCGTTTTCCCCTACTGCGGTGCCGTGTACGGACCCGGTGGCGGCGGGAGCGGCGCGACAGGGCACAGGGATGCCGGCTGTGGCCGGACAGCGGCACGCAGCGGCTCGGAACCGGGACCGTGCTGTGCGAAAGCGGCGGCGGGCGGCGGCGGGCGGCGGCGGGGCCGTGCAGATAGAACTGCGCATGCGTGCGGCTGATCCCGGAAGCAGCGCTGTGGTTCGATGAGTCGGCGCGGAGGGATATCGCTGGTGCGGGGCTTGTAGCAACTGCGCATGCGTGGGTTCTGTCACTGCCGCGGCGCGGACCGGGGGGTGCGGGAGGCGGCGGAGCTGCGGGAACGGGAACGGGGCCGCGGCTGCGGCTGTGGAAGGGAACGCCGGGACGCCCGTGGCTGCAGGAGGGGGCGGAGCCGCGCCATCCGGCAGCTCTGAAGCGCGGGGCCGCGGTGGGGAAGGCGCGGCTTGCCCCGCCATGCAGCGGCGGCGGCAGGAGCGGGGAAGCGGCCGCGGGCGGCGGCGGGGCGGCCGCGTCAGCGGGAGATGATCCCGGGGAGGCGGCAGGAGGCGGGAGGAGCGGCGGGGAGGCGGCGGGAGGCGGCTGCGGGGGGGGGCCATAGCGTGCAGCCGCCGGGAGCTGGGCTGGCTGCTGGCCCGGCGGGCAGGGTCGGCACTGACGGGAGGCTGCGCTGGAGCGGCGCCAGGCGCGCTCGGCGCCGCAGAGCCGGGAGCCGCGGGGAGCGGCAAAGACGCAGCAGCGGCGGGACTTGGGCCACGGCCGGCCCCGCTGTGTCGGCAAAGGGGGCGAGGGGGACGTGGGGGGCGGCAGGAGCGGCCGCACTCGCGGGAAACGGGGGGGAAGCGGCGGGGGGCAGGAGGGGGCGGGGCCGCGGTGACGCCGGTGGGCGGGCTCGTAGAGGCGGGATTAGGGAGCGGGGCCGCGGTGGCCGGGACAGCAGGGACCGACGGGATGGCAAAGGCGGGGATGGCGGGAGCGGTGGGAGGGGCCGCGAGGTCCGGAAGTGCGGCAGGGGCCGGGGGGGGGGGCGGCAGGGCGAACCGCGGCGAGCCTGCGGTACCGGAGCCGTGCGGTCCGGCGGGGAGGTGGGGGGCGTGTCCTGCTGGAGACTCGCGGCAGCAGGGGGCGGAGTCGCGGCAGGAGCAGAGCTCGGCAGCGGCTGCGGGCGCCCCCTTGTGGCAAAGAGCTCAACCAGCGCCCAGCAAGCTGGGACCGGCTCCGCGGCAGCCAAATCCCGGTGGCAGATACTATTAAAGTGCTCCCGCTGTGTCCCGAGAGTCTCTTTGCGACAGTCGCGCTTTACGACAGTTTCCATAACAGTCGCGCTTTACGGCCCCTTTTGCGACAGTCGCGCTTTACGGCCCCTTTTGCGACAGTCGCGCTTTACGGCCCCTTTTGCGACAGTCTCGCTTTACGGCGCCTTTTGCGACAGTCGCGCTTTACGACACCTTTTGCGACAGTTCTGCTTTACGGCCCCTTTTACGACAGTCGCGCTTTACGGCACCTTTTGCGACAGTCGCGCTTTACGGCACCTTTTACGACAGTCGCGCTTTACGACAGTCGCGCTTTACGGCACCTTTTGCGACAGTCGCGCTTTACGGCACCTTTTGCGACAGTCGCGCTTTACGGCAGTCTCGCTTTACGGCACCTTTTGCGACAGTCTCGCTTTACGGCACCTTTTGCGACAGTCGCGCTTTACGGCACCTTTTACGACAGTCGCGCTTTACGGCGCCTTTTACGACAGTCGCGCTTTACGGTACCTTTTGCGACAGTCGCGCTTTACGGCACCTTTTGCGACAGTCGCGCTTTACGGCAGTCTCGCTTTACGGCACCTTTTGCGACAGTCTCGCTTTACGGCACCTTTTACGACAGTCGCGCTTTACGGCACGGTTTTCTTTACTGTACCTTTTGCGACAGTTTTACGACAGTCGCGCTTTACGGCACTGCCTTTTATGCAAATTTACGGCACTTTTACAACATTTTACAGTTTTTATTTTGTTTTTTAGTTATTTTAAATTAATTTTATTTTTTTAATTTATTTTTTATTTAATTTATTTTTTTAATTTTTCTATTTTTAAAGCTTTTTATTTTGTTTTTTTAATTTTATTTTTTATTTAATTTATATTTTCAATTTATCTATTTTTAGGATTTTTATTTTGTTTTTTTTAATTTTATTTTTTATTTGATTTTCATTTTTCATTTTTCTATTTTATAGCTTTTTATTTTGTTTTTTAATTTTATTTTTTAATTTAATTTTAATTTTTAATTTTTCTTTTTTTAAAACTTTTTCTTTTATATTTTAATTTTATTTTTTATTTAATTTGTATTTTCAGTTTTTCTAATTTTAAAGCTTTTCATTTTATTTTATTTGGTGCTGTCCAGACCAACTCAAGTTGGTGATTGTGGTGGTGTGTGAGGGTCTTGCATTACGGCACTACCTTTTATGAAACTTTTACGGCACTTTACAGGTTTTTTTTTGTTTTGTTTTTCATTTAATTTAAATTAATTTTGTTAATTTAATTTAATTTTTATTTTTAATTTTTCCATTTTTAAAGCTTTTTATTTCATTTTGTTCGGTGCTGCCCAGACCCGCTCAAGCCAGTGATTCTGGTGGTGTCTGAGGGTCCCCAGGACGAGGGAAGAGACGAGAATCTTGACTCCACCTTTCAGAAGGCTGAAATATTATTTTATGATCTCTATTGTATTAAAAGAAAATGAGATATTAGAACTATGCTAAAAGAGCAAGGAGACATCAGAAAGCTGGAAAGGAATGAATAATAAAAACCTGGGACTGCTCCCAGTTCTACCACATTGCATTTCATTTTGCACTTCTGCCAGAACTGCATGGTGACAGCTTTCAAATACCCTCCTCAGTCCAGCAGCCTGCTTGAAAGTGCTGTGTCTTTATCAGACCATTGATGTCCTTCTGAAATGTGAGTCTCACTGGCTGCTTCCAAACCTTGTGCTTGAAGAGCATTCCTAAAAATTAAAGCAGGTTGGGCCTTTGGGGAAGAAGGGGCTGCAAAGCATTTCCTAAAGCATTTCCTACTCCAATTTCATTGTGAGGAAACACACCTGAAGGGGCGATGCGGGGATTAGGATTGAGACAAAGATGAGTTTGGTGGGTCAATTTTCACCCTCCCAGATACACAAGGGCCTTAACCTTAAAACCACTGCTCTCAGCACGGAGCTGTCTCAGTGCTGCATTCATGTTTTCTCCTCTTTGTGCACGTGTAGAATTGAAATCCCTCTTGGGGAGGAAGCTTATTCCAAGTAAATTCCTAAAAAATCAGCTGAAAAAAAAAAACCCTGAAATGTTCTTTCACTTGATTTGCTACTCCCTGCCAAATGCACGCGCATGCCGGGTCTTGAGCCTGGTACTGGAGCTGAGCCTTGAAGGAGGAATTGTCCACTCAAGGCTTCTCCTTCAGTTTTGGGATCCAGTGCTGACTGCAGCCAGGCCTGGTGAGAGAAGCGATCATGAATACACCACGTTTCTGTGTGTAAATGAGGAGCGGGTTTGGCCCAGGGCAGGTGTTGTGGTCAGATCCTGTGTGTTCTGCACGGAGGTTTTGGTCTCTGGGAACCTCTCGTGTGGGGGCAGGAGTTCACGGTGCAGCATCTCCTGCTGGGCTTCACTCCCAGATCGTCCAGCAATGACATCTGAGGGTTATCTGGCTGCACTGGCCAAAGATGCTCTGCTCAGACACCTCCTCCTTCAGTTCTTTCAGGCCCCATCAGCTTTCATAGCCCTGTGTATTTTTAAATCCTTTGGCATTTGAAACACTGTTCCCCTGCAAGGCCTTCTCCTAAATCCCAGCTTCTCAAGAGGCCCAAGGGGACAGGGCTGGCCAAGGGTGGAGCTGTTCTGGGTTTGTGGGTGGTGCCTTGTAGTGAACATTGTGTTCAGAGCTGCTCTGCTGGTTCTGCCCATCACTTGGACAGGGAAGGAGTGTGCTGGGATCTGATAAATCACTGAATTGTCACTTCTAAATGCTGCTTGCAGTGAAAACATTGTGTATAAACCCTCCTGAATGGGGTTAAATTTGTCTGCTCTATTTCTTCCCTCCCACCCCACCACTGCTGCTCTAAGATCCCTCAGCAGCTCAGTCTTTGTGTTGTGTTTGACATTTATGCCCACTTTCCCCAAAGCTCTGGGGGTTCTTTTTCAAATATGATATTGATTATTTTCTTGGTTTAAAAAACCCCTGAAATACACACACACACACTAAAGGAGCAGGTCCAAAAGCAGCAGGTCTCCATGGCTCAGCCCTGAGTGGTGAAGGAAGAGCAACAGGAAGGGGGGTTTGGGTGCTGGAGAAAGTCTCTGAAGGCTTAAAGGAGCATCCCATTCCCACAGATGGATTTTGTTTTTTTATAATGGGTTATGGTGCTGGGAAGATCTGGGAAGAGTGCAAGTCCCTCATTCCAGTTTGGACATCTTGTTTTAAGAATTGTGTTCTCTCAGCTCTTGGAGAGCACAGTTTTGGGTTCGTCCTCACACCCTCCAGCCTTGGTGGCTCTGTTGTGTTTTTATTTCCCTTTCCCTGCCCTTTTCCCCCGATGGCTGCAGGGGATGTGATTCAGGCACTCATCACTGCTCTGTATCTTCTTTACAGAGCTCAGACTGACTGGGTCTCTCATCCTCCTCTCACAGCCATGCTGCAGAGTGAGGCACACGGCAGGGCAGGGCTTTTAGCTGTTGTTTTATCTCCTGGTTTGATGTTTAACCCCAAGCCCCTGCTCACCATGCCAGGCTGGGCTGCAGGGGAGCACATTGACAGCAAAACAGTGGCTGCACCACCATCAATCAATCTGATATAGAAAAAGGGTTTAAGGTTCTAACAGCGCCATGGTGGCTGAGCTGAGCCCAGCCTGGGCCTAGCTTGATCCCTGATCTGTGTAAAGCCCTCTCCTGTGCTTTCCTGGGACAGCTGCAGAGGCGGCTCTGCACGAGCACAGGATGGCAGCTGTGGGCTGACACTCCCTGAGCTGCCTCCCCACTGTGTGATGGGGTTGTGAGGGGTTTAAAAGGAAAAACATTACAAAGTCTTTGTAAAAAAAACATTTTTTAAAATGTTTTTTCTTTTAAACCCAGCGAGGGTCCTAAAAGCATTTTCTACTCCAATTTCATTGTGAGGAAACGCACCTGAAGGGCGATGCGGGGATTGGGATTGAGACAAAGATGAGTTTGGTGGGCCAATTTTACTTTGAGAGCCTGAGAAGCACAGGAAGCCCAAGTGATGATCCCAGAGGGTTGAACACAGAGGTTTCACCCTCCCACCCCATGCTCACCTAAGCCGGCTGTTGGTGCTTTTTAGTATTTTTTAAAATAAAACCCAAATGCTTTCCCTTTATAAATAAATATGCCATGAAGACGGCCTCAAAGGAAAGATTGGTTATTATCCAACTGCTGCTAAATTCATTGCTTGATGGTTTATATACTGCATTTTTTAATGTCACTGGTACCTGATGCAGACCATTCCCAAGCTGTTTGATAATTATTTATCAGCATCATCTGCATCAGCACCATCTGCACGACCAGAGATGGCCAAAAAGCAGGAAGGAGAGGAAGGGGTTAAGCTGCAGGCAGGAAAGGGAAGGCAGAAACCAAGCAGTGAACAATTGGCACCTGGGCTCCGCTGGAGACTAAAAATGGGGAAAAAACGGCTTAATTGGAAAATCTGCCTCTTGTGTGTGCAGCCTCCAAGGGGAAACAAACAGTATGGGCTCCCAGCGCTCCCAGTTCCCTCCCAGTGCTCCCATTATTGGCTCCCAGTGCTCCCAGTTCCCTCCCAGCGCTCCCAGTTCCCTCCCAGTGCTCCCAGTAAGAGCAGAACTGGGCAGGAGAGCGCTCCCAGTTCCTTCCCAGTGCTCCCAGTTCCCTCCCAGTGTTCCCAGTTCCCTCCCAGTGCTCCCAGTATGGGCTCCCAGTGCTCCCAGTTCCTCCCAGTGCTCCCAGTATGGGCTCCCAGTGCTCCCATTATCGGCTCCAGTGCTCCCAGTTCCCTCCCAGTGCTCCCAGTTCCCTCCCAGTGCTCCCAGTAAGAGCAGAACTGGGCAGGAAAGAGCTCCCAGTTCCCTCCCAGTGCTCCCAGTATCGGCTCCCAGTGCTCCCCAGTTCCCTCCCAGTGCTCCCAGTATGGGCTCCCAGTGCTCCCAGTTCCCTCCCAGTGCTCCCAGTTCCCTCCCAGTGCTCCCAGTTCCTTCCCAGTGCTCCCAGTTCCTCCCAGTGCTCCCAGTATGGGCTCCCAGTGCTCCCAGTTCCCTCCCAGTGCTCCCAGTTCCCTGCCAGTGCTCCCAGTTCCCTCCCAGTGCTCCCAGTATCAGCTCCCAGTGCTCCCAGTAACAGTGGTACTGGGCTGGAAAGTGCTCCCAGTTCCCTCCCAGCGCTCCCAGTATCGGCTCCCAGTGCTCCCAGTTCCTCCCAGTGCTCCCAGTATGGGCTCCCAGTGCTCCCAGTTCCCTCCCAGCGCTCCCAGTATCGGCTCCCAGTGCTCCCAGTTCCCTCCCAGTGCTCCCAGTTCCCTCCCAGTGCCTCGCGGGGCACTCACACCGAGCAGAGGCCGTTCCGCTGCCCTGACTGCGGGAAGGGATTCAGGGAAAATTCCACACACGGGGGGACAGACGGACACGGGGGGACAGACGGACACGGGGGGACAGACGGACACGGGGGGGACAGACGGACACGGGGGGCACCGGGGACACGCGGGGCCGGGGCCGGGGGTGGGGGAGGAGCCGCCCCCGCCGCGTTTCCGCCGCTGTCACCGGGGCCGCTCCCGCCGGGGACAAAGGCGGGACCATGGCGGGGAGCGCCGCGGCACCGGGAGGCGGCCAGGTACGGGAACGGCACCGGGAACGGGAACGGGAATGGTACCGGGAACGGGAACGGGAAAGGGAACGGGAACGGCACCGGGAACGGGAATGGTACCGGGAGCGGGAACGGGAAAGGGAATGGGAACGGCACCGGGAACGGGAATGGTACCGGGAATGGCACCGGGAGCGGGAACGGGAAAGGGAACGGGAACGGCACCGGGAACGGGAATGGTACCGGGAGCGGCACCGGGAACGGAGCGGCACCGGGACCGGGAATGTTACCGGGAACGGCACCGGAGACCCGCGCGGGGCCGGGGCCGGTGCGGGGGTGGGAGGAGCCGCCCCCGCCGCGTTTCCGCCGCTGGCACCGGGCGCTCCCACCGGCACCGGGGCCGCTCCCGCCGGAGACAAAGGCGGGAGGATGCCGGGCAGCGCCGCCGCACCGGGAGGCGGCCAGGTACGGGCACGGCACCGGGAACGGCACCGGAACCGGCACCGGGCGGTCCCTTCCTCCCATCCCTGCGGCAGCCAGAGCCCCCCCCCGGTCCCGGTGCTTCCCCGGTACCGTGAAACGGCCGGGACCGGAACCGCGGCGGTCCCGGAATGCGGAATCCGGGTCTGGCCGGGAGCTGCGGGTCCGGCGGTGCTGCCGGTGCCGGTGCCGGTGCCGGTGCCGCGGGGAGGGTCCCGGTGCCGGTTCCGGTCCCGCGGGACGCGATGCCGCCGTTTCCTTGGCAACCCGTACCGGGAGGAGCCGTTGGGGGGGGGGGGCGGGATGGGAGCGGGGCTGCCCCGAGCCCACCGGGAGCCCCGGGCGGTACCGAGCGTGGCGGGGCTGAGCCCGGAGCCCGGGGGTACCGGCGACTACCGGGGTTTAACGGGTGTTACCGGGTTTTACGGGTGTTACCGGGGATTCCCGGGATTCCCGGGTTTTACCGGGTGTTACCGGGTGTTACCGGGGATTCCCGGGGTTACCGGGCCCCCCCTCACCCTCCTCTCTCCCCGCAGGTCCCGCCGCCCCCCGGGACTCACCGGGGTCGCCCCGCGCGGGCCCCGCGCCCCGAGCCCCGGCACCCGACATGAGCCGGAACCGGAGCGGCGCGGCCGGGCCCGAGCCGCAGGTCAGGGGCACCGGGGGCGGGCGGGGGGCTCCGTTCCGTGCCAGGCTCCGTTCCGTGCCAGGCTCCGTTCCCGTGCCAGGCTCCGTGCCGTGCCCGTGCCAGGCTCCGTGCCAATCCGTGCCGTGCCCGTGCCAATCCGTGCCGTGCCAATCCGTGCCCATCCGTGCCAACCCGTGCCCATCCATGCCAATCCGTGCCAATCCGTGCCAATCCGTGCCCATCCATGCCAATCCGTGCCAATCCGTGCCGTGCGGGGGGAGGCTCCCTGGCCGTGCCGTGCTGTGCCACTCTCTTGCCAAGCTGTGCCGTTCTGTGCCGTGCCAGCCCCGCTGTGCCGTTCCGTGCCGTTCCCGGCTGTGCCGTTCCTGGCTGTGCCGTTCCGTTCCGTTCCGTTCCGTTCGGTTCCGTTCCGTTCGGTTCCGTTCCGTGCCCCCTGACGCCCCCGCGCCCCCCGCAGCCCCCCCGGGCCATGGCGGGCCCCGAGCTCCGCCGGTGCCGCCGCCGCCTCTCCGGGACCCTGCAGGTGCCCCCCGAGCCCCCGCGCCCCTCCTCGCTGCCCCTGCGGGCCCCGGGCCGCCCCCGCAGGTACCGGGACACCGGGAGTGGGGGGGGGACACGGGGGGGGGACACACGGGGGGTGCCGGTGCCGAGCCCGGGGGAGCTCCGGCCATGCTGGGAGGGGTCCCTTGGCTGGGGAGGGGGGGACAGACATAGGGACAGACAGACATGGGGACAGACAGACAGACAGACATGGGGACAGACAGACAGACATGGGGACAGACATGGAGACAGACAGACATGGGGACAGAGAGACAGACATGGGGACGGACAGACAGACAGACAGACATGGGGACAGACATGGGGACAGACAGACATGGGGACAGAGAGACAGACATGGGGACGGACAGACAGACAGACAGACATGGGGACAGACAGACAGACAGACAGACATGGGGACAGACATGGGGACAGACATGGGGACAGACAGACAGACATGGGGACAGACAGACATGGGGACAGACAGACAGACATGGGGACAGACAGACATGGGGACAGACAGACAGACAGACATGGGGACAGACATGGGGACAGTGGCCGGACGCGGCCCGGGGTGGGGACGGTGCCCCCCGAGCATCCCCACAGCCCCGTCATGGAAACGGGGGGGGGGGGGGGGACGGGAACACCCCCAAACCGGGGTCTGTGCAGGGGGGAAAGGGGGGGACCCCCAGCCTGGACCCCCACCCTGGACCCCCAGATCCGCAGTTCTGGGGGTCTGTGCTGGGCTGGGTCTGGGGGCTCCCTGCGCCCCCCCCAAACCCAGTTTGGGTGCTGGGGGGCACGAGGGGGGTCCCCTCGGCTGGGGGGGAATCCCTTAATTGGGGAGGAATCCCTTAATGAGGGGGGATCCCTTAATTGGGGGAGAATGCCTTAATTAGGGGGAAATCCCTTAATGAGGGGGGATCCCTTAATGAGGGGTAATCCCTTAATTGGGGGGGGATCCCTTAATGAGGGGGGAATCCCCGGTTACCGGGGCGGGGGGGGATCCCCGTGTTGGAATAGCGTGGGGGGGGATCCCCGGTTACCGGGGGGGGGGGGGATTCCCCGTGCTGGAACAGCGTGGGGGGGGGGATCCCCGGTTACCGGGGGGGCGGCGCCGCCGAGTCCCTGCGGGGGGGGGTCCGCGGGGTCCCGGGGCGGGGGCCGTTCCGGGACCGGGGGAGGTCCCGGGGCGGGGGGAGGCGCCGAGCGGGGCGCGGGGGCGGCACCGGCGGCGGCACCGGCGGCGGCGCCGGAGGCACCGGGAGGTTTCTTCCCGGCTCTTTCCAACCGGTTGCGCGGGGCCATGCGGAGCCCGGAACCGGGAGGAGCCGCTGCCGGTACCGGGGATCGCTGAGGAGGGACCCCGGAACCGGCACCGGGGTGGCGGCGGTGCCGGTACCGGCGGCGTTCCGGGTGCCCGGCTCCTCCCGGCGGCGGCGATGATGGAGCCGGTACCGGGCTCCGGGAAGAGCCTCTCGCTGTCGCTGCCGGTGCCCCGGGAGGGCCCGGGCCCCTGCGCCCCCCGCAGCACCTCTGGCGCCAGCCCCGCACCCCGATCCGCATCCGCCACCGCGGCTTCTCCGACACCGACCGGCACCGGCCCCGGCCCATGGAGCGGGCGGATGCCGTGGACACCGGGGACCGGCCCGGGCTGCGCAGCGCCCGCATGTCCTGGCCCTCCTCCCTCCACGGCACCCCCGGCACCGGCAAGCGGTAGGTGACGGCGGCGAGACCCCCGGGACCCCCCGGTGCCATCCCGGTACCGGTACCGGGGGTGGGAGCTCACCCGGTGCCATCCCGGTACCGGTACCGGGGGTGGGAGCTCACCCGGTGCCATCCCGGTACCGGTACCGGGGGTGGGAGCTCACCCGGTGCCATCCCGGTACCGGTACCGGGGGTGGGAGCTCACCCGGTGCCATTCCCGGTACCGGTACCGGGGGTGGGGGCTCACCCGGTGCCATCCCGGTACCGGTACCGGGAGCCCCTCAGCGTCCTCTTGGGACCGAGATTGGAGGCGCGACCCCTCCCCCGGTATCCTCCCGGTACCGGGATCAGAGCTGGGACCACCCCCAAACCCCGTACCGGTACCGGTACCGGGAGCCCCCATCCTCATCCCAATACCGGTACCGGGAGCCCCCATCCTCATCCCAATACCGGTACCGGGAGCGCCGATCCTCATCCCGGTACCGGTACCGGGAGTCCTCATCCTCATCCCAATACCGGTACCGGGAGTCCCCATCCTCATTCCGGTACCGGTACCGGGAGTCCCCATCCTCATCCCGGTACCGGTACCGGGAGCCCCCCCGCATCCTCCCGGTACCGGAGAGGCACTCGGGGGTACCGGGGATCCCCGTCCCCGCCTCCTCCCGGTGGGACCCCCGGGATCCCGGTACCGGCCCCGGGCGCTGCGGGGACCCCGGAGATTTTGGGGGGGGGGTTTCCGCCCCCGGGTCCATCTGGCCCCGTTCCGGTTCCCGTTCCCGTTCCCGTTCCCGGCGGGGAAGTTTTTTTCAGTTTTTTTTTCGGGGAAAACAACTTGGGGAGACGGCGCCGCCATGCGCCGGGAGCTCCGCGTCCTTCCGCCGCCCCGGCCTCATTAGCGCCGTTAATTTATGCACAGGAGGCTCGGCAGATGGTCGGGACTGCGAGAGCGGCTGCTGCTGCTGGGGGGGGGGGGGTGATTTCCTTCCTCCTCCTCCTCCTCATCCTCCCTTCCCCGCGGCTGCCGAGGGCGCTGGGGGGCGGCAGGGCCGGGATCCCCCCGGTGAGAGCCCCCCCGAACGCGGGGGTCGGGGTGCGGGACCCCCGGAGCCGCCGCTGCCCCGCGACCCCCCGCCCGCTCTGCCCGGGGCCGCCGGAATTTCCCTGCCCGGGGCCGAACGGGGCCGGAGGCGGCGGCGATTCCGGGCGGGATCGGCCCCGGGCCGCAGCCGTGCCGGGATCCGGGCGGGATCCGGATGGGATCCGGATGGGATCCGGATGGGATCCAGCTGCCGCCGGCTCCAGGAGGCTTTTCCCGGCTCCCGGAGGCTTTTCCCGGCCCCCGGAGGCTTTCCCCGGCTCCTGGTGGCTCTTCCCAGCCCTTTCCCAGCTCCCGGAGGCTCTTCCCATCTCCTGGAAGCTTTTCCCATCTCCTGGAAGCTCTTCCCAGCTCCTGGAAGCTTTTCCCAGCTCCCGGAGGCTTTTCCCAGCTCCTGGAGGCTTTCCCCAGTTCCTGGAAGCCGTTATCAGTTCCCAGAGGCTGCTCACAGCTCCTGGAACCTTTTCCAAGCTCCTGGAACATTTTCCTGGCTCCTGGAGCCGTTTCCCAGCTCCCAGAGGCCATTCCCAGTTCTCAGAGGCTGCTCACAGCTCCTGAAGCCTTTTCCCAGCTCCTGGAATCTTTTCCCAGCTCCTGGAACATTTTCCCAGCTCCTGGAACATTTTCCCAGCTCCTGGAGCCTTTTCCCAGCTCCCGAAGCCTTTTCCCGGCTCCTGGAAGCTTTTCCCAGCTCCTGGAGCCTTTTCCCAGCTCCTGGAACATTTTCCCAGCTCCTGGAACCTTTTCCCAGCTCCTGGAGCCTTTCCCCAGCTCCTGAAGCCTTTCCCCAGCTCCTGGAACATTTTCCCAGCTCCTGGAACCTTTTCCCAGCTCCCGGAGCCCTTTCCCGGCTCCCGGAACCTTTTCCCAGCTCCTGGAGCCCTTTCCCGGCTCCCGGAGCCTTTTCCCGGCTCCTGAAGCCTTTTCCCGGCTCCCGGAGCCCTTTCCCGGCTCCTAGTGGCTGTTTTTGGCTCCTGGAGCCTTTCCCCATCTCCCAGAGGCTGCTCCCACCTCCTGGCAGCGGTTCCCAGCCTCTGGAGCCCGTTTCTCCCGCAGCCCCGGGGATTCTCCCGTTCTTCCCCCTGCCCCCGCTCCGTTCCCGGTGTTCCGGGGTTCCGGGCGCTCCGGGCTCGGCTCGGGGCGGGGATGAGTCACCCGTGGCCGCCGGGGATGAATCACGGCCGGGCCGGGCCGGGTCCCGCGGCCCCGGGGCTGGGGGGGCTCGGGGGGGTCCCACCGGGAAATGCCCCGGGCGCCGCCCCCCTCCCGGTGTCCCCCTCGTCCTCCTCCTCATCCTCATCCTCATCTTCCTCACTCCCATCTC
>NW_026531011.1:212082-304318 GCF_020745825.1 Agelaius phoeniceus | reverse complement strand
GGATGGGTGGGGGTCTCCATGAACGAGGGTGATCCTTGGGGGGACAAACGCGGCTCCCTGGGACTCAGCGCTGTTTGGGGAGGGGTCTGTTCCCCCCCGGGGGTCCCCCTTGGGCTGTGCCCACCCCCGGTGCCCCCGTGGTGCCCCCCAGGTGCCCTCGGTGCAGGACACGGTGCAGGAACACCTGGGCCAGGTGAGGGCCGGGGGGGCCCTGCCCGAGCGGGAGCGTTCGGAGCTCAAGAGGAGGAAGCTGCTGCTGGAAGTGTGAGTGGGGCACGGCTAATTTAACAATTATCGCTCCTAAATTGCACCGTTCTTCTCGTTAATTGGTGCTGTGGGGTGTTCATGAATCAGTTTTCATTTTGATCCCTCTCTTTACTCCTTTTATTGTCTCTTTTGTTTGTCTCAGTATTTGCTGATTTTTCTGTCCTTGATGTGGCATAAATTCGAGGCCTTTCTGCCCCATTTTCAGACCCTTTTGTTTTCGTTTGCTGAGGACTAATTCAGCAAAATCAAGATTTTAACAATCTAACAGCCCAATTAAAGACTCTGTGTAAAACTCACGTTGGTGAAACATTAAATAGAGAAAGTGAGGGTGGTCATTAATGAAATTAGCATTAATTAAAGCAGCCAGTGAGGCTCTGGCAGTCCCCAACGCCCCCCTTGCCCCCCTCAGGACCCTCAAATCCTTCTGGATCCGCAAGGGCAGCGCCTTCAGCACGGCCGTGGCGCGCCCGGAGACCGAGCTCACCCCGGAGATGATCGCCACGTAGGTGCCCCCCAGGACCCCCCAAAACCCCCCCAGGACCCCTCCCCGGGCCTGCCCTGACCCCCAGCCCCTCCTGCAGGGGCTCCTGGCGCCGGCTGCCCTTCAAACCCTACAACTTCTCCTCGCTGGGGCTGCCCCCGGCCTGCGGGCACCTGCACCCGCTGCTCAAGGTGCGCTCGGAGCTGCGCCAGATCTTCCTGGAGATGGGGTGAGTGGGGGGATCTGGGGAGGAAGAGGGGGGCCCACAGAGCCCACCCGCCCTCTGTTAATATCAATGGACCCCCAGGTTCACGGAGATGCCCACGGATAACTTTGTGGAGAGCTCCTTCTGGAACTTCGACGCGCTCTTCCAGCCGCAGCAGCACCCGGCGCGCGACCAGCACGACACCTTCTTCCTGCTGGGTGGGTGCTGGGGGGGCACGGGGGCCTGCTGACCCCCCCCCGGGACCCCTCTGAACCCCCCCAAAGCCCCCCGAGCCCCTGTGCCCACCCCGGGACCCCTCTGAACCCCGCCGAGCCCCTGTGCCCACCCCACACCCCTCTGAACCCCCCCTGAGCCCCCACAAATGCCCCTCAAAGCCTCCCAGAACCCCCCTGACCTTTTTGCCCCCCCAGACCCCGCCGAAGCCCCCCAGTTGCCCCCTGGCTACTCCTCCAAGGTGAAGAAGGTGCACTCGCAGGGAGGCTACGGCTCACAGGGGTGAGACCCCGACCCCGGGGGCGACTCAGGGGGGTCCCACGTGTGTCCCCCACCCCCCTGAACCCCCTTTGTGCCCCCCACCCAGGTACAGGTACGAGTGGAAGGTGGAGGAGGCAAAGAAGAACCTGCTGAGGACCCACACCACGTCAGCCAGTGCCCGTGCCCTGTTCCAGCTGGCACGGCAGGTCTGGGGGCTCTGGGGGGCTCTGGGGGCTTTGGGGTCCTTGCCAGGGTCTGGGGGGTACAGCCATGAGGGAGAACAGAGGGATTTTGGGGGGGATTAGTGGGATTTGGGGTGTCAGTGGGATTTGGGGTGCTCAGAGCAATGTAGGATGCTCAGCATTGTTTAGGGGGGGCTCAGGAAGCCCGGAACAATTTGGGGGGGATCAGAGAAGTTCTGGGGCAGTCTGGGGGTCCCACCTGCCCCCTCACTGCTCTCTTCTCCCCCCACAGGAGAAGTTCAGCCCGGTGAAATATTTCTCCATCGACCGCGTGTTCCGCAACGAGAGCCTGGACGCGACGCACCTGGCCGAGTTCCACCAGGTGGAGGGGCTGGTGGCCGACCGGGGGCTCACGCTGGGCCACCTCATGGGCATCCTGCGGCAGTTCTTCACCAAGCTGGGTACAAGGGGGGCGCTGGGGAGGGACCCCAGACCCACCTGGCGCTCCCCTGACCCCCGGTGTGCCCGCAGGGATCTCCCAGCTGCGTTTCAAACCCGCCTACAACCCCTACACCGAGCCCAGCATGGAGGTGTTCAGCTACCACGAGGGTGAGCTTGGGGGGTCCCCGTTTGGAGCAGGGGGGTCTGAGCGCTCCCCAATATGGGGAGGAGGTCCGTGGGATCCTCACTGGCCCCCCTCGCCCCCTCCCCAGGGCTGAAGAAGTGGGTGGAGGTGGGGAACTCGGGGGTCTTCCGCCCCGAGCTGCTGCTGCCCATGGGGCTCCCCGAGAACGTCTCCGTCATCGCCTGGGGGCTCTCGCTGGAGCGGTGAGTGGGGGTCACCTCTGGGGCGGGGGGGACCCCAGTGTGGGCCCATCCCAGCCCCCCCACCCCACTGACACCCTCCCCATCCCACCTCCCCCAGACCCACCATGATCAAATACGGCATCAACAACATCCGGGAGCTCGTGGGGCACCGCGTCAACCTGCAGATGGTCTACGACAGCCCCATGTGCCGCCTGGATGCGTGACCTCCCCCTCCCGGGGGTCCCCTCATTTTGGGGAGGGGTCCCCACCCCAAATAAAGCCCGGTGTCCTGCGGTGCCTGTGTGTGTGCTGGGGAAGGGAACCGTTTGGGGAGTGTTTATTGTCACCTTGTGGCGTCGCAAGGCGCTGGGGAAGCCGAGATCCGCCCGGAACACTCCCGGGACCCCCGAGATGCCCCCGGGACCCCCGAGATGCCCCCGGGACCTCCGGACCCTTCGCGCCTTTCCCGCCACTGCCTTTTCGTGCCCGGCGATTGGCCCGCGCCGATGCCAATCATCCTTTGGGGTCCCTTCAGGTTCCAATCAGCAGCGCCGAGGTGTGAATGGCGGGCGCTGATTGGGCGCCGGCGGTGCCCGCCCAGCAGAGCCCCGTGAGGGCTATGTGGTGAGGGGCGGCCGAGGGTCCCAGGTACGGCCCCGAACGGGCACCGGCCCGAGCCCGGCAAAGTGCCCCGAACCCACCCTGGGACCCCGGCCCGAGCCCGGCTTAGTGCCCCCTGCCCAGCCCGGGACCCCGGCCCCAGCTCGGGGCTCCTTCCCCTGCAGCCCCCCGGGGCCGGGATGTCGCGGGAGGAGCCTGATGGTCCCGAACCGGAGGCGGCGGCGGGCGAGAGCCCCTTCGCGGCGGAGCTGGGTGAGGACGAGCCCCCCGGCGAGAAACCGGACAGGTACCGCCTTCACCTTCACCTTTGGAGTGAAAATGGAGAAAAAACAGCGGGGGGATGCAACGGGCAGTGCAGGGAGGGGGCACACACGTGTCACCACGTTAATTAGAGGGTAATTCTCAATTAACGGGACTGGCAGGGCTGCCACAGGGCCCAGCCTGTCCCTGTCCCGGTGTGACCCTGGCAGAGTGCACAGCCCTGATGGGGGGTCCCTGTCCTTGTGTGATCCATGGCCCTAATGGGGCAGAAATGTCCCTCACGCTGTCTCCATGGGTTCCGTGCCCCTCATAAAAGGGGTCCCTGTCCCTGTGGGCTCCATGCTCCTCACAAGGGTCCCTGTCCCTGTGTGATCCCCGGCCCTAATGGGGTCCTTGTGCAATCCCAGGCCCCGATGGGGTCCCTGTCCCCGCGGGCTCCATGCCCCTCACGCAGTCCCAGTTCCTGCGCCATCCCAGGCCCCGATGGGGTCCCTGTCCCTCACGCAGTCCCAGTTCCTGCGCCATCCCAGGCCCCAATGGGGTCCCTGTCCCCGCGGGCTCCATGCGCTGTCCCCCGCCCCTCCTGAGGCTCCCGTGTTCCGGCCGAGGCCGCGCGCGGGGCCAGCGCTGGGTCCCCGCTCCTCGCTCTTGTTCGCCTCGCTGGACGCCGCCGTGGAGGGGCTGCAGCAGCGGGTGCAGGACGTGCTCGGCCGCCTCAACAGCGGCCGCGAGGAAGCGCACACGGAGCTGAGCGGCGTCAGGGGCAGCCTGCTGCTGAAGGTAAGCGCGGAGCGGCCGCCGCGGTCCCTTCCTTCCTTCCTTCCTTCCCCCCGGGGCGCGGGGGACCGCGTTATTCCGCCCGGTTGGGCGGGACAAGGGAGGCAGAGCCCGGCCGCGGAGGCAGCTGCGGAGCCCGGCCGGGGGGAGCCCCCCGAAGCCCCGCGGGGGCGGCCGCAGCTGCCTCCGGCCCCGCTTCCAGCGGCCCCCGCTGTCCCCTCGCTGTCCCCCTGGTGTCCCCCCCCTTGTCCCCACGCTGCCCTCGCAGATGGCGGCCCGGCCCGGCAGCTGCGGCCCGCGCTGACCCGGCGCTCGGTGGCCACCGCGACCGGCGCTGCGGCTACCGGGGCGCAGCTGGCGGCGGCCGGGCCAGGCCGGGAGCGGTGCCAGCGCGGGCGGGCGCAGCTGCCCCCCGGCCCCGGGGACGGCGGCCGTGCCAGCGCCGGGACGAGCCGCGGCCCCCGCTCGGGCAGGTCTCGGAGCTGGCGGAGCAGCTGGAGGAGCGGCTCTTCCACCGCTACGGCTTCCACAACGGGCTGATCCAGGAGCGGCTGCAGGCGCTCGGCGAGGTGCTGGAGCGCGTGGAGGAGGTGCAGGCGGAGCTGCGCCGCATCTGCTGCACCGTGGAGGCGGCGTATCAGGAGCTCTGCCTGCAGCCCGAGGCCTGAGGGCACCCCCAGACCTGAGCGGGACCCCCAAACCCACGGCGCTGTGCCGGGCTTTGCAAAGGGGCATTTTGGACCCAAAGGGCTTTGCTGTTGCTGTTTGTGTTGGTGGTTGGAACAAATAAAGGGCTGAAGCCGACCCAAAAGCTCGATGGGGGGGCTGTGATGGGCCGGGACCCCTCCTCCGAGGGCAGAGCTGGGTCCTGGCAGGTTCATTAACGCTGACGAGCAGGGCTGGCATGGAGGGGCTGTCCCACCGTTTATTGGCCACGGGGATGGCGAAGGCACCGGGACGGCGCCGGACACGGCGCCCAGCACCAGTGGGGTCCCCTGAGTGACACCAAGTCCTGTCGCTGACACCGAGTCCCGTTGGTGACAGCAGGTTTGCTTGGTGGCCTTGGGTCCCATCAACAACGCAAGCTGTGCTTGGTGACACCAGGTCCCGCCAGTGCCACGGGATTTGGTTGGGGTGACACCGAGTCCCGTTGGTGACACAAGGCCTGGCCGGTGACACCGGGTCCTGTCAGTGACACTGGATCCCTCCAGGGACACCTGGGTCCGCTTGGCGACGCTGTGTCCTGTCAGCGCCGCCATCTCCTCACATCCCTTCCCACCAGGAGCAGACCCGGTCCCCACCGGTGTCACCGGCGCCACCCGCGTCCCCACTACGCCCCCTTGGCCGGGGCAAAGGCCTGGATGCCGGTGATGGCGCGGCCCAGGATCAGCGCGTGGATGTCGTGGGTGCCTGCGGGGACCACCACGCCTCAGCGGGACCCCCCGAACCCCGGGGGACCCCCGCGCCCCCCTCCCCGCCGTACCCTCGTAGGTGTTGACGGCCTCGAGGTTCATGAGGTGCCGGATCACGTGGAACTCGTCGCAGATGCCGTTTCCCCCCAGCATGTCCCGTGCGTCCCTGGCGATGCCCAGCGCCTTCCCGCACGAGTTCCGCTTCAGCATCGACACCATCTCGGGGGCGGCCCTGTGGGGACAACGCGGGCGGGGACACCCTGAGCCCCTCCGGGAGCCCCCGGGTCCCCTCTGGGGACGCTGCCACGCACCTGCCCTCGTCCTTGAGGCGGCCGAGCCGCAGGCAGGCGTGCAGCCCCAGCGTGATCTCCGTCACCATGTCCGCCAGCTTCTTCTGCACCAGCTGGTTCCGGGCCAGCGGGCCCCCAAACTGCTTCCTGCACGCCAGGGCAGGGGGGCGCTGAGCCTGGAGGGGCTGGGGGGCGGTGGGACCCCCCAAAACCGCCCCCAGGCCCCCGTTACCTGTCCAGCACGTATTGCCGCACCGTCTCCAGACAGGCCTCGGCAGCGCCCAGCGCGCCCCAGGCGATGCCGTAACGGGCCTGGGTCAGGCAGCCAAAGGGGCCCTGGGGGACAGGGGGTGTCACCGGGACCCTCCTCATCTCACTGGGACCCCCCTCATCTCACCGGGACCCTCCTCATCCCACCGGGACCCCTCCCATCCCACCGGGACCCTCCCACCCCACCGGGGATGCCCTGGCTCCCCCCTTACCGCCAGCCCCTCGGCGTTGGGCAGCACGTTCTCCTCGGGCACCTCCACGTCATCCAGCAGGATCATCCCGGTGGTCGAGGCCCGCAGGGAGAACTTGCCCTCGATTTTGGGGGTGCTGAGCCCGGGGGTCCCGCGCTCCACCAGGAAGCCCCGGACCCGCCCGTCCTCCTCGCAGCGCGCCCACACCACGCACAGGTCGGCGATGGGCGAGTTGGTGATCCTGGGGAGGGCAGGGAGGGTCACCGGGAGCTCTGGGGGTCCCCCGTGTCCCCCTGACCCCGATTCTGAGGCTCACCAGGTCTTGGAGCCGCGCAGGGTGTAGGTGCCGGCGCTGGCGTTGTGCCGTGCCCGCGTCTCCATCCGCCCCGGGTCGCTCCCGTGGTTGGGCTCCGTCAGCCCAAAGCACCCCACGAGCTCCCCCCCGCGCTGGGGAGGGGGCGTCAGGGGCACCCCAACCACCCCACAGCTCCCCTTGTGCCCCCCACTCCTCCTCCAACCCCTCGGTGCTGCCTCCCGCCCCCCAAACGCCCCCCGAGCTGGGGAGGGGGCACCATGGGGACACCCCAAGCACCCCACAGCTCCCCTTGTGCCCCCCGTTCCTCCTCCAAGCCCCCCGCAAACGCCCCTCTGCCCCTCCACCCCACACCCCCGAGCTGGGGAGGGGGCGTCAGGGGCACCCCGGGCACCCCACAGCTCCCCTTGTGTCCCCCACTCCTCCTCCAAGCCCCCCGCAAACGCCCCTCTGCCCCTCCACCCTACACCCCCCGAGCTGGGGAGGGGGCACCATGGGGACACCCCAAGCACCCCACAGCTCCCCTTGTGCCCCCCACTCCTCCTCCAAGCCCCTCAGTGCTGCCTCCCAACGCCCCCCCCGAGCCGCCCCTGCCCCGCGGGGGTCTCACCGAGGCGGGGCAGGAAGCGCTCGCGCTGGGCGGGGGTCCCGTAGGCCCACAGGGGGTACATGACCAGCGAGGATTGCACGCTGAGCACCGAGCGGTAGCTGCTGTCCACGCGCTCCAGCTCCCGCGTCACCAGCCCGTAGCCCACCGACGTGGCGCTCCGCGCAGCCGTACCCTGCGGGGACCCCTCGAGGGTCACACGGGGACCCCCGGGTCACACAGGGACCCCCGGGGCACACAGGGACCCCTCAGGGGTCACACTGGGACCCCCGGGGTCACAGTGGGCACACAGGGACCCCTCAAGGGTCACACTGGGACCCCCGGGTCACACAGGACCCCTCAAGGGTCACACAGGGACCCCTGGGGTCACACAGAGACTCCTCAAGGGTCACTCAGGGACCCCTGGGTCACACAGGGCACACAGGGACCCCTCAAGGGTCACTCAGAGACCCCCGGGGTCACCCAGGACCCCTCAAGGGTCACTCAGGGACCCCTCAAGGGTCACACGGGGCACACAGGGACCCCTCAAGGGTCACTCAGAGACCCCCAGCTCACACAGGGCACACTGGGACCCCTCAAGGGTCACCCAGAGACCCCCGGGGTCACCCAGGACCCCTCCAGGACCCTGCCCTGACACACAGCCCCACCCTGGGCCCAGCGCCATCCCCCGAATCCCCACTGCCACCCCAAAACTGACCCTGTGAGCTCCCCCAGGTCCCCCCCCAGAGCCCCCAAACCCCCTCCCTGACCCCAAACCCCCCCCAGAGCCCTGAGCACCCCCTGAGCACCCCAGGGGGAGTCCCTGATCACCCACGCCCCCCCCTTGGGTCCCCAAATCCCCCCCCATGTCCCCCTGACCTTGAATGGTGGGGCCCAGCAGCCCCAGCTCTCCCAGTTCGGTCACGATCTCCCGGTCAAAGACTGGGGGGGCAAGGTGGGGGTCAGAGGGGGGGGGACAGCGGGGGGACCCCCTGGGTGAATCTGGGGGTCCCCCACACCTGGGCCTGCAGGAGGGGAGGGGGGAGAGGATTTGGGGGGTCTTGGAGGGAGTCTGGGGAGTCGGGGAGATTTGGGGGGGTTTTGGGGGGCCGGGGGCTTTTGGGGGTACCAAAACCCCCCATTTTCGGCACAGGAAGGATCCTGAGGGAGCTCAGGGGTGAATGGGGGGCTCAGCCAAGTTTGGGGGGACACTCGGGGACACTGGGGGGCAGCTGTGGTACCGTGGTGGGGACCGGCCCCGGGGGCTTCTGGAAGCGCTTGGGGGGTCTGGGGGCTCTGGGGCTGTACCGGGGGGGGTCGGGCAGCGCGGGGGCGTTTGGGGGGGCGGTTTTTGGGGTACCCTCGTGGCGGTTGGCGTGCAGCACGCGGGGCAGCAGCCGCTCCTGGCAGTATTTGCGCGTCGTGTCCCGCAGCAGCCGCTCCTCGGCGCTCAGCAGCGCCTCCAGCCCCAGCGCGTCCTGCCAGTCGAACGGGGCGGCGGCTGGGGAGGGGGCAGCACCGGGAAAGGGGGGGGGGTCAGCACAGGGAAAGGGGGGGGAACACCGGGAGGGGGGGGGGGGAACACCGGGAGAGAGGGGGGGGAACACCGGGAGGGGGGGGGGCAGCACCGGGAAAAGGGGGGGGCAGCACCGGGAGAGGGGGGGGGCAGCACCGGGAGAGAGAGGGGGCAGCACCGGGAAAGGGGGGGGGTCAGCACGGGGAAAGGGGGGGGGAACACCGGGAGAGGGGGGGGAACAACGGGAGAGGGGGGGTCAGCACCGGGGGCTCGCGGTGTCCCCCCCCCCCGTCGCTGCCAATCCCGGGGGGGGTCCTGGGGGGGGGGTCCGGTCCTCTCGCCCCCCCCCCCCACTCACCCTGTGCGCGGGGGGGGCCCGGTGCCCCCCCACCGGACACCGGGCCGGGCCAGGCGCGACAGGCGGGCGGCCAAACGCAGCGCCATGGGGGGCTGGGGGCACACGGCGGGGTCAGCGACCCCCTGTGAACCCCCAATTCCCCCAGAGACCCCCCTTGAAACCCCAATTCCCCCAGAGACCCCCTTTGAACCCCCAAATCCCCCCCGAGCCCCCCCAGTTCACTCCAGGGACCACCGGGCCCCCCTCCCTTGCGTCCCAAATCCCCCCAAGAGCTCCCCGAGAGGGCCCCGACCCCCCGAAATCCCCGCAACAGCCCCCAAGGCCCCCCCGGTGCCCCCCGGACCGTTCGGGCTCAGCGGCGGCGAACGGACCCGGTAGAGCCGTGACGTCACGGGGGGTGGGGGGGGCGTGGCGGGGGCGTGGCGGGGAAAAAACACCCACCGGCGTTAACCCGTGAGTGTCCGGGCTCGGGAGGGGGATCCCGGGGCCGTGACACCCCCAAACCCCTCCCGGGGATCCCGGGGGTCGCTGGGCGGTGGCCGCCCGCCATCCCCCCGCCCCGGTGTGCCCCCGGTGTGCCCCCGGTGTGCCCCCCGAAGCACGGCCGCCGCTCGGTGCTGTACAGCCTTTATTGGTCCCCGGGGCCCCCCCCGGCGCCCCCGGCCCGGGGGGCGTTTGCATAGCGAGAACGGGGGGGGGGGGGGTGGGAGGGGCCTGTGATGATGTCACGGGGGGGGGGTGGTGATGTCACAGGCCGGGCTGGCCCTGGTGTGACGTCAGCACCGGGTGGAACCCGGGCGTCGCCCCCTCCGCCCCACGGCTGTCACTGCGGCTGCGGCGTCACCGCCCTCACGCCTCCGGTGACGTCACGGCTGTGATGTCACCACGCAAACGCCGCCGGTGATGCCACGGCCGTGACATCATCGATTCCCGCTGCGGCCGTGACGTCACGATCGATATATGGCGTCACGATCCCCGCCCCCCGTTACATCAGAGCAGCGCCCGTGCCCCTCCCGTGACGTGGGTGCTGTGACGTCATCACCGGGAGCCAAAACCGGGGGCAAACGGGAGACCGGGGGGGGGGGGGGGAGGGAGAGGGGCGTCGCCCTGGGGGTGGAGGGGGGGGATTGTCCGGGTCGATGACATCACACCGGGCGGTGCCGGGTCGGTGACGTCACACGGGGGGGGGTGTCACAGTATTAACCCTTGGCGTACGCGGGGAGGGGCGGGGGGCGCGACCCCCGCATGCCTGGGGGTCCCGGGGTGCCCCCCCCTATTTACAACCGGGGCTCCGGGGCGGGGGGGCTCGGGTCAAGCTCAGCGCCCGGGGGGGGCCCGCGGCGCTCCGGGGGTCCCCGGGGGTCGCACCGGGCCCCACCACCACGATGGGCACCGGGGCCGCCGCCCCGCGCTCGTGCTCCTGCACCGGGCTCAGCGCCTTGGGCGGGCCCCCGCGCCCCCCGCTCGGGCTCCTCCCCTCCCGCCGGCGGCGGCTCCGGCCCGGGGGGGGCCCCCGAGCAGCAGCGGCAGCTCCTGCCGGCCCAGGCGGCGGGCGGGGGCCGCGGGCGGCGGCGGCGGCGGCGGCGGGGGCTCGGCCGGGCCCTCGCCGTCCCACTCGGCCAAGCTCTGCAGCGGCGGCTCGGCCGGGAAGTCCTTGCGGGGCGGCTCCAGCCCCAGCTTGCGGGGCGGCCCCGGCGCCGCCTTCTCGGGGAGCCCGCGGCGGGCGAGGCGCGGGGACTCGGCGGCCTTGGGGTGCAGCTTGGCGGGGAAGGCGGGCGGCGAGGCGGCGGGCGGCGAGGGCGTGTGGGCGAGCGGCGAGAGCGGGATGCTGCCGGCGGAGCGGCACCGCGCCGCCCGGTACTGCCGCTGCAGCTTCGGCGACAGCCCCTGCAGGGAGCTCGGCCGCAGGTGCGGCCCCGCCGGCGACGGCGGAGCGCTGGAGCCCGGAGAGCTGCTGGGCGGGGAGGCCCCTGCGGGGAACGGGGTCAGGGTGCGGGGAACGGGACCGGGCATTGAGCACCGGGCATTGAGCATCGGGCACCGGGCCCCGTTCCCGAGCCCCCGCCCCTTTCCCGGTACCGCCCGCCCCCGTTGCTCCTGCCCCCCTCCCTTGGCCCCGCCCCTTACCGGGGTCGCGCGCCCGCGCGTGCGTGGGGGAGGCGGGCAGCGAGTCGGAGGAGGAGAGCGAGCGGCTCAGTGACGTCAGCGAGCGGCTCGTGTGCAGCAGCGAGGCCTGGCGCGCCAGGTGCCGGAAGAGCGCGCTGCGCCGCCTGGCGGCCGGGAGGACCGTCAGCACCGCCGAGCCTCCCGCTGCCCCCCGCGCCCCCCGCGCCCCGGGCCCACCTCTCGTGGCCGCTCCCGGTGCCCCCCCGCCGGTTCCTCCGGGCCATCTTGGCGCGGGCGCTGCGGCGCCGCGCGGGGCCCAGGCGGATCGAGGTGTTCTCCAGCGGCGTCGTTGTCACCAGCACCTTGGTCCCGCTCTGGGCGACAGAGGGTCACGGGGGGGGGGACCCCCAACACCCCCCCCCGCCACCGGGGCTCACCCCCTGGTCGTGGCTGACCTGCCATGACCCTGCCGTGACCCACGACCCCCCAAACCTCTGACCCCTGTGACCCCCGAGCCCCCCCCCGGTGCCCCCACCTTGAGGATGAGCTCCACCACCTCGGTGTGCACCAGCCCGTGCACCGGCTCCCCGTTCACGTGCGTGATCAGGTCCCCTGCGCACAGCCCGGCCTCCTGCGCGGGGCCGCCCTCCTCCACGTGCTGCGCCCCAAAACCGGGGTCACCCACGGGGCACGGGACCCCCGGAACCCCTCCCGTGTCCCCCAAACCGGGGTCACCCACGGGACCCCCGGAACCCCTCCCGTGTCCCCCAAACCGGGGTCACCCACACAACGCACCCGCATGGCCGCACCCCGCACCCCCACCGGTCCCCCGCACGTCCTCCCGTGTCCTGCTGTGTCCCCACAGGTCCCTCCGTGTCCCCTGACCCAAATGACGCCGGGCGCTGCCACCCCCACCTGTCCCCCCTTGTCCCCAACCCGTCCATGTCCCCCCTTGTCCCTGTCCCTGACCTGTCGGGCGCTGCTACCCGCCCCAAAAATCTGCTGTGCCCGTGTCCCGCCGTGTGTCCCCAGTGTCCCCATGTCACCCCCTGTGTCACCCCATGTCCCCGTGTCCCCCCGTGTCCCCAGTGTCCCCCCCGTGTCCCTGACCCAGACGACGTGGTGCACGCTGTACACGTCGCTGTCGCCCAGGTAGACGCGGATGGCTCTCAGGGTGAAGCCGAATTTCTTGCCGGGCCGGGGGATGGCGATGGGCGAGCGCGGCGGCGCCGCCACGGCCGGGGCGAGCTCCCGGCCCGGGGACGAGTCCCGCGACGAGGGGTCCGAGGAGAGCGAGCGCGGCGACATCGGGCTGCCCAGCGGGGACGAGCCGGGCGCCTCCCCTGCGCCCCCAGAGCCGCTGAGCGACAGCCCAGAAACACCGCGGGGACACCCCAGAAACACCGCGGGGACACCCCAAAAACACCGCGGGGACACCCCCCAAAAACACCGCGGGGAGACCCCAGAAACACCGCGGGGACACCCCAGAAACACCGCGGGGACACCCCCCAAAAACACCGCGGGGAGACCCCAGAAACACCGCGGGGACACCCCAGAAACACCGCGGGGACACCCCAAAAACACAGCGGGGACACCCCAGAAACACCGCGGGAACACCCCAAAAACACCGCGGGGACACCCCCCAAAAAACACCGCGGGGACACCCCAAAAACACCGCGGGGACACCCCCCAAAAAACACCGCGGGGACACCCCAGAAACACCGCGGGGACACCCCAAAAACACCGCGGGGAGACCCCAGAAACACCGCGGGGAGAGCGGGGACACCCCAAAATCACCCCGGGGAGAGCGGGGACACCCACGAGACCGGGACACCCCAAAAAACACCCCCGGGAGACCCCCAGAGCCCACAGGGGACCGGGGACACCCCAAAAAACACCCCCGGGAGACCCCCAGAGCCCACAGGGGACCGGGGACAGCCCCGGGACCCCCCCATCCGTGGGACTGGGGTCCCAACACCCACAGAACTCCCAAGGGAGACCCCCAGCCCCCCTCCCGTGGGGTCCCTGGGTGTTTGGGGCCCTTTGGGGAGGGTCCTTCAGGGGGTTCCGGGGGGATTCGGGGTCCCGGGGGGATTTGGGGTCCCGGGGAGGGTCCCGGGGGTATTTGGGCTCCCCGGGAGGGGTCTCGGGCGGATTTGGGGGGTCCCGGGGGCGTCACCCACCGCTGGGGATGATGACGGACAGCGCCGTGGCCGACGCCGACTTGGTGACCTTGCCGGGGGCGCGGGGGCTGCGTTTGTCGCCGCCGGGCTCGGCGGGGGCCACCCCCGGGTGCCGCGGCCGCCGCAGCCCCAGCTCGGTGCGGGGCGGGGGCGGCTCCGGGCCCCGCGGGCCTCGCTCCGCTACCGGAGACACAACACGGGGCGGTGAAGGGACCGGGGGCTCACCGGAGACCCCTCCCCACCTCCCGGGATTTACCGGAGACCTCTCCCCACCTTCCCGGGATTTACCGGAGACCCCTCCCCACCTTCCCGGGGACCCCTCCCCACCTTCCCGGGACTCACCCGGCGGCTCCTCGGGGGTCCCGTCGGGGGCTCCGTTGCGGGGGGGGCTCGGCCGCTCCTCGGGGGGGGGCGCGGGGCGCGGCTCCAGCAGCGCCGAGAAGCGGCGGCGCGCGCCCGGGGGGGGGCTGCCCTCGCCCTCGGGGGGCGGCGCCCCCCCCTCGCCCGGTGCGCCCGCCGAGCGGTGCTTCCTGCGGGGACACGGCCGGGACCGGGGTGAGGGAACCCCCGCGCAGCCCCGGGACCTCCCGGGACCCCCCCGGTACCACCCGGAACCCCCCCGGACCCCCCCGGGACCCCCCCGGTACCCCCCGGAACCCCCCGGCTCGCACAGCTCCGGTGATCCGGTTCTCCAGCCGCGCTCCCGGGCGAAGCCGTCCCGTCTCCCCTCGTCCCGCGGGCGCCCCTTGGCCTTGGGCTCCTGCGAGAGCTGCTCCAGGCTGCTGTACACCTGCGGGAGGGCCCCTGCTCACACCCGGGCACACCTGGGCACACCTGGGCACACCTGGGCACACCTGGGCACACCCGGGCACCCCCGGGCCCGGCCCCACCTTGCTGAAGCGCGGCGAGCAGGACGAGAACTGCCGGATCTCCACGGGCTCGTCCTCGGTCGTGTCCTCGTCCTCGTACGACGCCACGTGGGGGTACCTGTCCGACCGCGCTGGGGGGGGGGACGGGGACAGGTGTGAGGGGGGGACAGGTGTGAGGGGGGGGGCACAGCTGGGGGGGCTGGGGGTCCCGGGATATTCCAGGGGGTCTCGGGATGTTCCAGGGGGTTCTGAGATATTTCAGGGGGTCCCGGGATGTTCCAGGGGGTCCCAGGACGTTCCAGGGGGTTCTGGGATGTTCCAGGGGGTTCCGGGATGTTCCAGGGGGGTTCTGGGGGTCCCAGGGGGTCCCGGGATGTTCCAGGGGGTTCTGGGGTGTTCCAGGGGGTTCTCGGATGTTCCGGGGGTCCCGGGATATTCCAGGAGGTTCCGGGATGTTCCAGGGGGTTCTGGGGTGTTCCAGGGGGTCCCGGGATGTTCCAGGGGGTTCTGGGGGTCCCAGGGAGTTCTGGGATGTTCCAGGGGGTTCTGGGGTGTTCCAGGGGGTTCTGGGATGTTCCACGGGGTCCCAGGACGTTCCACGGGGTCCCAGGACGTTCCAGGGGGTCCCGGGACGTTCCAGGGGGTTCTGGGGTGTTCCAGGGGGTCCTGGGATGTTCCAGGGGGTTCTGGGGGTCCCAGGGGGTCCCGGGACGTTCCAGGGGGTTCTGGGGTGTTCCAGGGGGTCCCGGGATGTTCCAGGGGGTTCTGGGATGTTCCAGGGGGTTCTGGGGGTCCCAGGGAGGCTCCCGGGGCTGATCCAAGGGGAGCCCCAGGGATGTCCCCAAGGGGGGGTCCCGTGGCGGGTCCGGGGGGTCCCGCGGGGGTCCCGGGGGTGCCGGGGGTGCCGGGGGTCCCTCCCTCCCTCACTGTCGAAGTAGCTCGTGTCCTCCTCGGACTCCAGGTGCGGCACGAACTCGGCTTTCTGCCGCAGCAGCCCCGTCCAGTCGAGGGTGGCGAAGAATCCGTGAGCCTTCACCTCCTGAGCGCCCCCTGCGCGGCACCGCCCGTCACGGGGGTCCCGGGGGGGTTCGGGGGTACCGGGGGGCTCGGGGGGCTCGGGGGGCTCGGGGGGCTCGGGGGGCTCGGTCTCACCTGCCCCAAGGCGCCGCAGCGGGTCCGGCTGCAGCAGGCAGGAGATGAGGTGCTGAGCGTCCGGGGGCAGCGCCTCGTCCCCCTCGGGCCACAGGATCTCATCTGGGGGGACACGGGGGGGACACAGAGGGGACACAGCAGGGACAGCTGAGCTCAGACACTGTACCTGGGATCGATCACCTGCCCTGTGTCCCCAGGGCCGTACCTGAGGTCACCTGTCCTGTGTCCCCCCCATGTCCCCTGTGTCCCCCCCCATGTCCCCATGTCTGTACCTGAGGTCACCTGCCCTGTGTCCCCCCTGTGTCCCCCCCATGTCCCCATGTCCGTACCTGAGATCACCTGCCCCATGTCCCCCCCATGTCCCCATGTCCGTACCTGAGATCACCTGCCCCATGTCCCCCCCATGTCCCCTGTGTCCCCCCCATGTCCCCATGTCCGTACCTGAGATCACCTGCCCTGTGTCCCCCCATGTCCCCGTGTCCGTACCTGAGATCACCTGCCCTGTGTCCCCCCCATATCCCCCCATGTCCCCAGGGCCATACCTGGGATCACCTGCCCTGTGTCCCCCATGTCCCCCCATGTCCCCATGTCCGTACCTGAGGTCACCTGCCCTGTGTCCCCCCCATGTCCCCGTGTCCCTACCTGAGATCACCTGCCCGAAGAGCTCCTCGGGCGTGTCCCCAAAGAAGGGCACGCAGCCCACCAGGAACTCGTAGAGGACGATGCCCATGGCCCACCAGTCCACGGGTTTGCCGTAGCCCTGGCGCAGGATCACCTCGGGGGCGATGTACTCGGGCGTGCCGCACACCTGGGCACACGTGGGGCAGGTGGGCTCAGCAGGGACGCGGCCCTGAGCTGCTGCAGGCACCCCCAGCTCCCCGGCCCTGTGCTGCCCTGGCACACCTGGACACCTGGGCACCCACCTGAGCACACCTGTGGCACCCACCAAGCACACCTGGGCACACCTGAGCACACCTGAGCACACCTGGACACACCAAGACACACCCGAGCATCCACTTGGGCACACCTGGCACACCTGTGGCACCCACCTGGGCACACCTGGGCACACCTGCAGCCCTCACCCAGGCACACCTGGCACCCACCCGTGCACACCTGGCCCACCTGGGCACCCACCTGCTTGTCGCGGAACTCGCGCGCGTCCTTCTCCATGTGCCCCTCGTACAGGTTGGTGGTCAGGCTCATCAGCCCCATCTTGGAGAGCCCGAAATCCGTCAGCTTCACGTGGCCCAGAGAGGTGATCAGGAGGCTGCAGGTGAGCGGGGCGGGGCCAGGTGAGGGGGCAGGGCCCAGGTGAGCAGGGCGGGGCCCAGGTGAGGGGCGGGGCCCAGGTGAGCAGGGCGGGGCCCAGGTGAGGGGCGGGGCCCAGGTGAGCAGGGCGGGGCCCAGGTGAGGGGGCGGGGCCCAGGTGAGGGGGCAGGGCCCAGGTGAGCAGGGCGGGGCCCAGGTGGGCAGGGCGGGGCCCAGGTGGGCGGGGTGAGCCCAGATGAGCAGGGCGGGACCCATGTGATCAGGAGGCTGCAGGTGGGCAGGGCGGGGCCCAGGTGAGCAGGGCGGGGCCCAGGTGAGCAGGGCGGGGCCCAGGTGGGCGGGGCAGGGCCCAGGTGAGGGGGCAGGGCCCAGGTGAGCAGGGCGGGGCCCAGGTGAGCAGGGCGGGGCCCAGGTGAGTGGGGCAGGGCCCAGGTGAGCAGGGCGGGGCCCAGGTGGGCAGGGCGGGGCCCAGGTGGGCGGGGCAGGGCCCAGGTGAGTGGGGCGGGGCCCAGGTGGGCGGGGCATGGCCCAGGTGAGGGGGCGGGGCCCAGGTGAGCAGGGCAGGGCCCAGGTGAGCAGGGCGGGGCCCAGGTGACCCCCCCAGCACACACTTGTCGGGTTTGAGGTCGCGGTGCACGATGCCGTAGGTGTGCAGGTACTCCAGCGCCAGCACGGTCTCGGCGAAGTAGAGCCGGGCCAGCTCCAGGGGCAGCGCCCCGATGTGCTTGAGCAGCGTGGCGCAGTCCCCGCCTGGGCACGGGCACCGGCGTCACCGCAGTGCCCGGCCCCACATCCCCTATCGCGACATCCCGCCCCCTATCGCGACATCCCGCCCCCTATCGTGACATCCCGCCCTGTATCGTGACATCCCGCCCTATATCCTGACACCCAACCCCATATCCCGACACCCATACCATGATATCCATCCCCATATCCCCATCTCCATCCCTGTATCGTGACATCCCGCCCCATATCGTGACATCCCGCCCCGTATCGCGACATCCCGCCCCATATCCCGACACCCAACCCCATATCCTGACACCCAACCCATACCGTGATATCCATCCCCACATCCCCATCTCCATCCCTGTATTGTGACATCCTGCCCCGTATCGTGACATCCCGCCCTGTATCGGGATATCCATCCCCATATCGTGACATCCCGCCCCGTATCGTGACATGCCGCCCCAACACCCAACTCCTTACTGTGATATCCATCCCCATATCCCAATACCCAGCCCCACATCCTCATCTCCATCCCCGTATCATGACACCCAGCCCCATATCCCGACACCCAACCCCATATCGTGACATCCATCCCCATATCCCCATCTCCATCCCCGTATCGTGACATGCCACCCCATATCCCAACACCTATCCCTGTATCCCAACACCTGGCCCCATATCCCGACACCCAACCCCATATCATGACATCCAACCCCATATCTCCATCTCCATCCCCATATCGTGACATGCCACCCCATATCCCAATACCCAGCCCCATATCCCAAAGCCCCGCCCCATAGCACGATGCCCCGCCCCATATCCCCATCTCCATCCCCATATCGCCACTCCCCGCCCCATATCATGACTCCCTGCCCCATATCGCCACTCCCCGCCCCATATCGCCACTCCCCGCCCCATATCGCGACTCCCCGCCCCATATCGCCACTCCCCGCCCCGTATCGCGAGGCGCGGCCTCACCTTCCACG
This sequence comes from Agelaius phoeniceus, assembly GCF_020745825.1. Taxonomy (NCBI): domain Eukaryota; kingdom Metazoa; phylum Chordata; class Aves; order Passeriformes; family Icteridae; genus Agelaius; species Agelaius phoeniceus. Next base: position 285,995 of record NW_026531011.1, on the reverse strand, counting down.
TACTCCATGACCATGCAGAGGTGGCGGCGGGTCTGGAAGGAGCAGAACATGCTGACCACGAAGGGGTTCTCGGCGAAGGTGAGGATGTCGCGCTCCACGAAGGCCTGGTGCACCTGGTTCCGCAGCAGCAGGTTCTGCTTGTTGATCTTCTTCATGGCGAAGCGCTGCCGCGTGGCCGTGTGCCGCACCAGGTACACCGCGCTGGGGAGGGGACAGGTGAGGCTGGGACCCCCGGGACCCCCCCGGGACCCCCCCGGGATCACCGAGAACCCCCCGGGAGCCCCGGCCCCCTCACCCGTAGGCGCCGTTGCTGATCAGTTTGATGGTCTCGAAGTCGCTCTCACCTGGCGGCTCCTTGGGCCGGGGGGCGGCAGCGCGGCCCTGGGGGCGTGGGGGGCACAGGTGACATTGGGGGGGGGGCACAGGTGACATTGGGGGGGACACTGGGGGGGACACGGGGGGCAGGCCCCACCTCAGCCCCCTCCTCGGGCTCGGGCGTGTTGGTGCCGCTGCTGTCGGGCTCCTCCAGGTGCAGCATGTCTGGGGGGGACACACAGGTGTGGCACAGGTGTGTGAGGGGACAGCAGGGACACAGGTGTGTGAGGGGACAGCAGGGACACAGGTGTGGCACAGGTGTGTGAGGGGACAGCAGGGACACAGGTGTGTGAGGGGACAGCAGGGTCACAGGTGTGGCACACAGGTGTGTGAGGGGACAGCAGGGACACAGGTGTGTGAGGGGACAGCAGGGACACAGGTGTGGCACACAGGTGTGTGAGGGGACAGCAGGGTCACAGGTGTGTGAGGGGACAGCAGGGACACAGGTGTGTGAGGGGACAGCAGGGACACAGGTGTGGCACAGGTGTGTGAGGGGACAGCAGGGTCACAGGTGTGGCACAGGTGTGTGAGGGGACAGCAGGGACACAGGTGTGTGAGGGGACAGCAGGGACACAGGTGTGGCACAGGTGTGTGAGGGGACAGCAGGGTCACAGGTGTGCCCCCTCATACCTGCCTGTGTCCCTACACCTGTCCTGAACCCCCTGCTCCGCACCTGTCCCCATGCCTATCCCCCCACACATGTCCCTGTCCCTGTCCCCCTGTCCCTGTCCCCACACACCTGTCCCTGTCCCCACACCTGTCCCTGTCCCTGTCCCTGTCCTTGTCCCTATCCCTGTCCCTGTCCCTGTCCCCACACCTGTCCCTGTCCCCCCGTACCTGCGCGCGCCCCCCGGGCCCGGCCCAGCTGCCTCAGCAGGTACCGGGGGGTGTCGGCTCTCAGGGGCCCCTCGGCCCGGCCCAGCAGCTGCGACAGCCCCGCGGGGTCAAACTCCTGCGGACAGGTGAGGGACAACAGGTGAGAGAGGGACAGGTGAGGGGACAGGGACAGGTGAGAGAGGGACAGGGACAGGGGAGGGACAGGGGAGGGACAGGGACAGGTGAGAGAGGGACAGGGACAGGGGAGAGAGGGACAGGTGAGAGAGGGACAGGGACAGGGGAGGGACAGGGGAGAGAGGGACAGGAGAGAGAGGGACAGGGACAGGTGAGGGACAGGGACAGGTGAGGGACAGGAGAGAGAGGGACAGGTGAGGGGACACAGGCACAGGTGAGGGGACACCGGGACAGGTGAGGGGACCCAGGCACAGGTGAGAGAGGGACAGGCACAGGTGAGGGGACCCAGGCACAGGTGAGGGGACGCAGGCACAGGTGAGGGGACGCAGGCACAGGTGAGGGGGACACAGGGACAGGTGAGGGGGACACAGGCACAGGTGAGGGGGCGCAGGCACAGGTGAGAGAGGGACAGGCACAGGTGAGGGGACGCAGGGACAGGTGAGGGGGCGCCGGGCTCACCAGGCACTCGAGCAGGCGCGCGGGCCGGGAGATGATGATGAGGAGCCGCTTCACCAGCTGCGTGATGAAGGCCACCTCCTCCGACTCGGAGCGCTCGTAGGCCTGAGGGGACACGGGGGGGGCATTTGGGGGGCCCAGGGGACGCCTGGGGGTCCCCCCTGTCCCTGCTCAGTCCCTCCCGACCCCATTGGGTTCCACAGGGTCCCCTTGGTCCTTTCTGTCCCCTCTTGTCCCTCACTGTCCAGCATTGTCCCCCCCTGTCCCCGCCGTGTCCCCATTGTCCCCGGTGTCCCCGGTGTCCCCATTGTCCCCATTGTCCCCATTGTCCCCAGTGTCCCCATTGTCCCCATTGTCCCCAGGTGTCCCCAGTGTCCCCATTGTCCCCGTGTGTCCCCAGGTGTCCCCATTGTCCCCAGATGTCCCCAGATGTCCCCATTGTCCCCAGATGTCCCCATTGTCCCCGGTGTCCCCATTGTCCCCAGTGTCCCCAGGTGTCCCCATTGTCCCCATTGTCCCCATTGTCCCCATTGTCCCCAGGTGTCCCCATTGTCCCCATTATCCCCAGGTGTCCCCATTATCCCCAGGTGTCCCCATTGTCCCCATTGTCCCCATTGTCCCCATTGTCCCCATTGCCCCCATTATCCCCATTGTCCCCATTGTCCCCAGTGTCCCCAGTGTCCCCATTGTCCCCGGTGTCCCCAGGTGTCCCCATTGCCCCCATTGTCCCCATTGTCCCCAGGTGTCCCCATTGTCCCCATTGTCCCCATTATCCCCAGGTGTCCCCATTGTCCCCAGGTGTCCCCATTGTCCCCATTGTCCCCAGGTGTCCCCAGTGTCCCCAGGTGTCCCCATTGTCCCCATTGTCCCCATTGTCCCCATTGTCCCCATTGTCCCCAGTGTCCCCATTGTCCCCAGGTGTCCCCAGTGTCCCCAGTGTCCCCATTGTCCCCATTATCCCCGTGTGTCCCCATTGTCCCCCGGTGTCCCCGGTGTCCCCTCACGTCCTGCAGCAGCCTCTCCATGCTCTCCTGCAGCTCGCAGAAGTACCCGGCCGTGATGAGGCCGTGCCGGGCCGTGGCCAGGCAGTCCCGGGCCAGCTCCACCAGCTGGTGCTGGATGAAGCTCAGGGCGCCGTCGGCCAGGGGCGTCCCCCCGGGGCCGCAGCCGCGCACAAACTCCTCCAGGCGCTCCTGCATCTGCGCCGTGGCCTGGGGGACACCGGGGGGAATGGATGGTGAACACATGGGGACCCAGAGTGACCCCAGACCCCATAGTGACCCCATGGTGAACCCATGGCACCCCAGACCCCACAGTGACCCCATAGTGAAACTCCTCCAGGCGCTCCTGCATCTGCGCCGTGGCCTGGGGGACACCGGGGGGAATGGATGGTGACCCCAGGGTGAACCCAGAATGATCCCAGACCCCAGGGGGACCCCACAGTGATCCCATGGAGACCCCAGACCCCACAGTGACCCCACAGTGACCCCATGGTGATCCCAGGGTGAACCCACGGTGACCCCAGGGGGACCCCAGACCCCAGGGGGACCCCATAGTGAACCCATTGTGAACCCATGGTGATCCCAGGGTGATTCCACAGTGATCCTATGGCAACCCCAGACCCCACAGTGACCCCATGGTGATCCCAGGGTGACCCCAGACCCCAGGGGGACCCAATAGTGAACCCACAGTGGCCCCATAGTGAACTCCTCCAGATGCTCCTGGATCTGCACCATGGCCTGAGAGAGCCCAAACCCCATAGAGAACCCACAGTGAACCCAGGGTTACCCCATGGCACTCCAGACACCCAATGGGGACCCCGGGGTGACCCCATAGTGACCCCATGGTGACCCCAGGGTGATCCCAGGGTGACCCCAGAACCCATGGTGACCCCATGGTGATCCCAGGGTGACCCCATGGCACCCCAGACACCCCGTGGGGACCCTAGGGTGACCCAGACTGACCCCATGGTGACCCCATAGTGACCCCATGGTGACCCCATAGTGACCCCATGGTGACCCCATGGCACCCCAGACACCCCGTGGGGACCCTGTGGGGACCCCATAGGGACCCCATAGCACCCCACAGGCACCCTGAGACCCCAGAGCAACCCCAGAGCAACCCCGTGGCCACCCCACAACCTCCCCCAAGCCCCCATAACCGCCCCCACGGCCACCCCAAGCCCCCATAACCGCCCCCACGGCCACCCCCAGCCCCCCGGGTGCCCCCAGCCCCACCTTGGGGAACCTCTCCTTGTACACGTGGTTCATCATCACGATCTCGTTGTCGTGGGACAAGGGCGAGCGCCCGGGGCTGGGACAGGGGGGGCACAGCTGGCACCGGTGGGACCCCCCATGGGCCTCCCCCCACCCTCCCCGGGCCCCCAGGACCCCCCCACTGCACCCCTGATGGCCGCGGGGTCGCCCCAGTGTCCCCGAGCTTGGGCGAGCCCCAAATCCCGGCCCCTCCATAAATCCAGGGTGTCCCTGCACTGTCCCCAGTCACACAGTGATCCCTCAAAATCCCCCCCAAAATCGCACCCAAAATCCCCCCCAAAAATCTCCCCCAAATCCCCCCCAAAATCCCCCCAAATTCCCCTCCAAAATCGCACCCAAAATCCCCCCCAAAATCTCCCCCAAATCCCCCCCAAAATCCCCCCAAATTCCCCTCCAAAATCGCACCCAAAATCCCCCCCAAAATCTCCCCCAAATCCCCCCCAAAATCCCCCCAAATTCCCCTCCAAAATCGCACCCAAAATCCCCCCAAAATCTCCCCCAAATCCCCCCCAAAATCCCCCCAAATTCCCCTCCAAAATCGCACCCAAAATCCCCCCAAAATCTCCCCCAAATCCCCCCCAAAATCCCCCCAAATTCCCCTCCAAAATCCCCCCAAAATCGCCCCCAAATTCCCCCCAAATCCCCCCCAAAATCCCAGCCCCTCTCTAAGCCCACAGTGTCTCCCCACTGTCCCCATCCCTGCTGTGATCCCCCCCAAATCCCCCCCCATTTTTCCCCCCCCCAAATCCCCCCAAATTTCTCCCCCAATTTCCCCCCCAAATCCCCCCCCCAATTCCCCCCATTTCCCCCCCAATTCCCCCCATTTTCCCCCAATTTCTCCCCAATTTCCCCCCATTTTCCCCCTCCCCGTGCCCCCCCGGAGCCGGGTCCCACCTGAGGCTGCGGGATCGGGGTCTGGGGGCGGCCGCGCCCCCCCGGGCCCCCCCATCCTCCTCGGCGAGGCTCTCGGAGCTGCCGAAGTGCCGGGACAGGAACCGCAGCTCCTCGGCCGTGGGCTGGGCCGGCAGCTGGTGCAGCCGCTCCTGCGACGAGCACGAGGACTGCGGGGGCCGGGGGTCAGCGCGCCGGGACCCCCAAAAACCCCCGGGACCCCCGGGTCAGCGCGCACAGGGACCCCCAAAAACCCCCGGGACTGCGGGGGCCGGGGGTCAGCGCGCCGGGACCCCCAAAAACCCCCGGGACCCCCCGGGTCAGCCCTCGCAGGGACCCCCAAAAACCCCCGGGACTGCGGGGGCCGGGGGTCAGCGCGCCGGGACCCCCAAAAACCCCGGGACCCCCCAAACCACCCCCGGGACCCCCGGATCCCCCAGGACCCCCGGGACCCCCGGATCGGCCCGCACAGGGACCCCCAAACCACCCCCGGGACCCCCAGGCTGTGGGGTCAGCGCGCCGGGACCCCCAAAAACCCCCGGGACCCCCAAACCACCCCCGGGACCCCCGAATCCCCCAGGACCCCCGGGACCCCCGGATCGGCCCGCACAGGGACCCCCAAACCACCCCCGGGACCCCCAAACCACCCCCGGGACCCCCGGATCCCCCGGGACCCCCGGGTCGGCCCGCACAGGGACCCCCAAACCACCCCCGGGACCCCCAAACCACCCCCGGGACCCCCGAATCCCCCAGGACCCCCGGGACCCCCGGGTCAGCCCGCACAGGGACCCCCAAACCACCCCCAGGCCGTGGGGTCAGCGCACATCGGGACCCCCAAATCCCCCCTGAGCCCCCAGAGCCCCCCCATGTCACCCCCAGCCCCTTTTGGAGCCCACATCGCCCCCGGCGCCCCCAGACCCGGCAGGGCCCCCCCAAAGCCCCCCGGGGGGCTCGGGGGTCGCGCCCCCCCCTCACCGAGACGGTGGAGCTGGGGGTGTTGGTGCCATAGCCCGAGGAGGGCAGCGAGGCCAGCGACCAGCGGCGCCCGTCGGCCCTGCCGAGGGAGGGGACCGGGGACAAACAGGGTCAGACCGGGACAGCCCCAGGGATAGCCGAGGATACACTGGGACAGACCAGGGACAAACCGGGACAGTCCGGGATAACCCCAGGGACAAACAGGGTCAGACCGGGATAACCCCAAGGACAGCCGGGGACAGCCCCAGGTACAGCCGAGGATACACCGGGACAAAGCGGGACGGACCGGGATACACCGGGACAGCCCGGGATAACCCCGGGACAGCCCAGAGACAGCCGGGGACAAACCGGGACAGACCAGGGACAAACCGGGACAGACAGGGACAGCCCAGAGACAGCCCGGGACAGCCCCAGGGACAGCCGGGGATACACCGGGACAGCCCGGGACAAACCGGGACAGACCAGAGACAGCCCCGGGATACACCAGGACAGACCAGGGACAAACAGGGTCAGCCGGGGCCAAACTGGGACAGGCCAGAGACAGCCCGGGATAACCCCAGGGACAGCCGGGGATACACCGGGACAGACCGGGACAGTCCGGGACAAACTGGGACAGCTGGGGACAGACTGGGACAAAGCGGGACAGGCCAGGACAGCCCAGGGATACCCCGGGATACCCCGGGACAAACCGGGACAGCCCAGGGACACCCCCAGAGTCCCCCGGACATTGGGGACACCCCCGGACCCTGAGGTTGTCTCCGAGCCCCCCGCCCACCCCCCCGGTGTCCCCCCCGGTATCCCCGGTATCCCCGGTGTCCCCCCCGTGTCCCCCCCCCGGTATCCCCGGTATCCCCGGTATCCTCGGTATCCCCCCCGGTATCCCCCCCGTGTCCCCCCCCGGTGTCCCCGGTATCCTCGGTATCCCCCCCGGTGTCCCCCCCGGTGTCCCCCCCGGTATCCCCGGTATCCCCGGCATCCCCCCCGTGTCCCCCCCGGTATTCCCGGTGTCCCCCCCGGTATCCCCGGTGTCCCCGGTGCCCCCCCCTCACCGGCGGGACGCTCCGAACGAGAAGTGCGCGGGGGCGCTGGGGGAGAAGTTTCTGGGGCTGTCCTGGGGGCTCGTACCTGGGCACAGGTGCGGTGACGTCACCGCCGCGCCCTCGCAGGCCACGCCCCCTCCCGCGGCTGGGCGGAGCCAAACTCTTGGGACCCGCCCCGGGGGAAAGGCGGGGGGGGGGGGGGCAAGAGGGACCCCAAGGGTGGGGAGGGGTCCCCAGAGGTCATGGGGGGGGGTCCCGACAGTTTGGGGGGGGCTGGGGGGTTCTGGGGACACCTGGGGGGGGGTCGGGGGCACCTGGGGGGATTTGGGGAAACCTGGGGGGGTTCAGGGGCACCTGGAGGGATTTGGGGACACCTGGGGGGGGTCGGGGACACCTGGAGGGATTTGGGGACACCTGGGGGGGGGTCGGGGACACCTGGAGGGATTTGGGGACACCTGGGGGGGGGTCGGGGACACCTGGAGGGATTTGGGGACACCTGGGGGGGGTCAGGGGCACCTGAGGGGATTCGGGGGGTTCTGGTGGGGTCGGGGGCACCGGGGAGGGGTCGGGGGCACCTGGAGGGGGTTGAGGACACCGGGGAGGGGTCGGGGGCACCCGGGGGGATTTGGGGACACCCGGGGCGGGTCGGGGGTGCCCGGGGGGGTCTCGGGGGTACCGGGGGGGTCGCGGGGGTCTCACCGATGTGCCCGGGCAGCGGCGAGTGCGGCCGCGGCAGGGTGGGGGAGGTGCTGGTCAGGATCAGGCTCTTCCGGTTGCTCGTGCGGCAGCTGAGGGGGGGGGCGGGGGGGGGGGGGGTCAGGACCCCCCGGAACCCCCCCCCCACACAGGGACCCCTCCCCCCCCCCACAGGGACCCCCCCCACGTCACCGGGCTGGGGGAGGGGGGCACCAAGAGCCCCCCCCCCGCAACCCCCAAAATATCGAGGGGGGCAATAACGGGGGGGGGGGGAGGGAGGGGGGGGAACAGCGGCCGGGGGGGCTCGGGGAGGATGAGGAGGGAGGGGGAGGGTGAGGAAGGACGGGCAGGGATTGAGGAGGATGAGGAGGAGGATGAGGATGAGGAGGGAAGGGGGACGAGCACGGGGATGAAGGAGGGAGAGGATGAGGATGGAGCGGGGATGAAGGTGGGGAAGGAGGATGAGGATGAAGGCTGAGGATGGGGATGGAGGATGAGGATGGACACGGAGGATGAAGGATGAGGATGAGGATGAGGATGAGGATGGGGATGAGGATGAGGATGAGGATGAGGATGAGGATGGGGATGAGGATGAGGATGAGGCTGAGGAGGCTGAGGATGAGGATGGACACGGAGGATGAGGCTGAGGATGGAGATGGAGGCTGAGGATGAGGATGAGGATGAGGATAAAGCTGAGGATGAGGATGGACACGGACGCTGATGATGAGGATGAGGATGAAGCTGAGGCTGAGGCTGGGGCTGAGTGCGGCGCGGGAGGAAGGCCGGGCCGCTCCCCGGTACCTCTTGGTGCGGCGGAACATGCTGGGGCTGCTGGGGCTGCTGGGGCTGGGGCTGGGGCTGGGGCTGGTGGTGCCGCTGCTGCCGCCGCTGCCGCCGCCGCCCGCCGGGATCGGCACCGGGGGCCCGGGGGGGTCCGGGGGGGCTCCGGGGCGGCGGCGGGGCGGGGGGGGGGGGGGGCGGGGGGGGCCGCGGCGGCTGCAGTGGGCGGGGCCGGGGGCGGGGCCTGGGGGCGCAGTGGGTGGGGGGCGCGGGGGGGTCTCACCTGCTGCTCTTCCGCGGCAGCGGCAGCTCCTTCTGTAATAACGGGGGAACGGCTGGGGGGCGGCCCGGGCTCCCCCCCCCGGCCCCCGGTACCGGCCCGGCCCCGGGGGGGCTCCGTGGCCTCCGTGCCCCCCTCCCGGGGCCGCCCGCTGCACGAACCCCCCCGGATCGGGCGGCCCCGGACACCCCCGGGCCGGCGGCGCCCTCCGGTACCGGGCCCGCATCGCCCCCCCCGCCCCCGGTGCCGGCCGCGCCCGGCCCGACCTTCCCGGTACCGGCCCCGCCCGGTACCGCCCTGCGCTGCCCCCCCTGCGGAAGGGCCTGCGGTGCCCGGTGGCGATCGCATCCCTCCGGTACCGACCCCGCCAGCTCCGATAGCCCCGGTACCGATCCCCGCATCCTCCGGCACCGACATCCCGCCCGGTACCGATGCCCTCCCGGTAACCGTTACCCTCCCGGTACGGACACCCCGAACCCGGTACCGAATCCCCGGGACCGATTCCCCGCCCGTTCCGGTACCGGTGCCGGTGCCGCCATCCCCGGTTCCCCCCCGTCCCCTCAATAACAACCTCCCCCCCCCGGCTCCCGGTACCTGCAGCCGCCGCCGCCGGATCACGCCCGAATCGTCCATGGCGCCGCTGCCGGTGCCGGTGCCTCCGCCGGTCCCGGTGCGGGGGGGTCCCGGCCTCGCTGTCCCCCCCCGCAGCCCCCGGTACCCGCAGCCCCCCCCCCTCAGCCGCCCTCCGCCATCGCCCGGGACCCCCGGGAGGCCCCGCCCCGGCCCCGCCCCCAGCGCCACGCCCTGGCCACGCCCAGCCCCGGGCCCGAGGGCGCCCCCCAGCGGCGGGGGCGGCTCCGCCCAGTCCCGGGGCCCCCCCCGCCCCTCCCGGTCCCGCTGTCCGCGGTGCTGAACGGGGAGGGGAGGGGTCCGCGCCCCCCCCGGTGCTGAAACCCCCAAAAACCGGCCCCGAACGGGGACATTGGGGTCCTCGGGACACCCCCGGTGTTGTCCCCCCGGTCATTCCCCAGTCCCGGGGCTGAGGCCTCGGCGCTCTCCAGGGCTGATCAACCCGGGGGGAGCACCTGGGCCCCCCCACCCACACGGGGGGCACAAACCCCCAAATCCCCTCAGCTCCTGGGGTTCCCTGTGCCCCCTCCCTGCCCGAACATGAACGGAGAAAAAAAGGGACATTTGGGGTGTTTTAAAAATGCTTTATTAAAAAACAACACTCTGGGTCTGGGCGCCCCTTTTCGGGGGGTATTTCCCCCCTTTTCGGGGGGTATTTCCCCCATTTTTGAGGGGATATTTCCCCCATTTTCGGGGGGTATTTCCCCCATTTTCGGGGGGTATTTCCCCCATTTCGGGGGGCTCACAGCTCGGCCAGCGGCCGCAGGCTCCGCTCCTGGAAGAAGCGGTGGGGGGGGGCGCCGGGGGGGGCTCCGGGCGAAGTAGGAGAGCACCGAGGGGGGGGGCACCGGGGTCCTCCGGGGGGTCCTCGTCAGCCCTGGGGGGGGGGGGGGAGGGCAGGAGGGGAATTTCACCCCCCCCACCCCATCCTGACCCCCCCTCATCGCACCCATGGGACCCCCCCGGGATCACCCCCCTCCGCCCCCCACCCCCAGCACCTGCCTGTGCCCCCCCTCAGGACCCCCCAATATCCCCCCATGCCCCCTCGGTGCCCTCCATGCACCCCCTGTGCCCCCCCAGGACCCCCCCTGTGCCCCCCAGGACCCCCCCTGTGCCCATCAGGACCCCCCATATCCCCCCCAGGACCCGCCCCGTGCCCATCAGGACCCCCAATATCTCCCCCATATCCCCCCCAGACGCCCCCTGTGCCCCCCAGGACCCCCCATATCCCCCCCAGACCCCCCATATCCCCCCCATATCCTCCCTGTGCCTCCCCAGGACCCTCCCCGTGCCCATCAGGACCCCCAATATCTCCCCCAGGACCCCTCCATGGCCCCCCAGGACCCTCCCAGTGCCCATCAGGACCCCCCATGTCCCCCCCATATCCCCCCAGGACCCTCCCCGTGCCCATCAGGACCCCCCATATCCCCCCCAGGACCCCTCCATGCCCCCCCAGGACCCCTCCATGCCCCCCAGGACCCCTCCGTGCCCCCCCAGGACCCCCCCGTGCCCCCCATACCACAGCACCGGGACCCCCTCCCTCTGCAGCAGCGCCTGGGCCGTGCCCCAGCTGAACCGCACGAGCTGGGGGAACCCAAACACCGGCTCCAGGTTCCTCCTCAGCCACTCCTTGGTCTTGGGGTCTGCAAAGGTGGGGGGGGGGGGGGGGGGGGCGTGTCAGGGACACCCCAAAATTGGGGACCCCACCCATGCACCCCCCCTCCCCTCCCCACCATTGGGGTATCCGGAGCCGTAATCGCGGTCGGGGTCCCCCAAATCTTCCACGAAGTTCCAGTGGAGCACGGCCCGGTCCCGGGCGACCTGGGGGGGGCATGGGGGGCTCTGAGGGGCTCAGGGGGAGAGGAGGGTCCTGCCCTCCCCCCCGCCCCACGCAAAAACTCAGGGGTTTGGGGGGGCCATGGGAAGGGAGGGGGGGTCGGGGGTCAGTCCAGGGGTTTGGGGGGTGCAGGGGGGGTCAGTTCGGGGGGGTCTTGGAGGGGTCAGGGGGTCAGTTCAGGGTTTTGGGGGGGTCAGTTCCAAAGGGGTCAGTTCAGGGGGGTCAGGGGGTCAGTGCAGGGGTTTGGGGGGGTCAGTTCAGGTGTTTGGGGGGGTCAGTTCCAAAGGAGTTTGAGGGCATCAGTTCTGGAGGGGTTCATTTCTGGGGGGCTCAGTTCTGGGGGGGGGTTCATTTCTGTGTTGTTCATTTCTGGGGGGGTTCAGTTCTGTGGTGTTCATTTCTGTGGTGTTCATTTCTGTGTTGTTCCTTTCTGGGCGTTCATTTCTGGGGGGCTCAGTTCTGGAGGGGTTCATTTCTGGGGGGGTTCAGTTCTGGGGGGTTCGGTTCTGGGGGGGTTCAGTTCTGGGGGGGTTCATTTCTGTGTTGTTCCTTTCTGGGCGTTCATTTCTGGGGGGCTCAGTTCTGGGGGGGTTCATTTCTGGGGTGGGTTCATTTCTGTGTTGTTCATTTCTGGGGGGGGTTCATTTCTGGGGGGGGTTCATTTCTGTGTGGTTCAGTTCTGTGTGGTTCAGTTCTGTGGGTTTCATTTCTGTGTGGTTCATTTCTGGGGGGCTCAGTTCTGGGGGGGGTTCATTTCTGTGTGGTTCATTCCTGGGGGTTTCATTTCTGGGGGTCCCTCTGGCGTCCCCACCTTGGCGCAGATGCTGGCGGCGCTGACCGTGGGGAACAGCGCGTCGGCCTTGGGGCGCACGGTGACCCCCAGCCCCGGGAAACGCCGCCGCAGCTTCGCCTCGTACTTGTCTGCAGGTCCCACCGTGTCCACAAACACCTGGGGGACCCCCGGGACCCCCCCAAATTACCCTGGGAGCTCCCGATTGCTCCGGACCCACCCCAACCACGCCGGATCCCAAAATCCCCCCCTGCTCCCCGACCCATCCCGACTCCCCAGACCCCCCAAAAAGGGGGTCCTTGACACACCCATCCCACCCTGCCCTACCCTCCCTTCCTAAAAGCCCCTCCAGATCCCACCTGGGCCCCCCCAGATCCCACCTGGGCCCCCCCAAACCCCACCTGGGCCCCCCAAACCCCACCTGGCACCCCCCAAACCCCACCTGGGCCACCCCCAGCCCCTCCCAGATCCCACCTGGGCCACCCCAAACCCCACCTGGGCCCCCCCAAACCCCACCTGGGCCCCCCAAACCACACCTGGCCCCCCCCAAATCCCACCTGGCCCCCCCCCCCAGCCCCCCCAGATCCCACCTGGGCCCCCCCAAACCCCACCTGGGCCCCCCCCAGATCCCACCTGGGCCCCCCAATCCCCACCTGGGCCCCCCCAAACCCCACCTGGGCCCTCCAAACCCCACCTGGGCCACCTGCACGCCCGAGTCGAGCACGAACTGGATGAGCTCCGTGGCCGTGTCGTGGGACAGCTCGTTCAGGTTGTACTTGGCTCTGCGAGGGGGGGGTCGGGGGGCGTCACCCCCGAATTAGCCCAAACTGGGGGGAGCCAGGATGGGGGGGGGCTCCCCGAGCATCGGGGTCCCCCCGGGATTTTGGGGGGGCTCTCACCGCTGCTGCATGCAGGCCGAGATGTGGGCGGGGGGCAGCACCTGCAGCGCCCACCCCACCCAATCCCCCGCGGCCTCCAGGAGCCCAAAGCGCCGCTCCCGCTCCGCCTCCGACAGCGTCTTCGAGTCTGGGGGGCCGGGAGGGGTGAGGGACCCCCGGGAACCCCTCGGGACCTCGCCGGGACCCCCACAGCTCCCCCGGAACTCCCCAGAACCCCTCGGGACCCCCCAACCCACCCCGAGACCCCCACAGCTCCCCCAACGCACCCCTGGGACCCCCGGAACCCCCACAGCTCCCTCGGGACCCCCCGAGCCCCCCAACCCCCGTTCCTGTGACCCCCCCGTCCTTCCCACTCAGCCCCCCGGGACCCCCCAAACCCCTCCGGGACCCCCGGGCAGGCCCCACCTGCCACCCCCAGCGCCTCCAGCTCCTCCACTTTGTCCTCGGGGCAGAAACAGACGGCGTAAACCATCGGGCCTGGGGGGCACCGGGGCGGTCAGCGGGGACCCCGGGGCACCGGGACCCCCCCACTCAACCCCCGGTGCCCCCGGCCCGCTCCGTCCCGGTTCCCGTCCCGGTCTCACCGAGCACCGGCCCCCGGCCCGCCTCGTCCACGCCGAGCGCGCAGGGCCGGGCGCGGCACGGGCCGGGCACGGCGGAGGCGAAGCGGCCGCCGCTCGCCGGGTCCCGCTGCAGCGCGGAGAGCGCCATGGCGAACGGGAACGGGGCGGGGCCTAACGGGGCGGCTCCCCAAATACCGCCAATCACGGCGCGGGCGCGAGGTGAGGGGCGTGGCTTTATTTAGGGGCGGGGTTTAGCGGGGGCTGCGCACTCGATAGTGGCGCCATTTCTCGGGGGCGGTGCTTAACGGAGGGAGGCGGGGTTTAACGGAAAGGGCGGGGTTTAACGGAAAGGGCGGGGTTTAACGGGCCGGGATGCCCCCCCAGGGGGGGCTCCGGGATCGGTGCAGCACCGGAAAGGCCGGGGGGGCTCCCGGGGTCTGCGGAGCACCGGAAAGGCCGGGGGAGCTCCCGGGATCGGTGCAGGACCGGAAAGGCCGGGGGGGCTCCCGGGATCGGTGCAGCACCGGGAGAGACGCGGGGTGGAGGGTCCGGGAAGGTCCCCGGGACGGCGGAGGCGGGCACGGGGTCCCGGGACGGTCCCGGGAAGGTCCCGGGAGGGGGGGGTGGCGGCGGGGGTGTCCCGGAAGCCTCGTGTCCCCCCCCGTCCGTCCGGGAAGCGCGGGAGGGGGTTCCCGGAACGGCCCCGCCCTCTCCCGCCTGCCCAAATAAGGGCATGATTGCGTCAGCGGGGAAAGCCCCGGCCCCGCCCACTTCCGTTGACGCCGGTGCACGCGGGGGGCTTCCCACGGGAGGGGGGAGGGGGCACCCGCTCGGCCCCGCCGCCCCCGGTGCAGCGCGACCAGAGCCGGTACCGCAATTATCATCATCATCATCATTATTATTAATAATTATTAAATACAAATGTACAAAAAAAAATCAGCAGCGACAACGAATCGCCCCCCGCCCCGGGACTGGGGGGTCGCCGGGGGCCGCTCCCCACCGGGGGGGGTCCTGTAAACGTCACCGGGGGGGCTCCGCCCGCCCCTCCCGCGCAATCCCCGGTTCGGAGGGGCCCGAGCCCTCCCCGAGAACCGCGGGGTCCCCAGGCCCAGCTGGGGGGGGCTCCAGGCCCCTCTTTGGGGGTCCCCACGCATCCCCCAGGCCCCGTTCCCGCCGGTCCCGAGGGTCCTGCCCCGGGGGGGGACATGGGGGGGTCCTGCCGGTCCGGTACCCCCAGCCCGGGGGTCGCCCATCCTCGGGGGTCCTTTCAGGGGTCCCCAGCCCCTCCAGGTCCACGTTGGGGGGGGTCTCTCGTGCAGTCCCCCCTTCTCTGAGCCGGCGGGGGCCGTGTCCATGGGGGTCTCACGGAGCATCCCGGTACCGCCGTGTCCATGGGGGTCTCACGGAGCATCCCGGTACCGCCGTGCCCACGGGGGTCTCACGGAGCATCCCGGTACCGCCGTGTCCATGGGGGTCTCACGGAGCATCCCGGTACCGCCGTGCCCACGGGGGTCTCACGGAGCATCCCGGTACCGCCGTGTCCATGGGGGTCTCACGGAGCATCCCGGTACCGCCGTGTCCATGGGGGTCTCACGGAGCATCCCGGTACCGCCGTGTCCATGGGGGTCTCACGGAGCATCCCGGTACCGCCGTGTCCGTGTCCCTGACCGGGGGCGTCCCCGCCGCTCGGTGCCCAGCCGGGAGCGGGGGTCGCCCCCCGGGGAAGGATCCAGCGCTGCCCCGGAGCCCCCCCGGTGCCGGTTCTAGAAGCCGAGCGCGGCCCCGGGGGGCAGCGGGCACCCCGAGCCCGCGTGGTCGCGCACGGAGCCGCGGAGCCGCCGCACCTGGGCCCGCAGCACGGCCGCCGTGTCCGCCAGCTCGGCGTTCTGAGCGCGGAGCCCCCGGACGCGCTGCTCCAACCGCGCGATCCGCTCCAGCTTCCGCCGCCGGCACCGGCTCGCCGCCAGCCGGTTCCGCAGCCTCCGCCGCTCCGCCTGCAGCCGCTCCGGGGAATCCGCGCCCGGCTCCGCCGCCGCCTCCGCCGCCTCCGCTCCGGGGACCCCCGGGAAGGGTCCCCCCATCCCCGCCGCCGTCGTGCTCAGCGCCGGCGGCTCCGGGAGCGCCACGTTGGGCGGCCCCGGTTGGTGCAGCTCGTCCAGCGCTTGGGCGAAGCTGCCGGTGAATCCGTCGCGCTCGCCGGTACCGGGGTAGAAGAAGCCGCCGGTAGCGGCGCCGCTGCCGAAGAAGGCGCCGTCGGGGCACGGCGCCGGTTTGAGGCCGCGGAAGGGCTCCTGCGGCGGGCCCTGCGGCAGCGGCCCCGGTAAGGAGCCGTAGTCGGGCTCGGCGCGGCAGAAGCCGCCCGGGAAGGGCGCGGGGCGGTAGAACGGCGGCTCCATCCGGGAGCGGCGGGACTCGAACCCGCGGCCCCGCGCGGAACCCGCGGCTTTATGGGCGCGCGCGGCGGAAGCGCGCCGCCATTGGCTGGGGGGGCGCAGGACACGCCCCCTTCGCAGGGACACGCTCATTCCGGCATGGACACGCCCCCAGCGGGAAAAGGGGCGGGGCCCGGGAGCATTTGGGGGGCACAGGTGGGAAAAGGGGGGGACAGGTGAGCAAAGGGGGGGGACAGGTGAGCAAAGGGGGGGACAGGTGTGAGCAAGGAGAGGTCAGGTGAGGCCAAAGGCAGGGGCAGGTGAGCAGGAGGGGGCTCAGGTGTGAAAAGCGGGGCGAGCGTGCAAAGGGGGACAGGTGAGCGCCACGGGCGGGGGGGCAGGTGGGTGCCAGGGGCACAGGTGGGTGCCAGGGGTCACGTGCCCGGCCATCCACACCTGTGTCACCTCCTGAGGTCACACCTGTGCCCTCGTGTCCCCTCCATGGCCCCACGTGAGTCACACGGGGCACCCCAGGATCCCCTAAACCACCCCAGGACCCCCTAAGCCACCCCAGGACCTCCAAAACCAGCCCAGGATCCTCCAAAACCACCCCAGGATCCCTTAAGCCACCCCAGGACCCCCAAAACAACCCCAGGACCCTCTAAAACCACCCCAGGACCCCCTAAGCCACCCCAGGACCCCCAAAACCACCCCAGGACCCTCCAAAACCACCCCAGGACCCTCCAAAACCACCCCAAAAAGTCCCTGGGACCCCCAGGGGCCGCAGCCAGGGGTGGGGGGCCGTGCCCAGATGTGTTCCCCCCGTGTCCCCCCCGTGTCCCCGCGTGTCCCAGCCTGCACACGGACATGCACGTGCTGGGGGAGGGACAGGGGGGTCCCCAGGACTTCCCGGGGGGGGGACAGGCCCCAGCTCCCCTCCCCCCCCGGATTTGAGGGGATTTTAGGGGATTTTGGGGCTGGGTTTTCCCTCCCGACTTCTCCTTCCCCGTGACTCAGGCCTGGCCCCGCTGTGACCTCCCGGTGTCACCCCCGAGGTGACCCCCCCGGGGGGGGGCAGGGGTCCAGGGGGGCACTGGGGGGTTTGGGGGGCTCTGGGGAGGGGTCCCGCTCCCGGGGAGGCCTCGGGGTGTCCTCCCCCCACCCCCAAAGTGACTTTTGGGGCCCCCAACGGCCCCAACCGCCACCGGGGTTTCGGGCTGGGGGGGCCCGGATGTCCGGTGGGGGCACGGCACCGGCGGGGGAGGGCCCTGGGCCAAACTGGGAGCACTGGGAGGGCGCTGGGGTCACACTGGGGGGGGTTCAGCCTACACTGGGGGCATTTGCATGTCCCCAGGGCTATGCTGGGAGCGCTGGGATGCCCCCAGACCATACTGGGAGCACTGGGATGCCCCCAGAGCCGCACTGGGATGTCCTCGGAGCAATACTGGGAGCACTGGGATACCCCCACAGCCATTCTGGGAGCACTGGGGGGGTTCCAGCACCGCACTGGGGGCACTGGGGGGGGTTCCGGCCGCCGAGGCCGTCGGGTTCAGCGCTGACGCAGCGCGGGCGTGGCCGCCGCCGCTGCCCCGCGGCGAGAACGGCCCGGCTTGACCCTGGCGAGCCGGCGGGGCCTGGCGGGGCCCGGCGGGCGCGGCCGCGGGGGCGGCGGGACGCGGGCCTGACTCACCGGGGGCCGTTCTGGCCGCGACTCTATGGCCTTGGAGGACCCCGCTCCTGCAGCCCGGGCCGTGTCCGCCAGGGGGCGCAGCGCGCGGGCGGGGCCGCTCTGTCCTCCCCGTCTCGATTGTCAAGCGGAAAGCGGAAGGGGCGCGGCCGGAAGTGGGCAGGTGAGGCCGCTCTAGGTGCGACTCTATGGCCCCGGAGGCCGCGGCGGGTGTGGCGGGCGGGGAGGGCGGGGCCAGGTGCGGCCGCTCCGGGCGCGGCTCGGTGCCCCTGGAGGACCGGCCCGTTGTCCCTGGAGGACCGGCCGGACATGGCGGCGGGGCGGGACGCGTGCGGGGCGCTGCTCACCTGGGTAAGGGGGGTCGGGACCCCCCGGGATCTCCCGGTTCAAGCGGGACCCCCCCCGTGCTCGGGGATCGGCCCCGGGACCCCCTCCGGGACCCCTGAGCGGTTCCTGCGGCTTCGGGAGCTTTGGTGGCCCCCGGGCACCTGTGACCCCCCCCGGGACCCTGTGACCCCTCGGGGCACCTCTGACCCCCCCATGACCCCTGTGACTCCCCACGGTCCCTCTCACCCCCCCCCGGTGACCTTTGTCCCCCCCCGGGACGTGGCCGAGCCCTTGTGACCCCCCCGCCCTTTGTCCCTGTCCCGGCGCCCTTTGACCCCCCCCAAATTCAGGGAGGGGAGTTTTGGGGGGGGGGGAGGTGATCCCTACCCCCAGTGGGTCTTGGGGGGCTCTTTGGGAGTTTTGGGGTGTCCCTCACCCTCCGAGGGGCTGTCCCTGGTTTTGGGGTGTCCCTCACCCTCTAGGGAGGCACTTTTGGGTGTCCCTGGTTTTGGGGTGTCCCTGGTTTTGGGGTGTCCCTGACTCTCCCGGGGGGGCTGTTTTGGGGTGTCCCTGGTTTTGGGGTGTCCCTGACGCCCCCTTTCCGCCCCCCCTCCCCAGCTGCAGACCTTTGACCCCCCCAGTCCGTGCGCGGCCCCCCCAGACCTGGCCAGCGGGGTCACCCTGGCCCACGTCCTGCACCAAATGTGAGTTATGGACCCCCGGGATTTGGGGGGGACCCCCGGGATTTGGGGGGGACCCCCGGGATTTGGGGCTCCCCGGACGGGCCCGGGCTGATTTTGGGGACCCCCCCCTCCCCAGTGACCCCTCGTGGTTCGATGAGGCCTGGCTGGGACGGATCCGGGGGGACACCGAGGGCAGCGCCCGCCTCAAGGTGGGGGGAGAGGAGGGTTTTGGGGGGGGTCAGAATTTGGGGCTCGTATTGGGGTGGGATTGGGGTTTTTGGGGGGGGGTCACAATATGGGGTTCGTTTTGGGGGGGTGCTGGTTTTGGGGGCTGTTTTGGGGGGGCTGGATTAAGGAGGTTTGGGTTTTGTGGGGCTGGTTTTGGGGAGGAATTTGGGGGGGTCCTGGTTTTTGGGGGGGTTTTGGGGGTGCATTTTGAGAGGGCTGATTTTGGGGAGGGCTTTTGGGGAGCGCTGATTTTAGGGGGCCATTTTGGGGAGGGCTTTTGGGGAGTGCTGATTTTGGGGGACCATTTTGGGCAGGGCCGATTTGGGGAGGATCGATTTGGGGGGCGTCCCGGGGGGGCTTTTGGGGAGCGTTGATTTCTTTAGGGGACAGATTTGGGGGGGCCCCGTTTGTGGGATCAGATTCGGGGGAGCGGGGTCTTTGTGGAGATCCCATTTTGGGGTGCCCAGGGGTCACAGCGCCGGGGCTGTGTTTGCCGTTTTTGGGGGGGCGTTTCCCACCTCGTGCCCCCTCCCCAGGTGAACAACCTGCGCCAGGTGCTGCAGAGCGTGCTGGAGTACTGGCAGGATGTGAGTCGGGCTCTGGGGGCTCCCCTGGGATTTTGGGGAGTCCCTGAGGGTGGGGGGCTCCCCTGGGCAGGGGGCTCTGACCCTGGACCCCCACCCAAAGGTGCTGGGCCAGGCGGTGGGGGAGCAGCACGTGCCCGACGTGGGGGCGGCCGCCCGGCACGGGGACCCCGAGCAGCTGCGCAGGCTGGTGAGGCTGGTGCTGGGCTGTGCCGTCAGCTGCCAGCGCAGGGAAGGTGCGTGAGGGGCTGGGGGGGCTCCGGGAGCCCCAAAAACACCCCCTGGGCCCACCTGGAACACACCCTGAGCCCACCTGGAACACACCCTGACACCCAAAAATACCCCCTGAGCCACCAAAATCACCCCCTGAACCACCAAAAATACCCCCTGGGCCCACCTGGAACACACCCTGACACCCAAAAATACCCTGAGCCCCCTTAAACACACCCTGAGCCCACCTGAAACACACCCTGACACCCAAAAACACCCCCTGACCCCCAAAATCACCCCCTGAGCCTACCTGAAACACACCCTGACACCCAAAAATACCCTGAGCCCCCTGAAACACACCCTGACCCCTGAAACACACCCTGACCCCTGAAACACACCCTGAGCCCACCTGAAACACACCCTGACACCCAAAAATACCCTGAGCCCCCCAAAACGCCCCCTGAGCCCCCCTGAAACACACCCTGACCCCTGAAACACACCCTGAGCCCACCTGAAACACACCTTGAACCACCAAAAACACCCCCATATCACACAAAACACCCCCTGAGCCCCCCAAAATACCCCGTGAGCCACCAAAAATACCTCCTGACCCCCAAAAACGCCCTCTGATCCCCCTAAAAACACCCCCTGACCTCACAAAAACACCCCCTGACCTCACAAAAACACCCCCTGACCCCCAAAATCGCCCCCTGACCCTCAAAAACACCCCCTGAGTCCCCCAAAATCGCCCCCTGACCCCCCAAAATCGCCCCCCAGAGCACATCCAGCGCATCATGACGCTGGAGGAGTCGGTGCAGCACGAGGTGATGACGGCCATCCAGGAGGTGCGGGAGATTTGGGGGTCCCTGAGGGGTTTGGGGGTCACTGGGTGGTTTTGGGGGGTCCCTGAGGGGTTTGGGGGTCACTGGGGGGTTCTGGGGGATCCCTGAGGGGTTTGGGGGTCACTGGGGGGGTTCTGGGGGGTCCCTGGGTGGTTTTGGGGGTCCCTGGAGAGGGCTGGGGATGGTTTGGGGCATTTGTGGGGGTCGCTGCCTGTTGGGTTTGGGGGAGATTTGGGGCCGTAGGGCTTGGAGGGGCTCGGGGGAGTTTTGGGGACCCCCCCCGGGGTTTTTGGGGGGCCCAAAGCCCCTCCCAGACCCCAATTCCTCCCTCCCTGTGGCAGCTCTTGGACCCGGAGCCATCGGAGCCGATGGCGGCTGAGACCTACGGGAACTTCGACGCTCAGGTGAGGATGGGCGGGGCGGATTTTGGGGTGTCTGGGGCAGTTTGGGGGCTCAGGGGGTGTCTGAGCCCCCCCCGTGCCCCCCCAGTCCCGCCGCTATTATTACCTGAGCCAGGAGCCCCCCGAGGAGGGGTCGGGGCAGCGCTGCCGGGAGCTGGAGCAGCAGGTGAGGCCTGGGGGCACCTGGGGCACCCCTGGAGTCACCTGGGGCACCCCTGGAGTCACCTGGGGGCGCCCCAAATCCTGGGTGCCCCCGTTTTCCACCTGAGAGGGGATCCTGCACACCTGGGAGGGTTGTGCACACCTGGGCCCCTTCTTGCACACCTGGATCCCTTCCTGCACACCTGGGAGTCAATCCCACAGCCCCATGCCCCTCCTGCACACCTGGGAGGGGATCCTGCACACCTGGCCTCCTTCCTGCTCATCTGGGAGTGATTCTGCACACCTGGGAGGGATCCTGTACACCTGTGAGGGATCCTACACACCTGTGAGGGATCCTGCACAGCTGGGAGGGGATCCTGCACACCTGGGAGGGAATCCCTCAGCCCCGTGCCTCTCCTGCACACCTGGGAGGGATCCTGCACACCTGGGCTCCTTCCTGCTCATCTGGATCCCTTCCTGCACACCTGAGAGGGGATCCTGCACATCTGGGAGGGATCATGCGCACCTGGGATGGATTCTGCACATCTGGGCCCCTTCCTGCACACCTGGGAAGCGATTTTGCCCACCTGGGAGGGTCCCCTCGGCCCCGTGCCCTTCCTGCCCACCTGGGAGGGTCCCCACAGCCCCGTGCCCTTCCTGCCCACCTGGGAGTGATTCTGCACACCTGGGCCCCTCCCCTGCCCACCTGGCCCGCAGGTGGCCACGCTGCTGGAGGAGAAGGGCCACCTGGCCGCCGAGAACCGCGCCCTGCGCGAGCAGCTGGAGGCCGAGGGCGCGGGCGCCGCCGCCAAGAAGCTGCTGCGGCTGCAGGCGCAGGTGGAGGAGCTGCAGGAGGAGAATTACAGGTGAGACCCCCCCTCCCCTGAGCGCCCCCCGCCCTCACCTGCGGCCCTCACCTGAGCCCGGGCTGCCCTCGCAGGCTGGAGAGCGGCCGGGAGGAGCTGCGGGCGCGCTGCTCGCGGCTGGAGCAGGAGGCGCGGGGGCTGCAGGCGCGGGCGCAGGAGCTCAGCGGGCTGGCGGGGGAGGCGCGGGCGCTGCGCGACGAGATGGACCTGCTCAGGTGAGCTGAGTACCTGCTCAGGTGAGGGGGAACCTGCCCAGGTGAGGGGGAACCTGCCCAGGTGAGCTGAGTACCTGCTCAGGTGAGCTGGGGGAACCTGCCCAGGTGAGCTGAGTACCTGCTCAGGTGAGCTGGGGGAACCTGCCCAGGTGAGCTGAGTACCTGCTCAGGTGAGCTGGGGGAACCTGCCCAGGTGAGCTGGGGGCGCTGGGTACCTGCTCAGGTGAGGGGGAACCTGCCCAGGTGAGGGGGAACCTGCTCAGGTGAGGGGGAACCTGCCCAGGTGAGGGGGAACCTGCCCAGGTGAGGGGGCACCTGCCCAGGTGAGCTGAGCACCTGCCCAGGTGAGGGGGAACCTGCCCAGGTAAACCGAGCACCTGCTCAGGTGAGCCAGGAGGCTCCAGGGAGGCCCCACCTCCCGCAGTGTCACCGTCACCCTCCAGGCAGTGCCGCGGTGGCCGCGTGGCGGGGCTCAGGCGCAGCTCACCTGTGCCCAGGTGTTGTGCAGGTACCTCACGTGTCCCCTCGTGTCCCCAGGGCGTCGTCAGCCCGTGCTGGGCGCCTGGAGGCGGCGGTGGCCGCGTACCGGGGCCGGGCGGCGGCGGCGGGCGAGCTGCGGCGCTGGGCGCGGGCGCTGGAGGAGCGGCACGCGGCGCAGGTGCGCAGGGCCGCACACCTGCAGCAGCAGCTGGGCCGCGCCCAGGCCGGGTGTGCGCAGCTGGAGGCCGCCCGCAAACAGGTGAGGGGCGCGGGCAGGTGCTGGCTGTGGCACTGTGACCGGGGATGTCACCATGACCGGGGGTGTCACCATGACCAGGGATGTCACCATGACCGGGGATGTCACCATGACCGGGGCTGTCACCATGACCGGGGGTGTCACCATGACGAGGGGGTGTCACCATGACCGGGGGTGTCACCATGACGAGGGGGCGTCACCATGACGAGGGGGCGTCACTGTGTCCCTGTGCTCGGGGGTGTCCCTGTGTCCTTGTGCCCGGGGCTGTCACCGTGTCCCCATTCCCAAGGGTGTCCCTGTGTCCCCGTTCCCGGGGCTGTCACTGTCCCCGTGTCCCCATTCCCGAGGCTGTCACCGTGTCCTTGTTCCCAGGACTGTCACCGTGCCCGAGAGTGTCACTGTGTCCCCGTGCCCAGGGCTGTCACCGTGTCCCCGTGCCTGGGCTGTCACCGTGTCCCCATTCCCGGGACTGTCCCCATGTCCCCATTCCCGGGGCTGTCACCGTGTCCCCATGCCTGGGCTGTCCCCGTGTCCCCATTCCCGGGGATGTCACCGTGTCCCCAGTCCCGAGGGTGTCACCGTGTCCTTGTGCCCGGAGGTGTCCCCGTGTCCCCATTCCCGGGGCTGTCCCCATGTCCCCGTGCCCGGGGCTGTCACTGTCCCCGTGTCCCCGTGCCCAGGGTTGTCCCCGTGTCCCCATTCCAGGGGGTGTCCCCGTTCCCGGGGCTGTCACTGTGCCTGGGGCTGTCACTGTCCCCCTGTCCCCGTGTCCCCGTGCAGGTGGAGGAGCTGAGCGGGCAGCAGGCGGAGGCGGCGCTGAGGGCCGAGAAGTGGCACCTGGAGTTCCGGCACCTGCAGGAGCGATTCGAGGCCCTGAGCCAGGAGAAGGAGGTGGGCGAGGCTGGGGATGCACCTGGGCACACCTGGGGACACCTGGGCACACACCTGGGGACACACCTGGGCACACCTGGGGCACACCTGGGGACACACCTGGGCACACCTGGGACACACCTGGGCACACACCTGGGGCACACCTGAGCCCCCTGTGCCCCGCAGAGGCTGCTGGAGGAGCGGGACGCGCTGCGTGAGGCCAACGAGGAGCTGCGCTGTGTGCAGGTGCAGCAGAGCTACCTGAGCCAGGCAGGTGAGTGCTGGGGGGGCACAGAACACCTGGGTGGGGACGGGACACGCTCCTGACCCAGCACGACGCTTGTGGGAGACCCCAGAGAGCCTCCACTTCGGGCTGCAGGGGGGTTTGGGGGGCTCCAGGGGGGTTTGGGGGGCTCCAGGGGGGGTTCAGGGGGCTCCAGGGGGGCTTTGGGTGGGCAGGGCACAATTTTGGGGTGTCACCTGCTGGGCCCATGCCCAAAATCCACCTTTACCCCCCCCCCGACAGGCGCGGGGCTGGAGGGGGGCCCTGCCCCTCCCCGGAATTTGGCGGCTGAGATCCTTCCTGCAGAGCTCAGGTGAGTCCATGCAGGTGTCCAAAAGCGCAGGTGGGGAGTGGGGGGGTCCCCGGTTTGTTGGGGGGTCCCCGGTTTGTTGGGGGGTCCCCGGTTTGTTCCGGTGTCCCCCACGAGCACCCCGGTGTCCCCGTCCCCCCCCAGGGACACGGTGACGCGGCTGCGGCGCGAGAACCGACGGCTGCGGCTGCAGCGGGACCAGCTCCGGCACAGGTGGGGGAACCGGGGGGGCTGGGGGTCCTCGAGAGACCCCTGAGACCCCCCCCCCAGTCCCTAAGGAGCCCCCCACACCCGCAGGCTGGAGGCCACAGGGGCAGCCGAGCCTCAGACAGCGCAGGGCGGGCCCCAGGAGGAGGTGAGGGGGGACCAGGGAGGTTTTGGGGGGGGTCTCTCAACACCAAGGGGGGGTCCCCAGGTCGTTGTGTGGGTCTCGGGGTCTTGGGGAGGGTCTCAGTGTTTTGGGGGAGAGGGGGGTCAGGTTTTATTGGGGTTCCCTCAGTGCTCGTGCTTCATCTCTTTCTCAATTCCCCCCAGTTGGTGCTGCTGGAGGAGACCCCCGAGGACCTGTGAGTTTTTGGGGGGTGGGGGGAATTTGGGGAGCCCTCCCAACATCCCCAGCCTGTGACTGCCCCGTGTCCCCCCCCAGGGATGAGCTGCCAGAGGGAGAGGAGGAGGAGGAGGAGGAGGAGGAAGAGCTGGAGCTCTCCAAGGCTGGTATGAGGGGCTCTGGAGTGGGCATCAGAATTCGGGGAGGGGTCGGGGTGTGGGGAGTCCTGGGGGGAGAATTTTGGGGTACCCCGGGTTGGGGTTTGTATAGGGATCCTGTGGGGCGATGTCTGCAGGGAGGGGGCAGGAGATGAGCTGTGCCTCAGTTTCCCCATGAAGATCTGGGGAGGTTCGGGGGTCCTTCCTGGCTAAGCTCCCTCTTTATTCCCGCTACGGGATCAGGATTTAGGAGTTCCACGAGTTCGCCCCCCCAGAAACCCTCGGGC
The DNA here is from genome assembly GCF_020745825.1 of Agelaius phoeniceus. NCBI lineage: Eukaryota > Metazoa > Chordata > Aves > Passeriformes > Icteridae > Agelaius > Agelaius phoeniceus. Next base: position 260,749 of record NW_026531011.1, on the reverse strand, counting down.
CCCCCTGGTGACCCCCCTGGGACCCCCCCGTTGGCCCCCGTCCTGCAGCTCCTCCGCAGCCAGCTGCAGGAGAAGGACGCGCTGATCCGGCACCTGGAGGTGAGGGGTTAACAACCCCGGCTTGGGTGGGGGTCCCGGGGGTCTCCACCCCCAGCTGAACCCCCCTCAACACCCCCAGAACGATTGGGAGCGCAGCCGGGCGCAGCGGGAGCGCGAGGAGCGGCTGCTGGTCACCGCCTGGTACAACATGGTGAGAACGGCGACCGAGACCCCCGGGCCCCCCCCTGCCCCGGGACCCCCGTTAAATTAACCCCGTTAACCCCTTCAGGGGCTGGCGCTGCAGCAGCACGAGGGTGACATGGCGGCGGCGGCGGCCTGGGGTGGCCCCGGTGGTGCTCGCTCCTTCCTGGCCCAGCAGCGCCTGGCCACGGCGGCACGGCGGGCACGGGCCCCTCATGGCCGGGCCGCCTCCTCCAGCTGAGAGAGAAAACCCCAAACACCCCCGGGCCGCCTCCTCCAGCTGAGAGAACAAACCCCAAACACCCCAGGGCGGGCACGGGCCCCTCACGGCCGGGCCGCCTCCTCCAGCTGAGAGAATAAACCCCAAACACCCCATGGCGGGCACGGGCCCCTCACGGCCGGGCCGCCTCCTCCAGCTGAGAGAGAAAACCCCAAACACCCCAGGGCGGGCACGGGCCCCTCACGGCCGGGCCGCCTCCTCCAGCTGAGAGAGAAAACCCCAAACACCCCAGGGCAAGCACAGGCCCCTTACGGCCGGGCCGCCTCCTCCAACTGAGAGAAAACCCCAAACACCCCAGGGCAAGCACAGGCCCCTTACGGCCGGGCCGCCTCCTCCAGCTGAGAGAATAAACCCCAAACACCCCAGGGCGAGCACGGGCCCCTCACGGCCGGGCCGCCTCCTCCAGCTGAGAGAACAAACCCCAAACACCCCATGGCAAGCACAGGCCCCTCATGGCCGGGCCGCCTCCTCCAGCTGAGAGAGAAATCCCCAAACACCCCAGATCCCCTCGCTCTGGGCTGGTCCCGCTTCAAACACTACAAACCTGAGCTCCCCGCCTCGTTTTGGGGGGCCTGGACCTTGCCCCCGTGTCTTTTGGGGGAATTTTAGCACTTCTATTTTTGTAGCTGATTTTGGGGGGGTCTTGTGTGTGTCGCCCCCATAAAATGTTCTAATAAAGACTCAGGACTCAGTGCTGGAGATTTGTTGTGGGGGGATATTGGGGGGCTGAGCTGTGGGTGGGTGTTTTGGGGGTCTTAAACCACGGGGTTGGTGCTGGGGTGTGGCAGAGGTGGAAGGAGGTGAGCACCCTATAAATTACTTGAGCACCCTATAAATTACTTTAGTTTTGCCTTTTTCCCCTCAGGTTTCCCCCCTTTTCCCCTCACGTTTCCCGCCCTTTTCTTCCCTCACGTTTCCCGCCTTTTTTCCCCTCACATTTCCCGCCTTTTTCTCCTCAGAATTAAGGGAACTTCTCTAGTTGAACCCTTTAAAACGATGAAAAAAGGATTTTTTTTTTAAGCCTTAAAAATAGAGGAAACCCCTTTTTCCATGTTCAGACCCCTAAAATGATGGATAAAAGGGGTCTCCTCCCAAAAAACCCCATAAAAATGGTGAAAAATGTGGAGTTTCCCTCAATTTAAACCCTTGTAATGTAGGATTCTGCATCAATTTTATTTGTTTTAATGGAATTCTCCCTCACTTTAATCCGCCAAGAGGCTTCCTGCTCCCTTTACTGGTTTTGCCTCAAGAAACACCATTTTTGGGGCTTTTTGACACCATTTTCTCTATAACGTGTCTTAAAACAGAGACCCTGTTGATGGAACTCTTAAAACGGCCCCTAAAGAGGCTTCTTTCAATGTAAACCCTTAAAAATGGCAGAAAACAGAGATTCCACCTCAATTTACCTATTTAAACAACGGAAAAGTTGAATTTGCCCTCAACTATCCCTGAAATAATAGAAACTAGGGATTCCCAGTCAATTAAACCTCCTCAACTCATGGAAGAGGCAGGCTTTTCCTTCAGTTTAAACCCTCAAAATCGTTTTAAAGACTCTATTCCTTTAATTACGTCTCTTAAAAAAAATTCTGTACGGACGCTGCACGTGTAGGGGGGGGAGTGTTCGTGTCTCTTTAAATCCGCCGCCATCTTTGAACCGGGTGCTGCTCCACGCGCGCTGCGCGCATGCTCGGGAGTGCCGGCGCGGCGCCGGAAGTGCGTCAGGCGCGGGCGGAAGCGCGTCAGGCGCGGGCGGAAGCGGCCGTGCCGTGCCGGGCGGGTGGCGGAGGGTCGCGGCGGCCGCGCCATGGTGGATTACAGCGTGTGGGACCACATCGAGGTCTCGGACGATGAGGACGAGACTCACCCCAACATCGACACCGCCAGCCTCTTCCGATGGCGGCACCAGGTGCGGCCGGGCCGGCCCGCGGGGCCCTCCGGGGCCTGGCGCCCCGTTCCCATGGCGACCGGGCCCGGCATTGCCGGGGGAGGCGGGCGGGGGGGTTCGGTTGTTGGTGGGACCCCCGTGGGGCGGGGGGCGTTTCCCTTTTCCCAGCTCCGGGGGCCGCCCTGGGGCGGGGGCTCCCCGCGTTCCGGTGGGATCGTACCGGGACCCCCGGCGGGGAGCGCCCCTATCGCAGGCACCCCAGATCCTGTGCCCCATCTCGGAACGCCCCAATTCCTGTGCCCCCATCCCAGGCCCAGGGCACCCCAGTTCCCTGTGTCCCCATTCCCTGTGCCCCCATCCAGGACACCCCAAATTCACAACAAATTCACCCTAAATCCGTCCCAAATCCAGCCCCAAATTCACGCCAGATCCACCCCAAAATTCACCCTAGATCCACCCCAAATTCACGACAAATCCATCTCAAATTCACCCCAAATCCATCCTAAATTCACTCCAAATCCACCCCAAAATTCACTTCAAAAGTCGCCCTAAATTCACTCCAAATCCACCCCAAATTCACTCCAAGTCCACCCCCAAATTCACCCCAAATCCAGCCCAAAAATGAGTTTGGGCTTCCTGTGCCCAGCACACCCCGTGCCCATCCCTGTGCCCCCATCCCGGTTTCCCCATTCCCCCACCCAGGTTCTGCCCCTTCCCTTGGGAACCCCCTCAGAGTGGGGTCTCAGCCCCCCCAATCCCCTCCCTGTCCCCCAGGGTGGGGCAGCAACACCCCCAAACCCCCCCCCCCCTCCAAACTTTGGGGGTCTGGGAATCCCCAGAACCCCAAAGCCACCCCAGAAGCGTCAAAATGGGGGGGTCTGGAGCTTTGTGGGCGCCCCCAGGCCCGCGTGGAGCGCATGGAGCAGTTCCAGAAGGAGAAGGAGGAGCTGGACAAGGGCTGCCGCGAGTGCAAGCGCAAACTGGCCGAGTGCCTGAAGAAGGTGAAGGAGCTGGAGCTGGCCGAGCCCGAGAGCGGCCGGGGGGAGCTGGAGAAGCTCCAGGCCGAGGCCCAGCAGCTGAGGAACGAGGAGAAGAGCTGGGAGAACAAGCTGGAGGAGCTGAGGAAGAAGGAGAAGAACATGCCCTGGAACGTGGACACGCTCAGCAAGGACGGGTTCAGCAAGGTGGGGGACTGGGGAGGAAACACCCCGAAAAATGGGCACCAGATCTGTGAAAAACACCCCAAAAAACGGGCACCAGATCTGTGAAAAGCACCCCAAAAAACTGACCTCGAATCTGTGAAAAAAACCCCAAAAAATGACTCCAAATCTGTGAAAAATCCCCCAAAAAATGACTCCAAATCTGTGATGTTTCCCCCAAAAAACTGACCCCAAGTCTGTGATGTTTACTCCAAAAACCTGACCCCAAATCTGTGATGTTTCCCCAAAAAACTGACCCCAAATCTGCGAAAAAAAACCCCAAAAAACTGACCCCAGATCTGTGATATTTCCCACAAAAAAACTGACCCCAAATCTGTGATGTTTACCCCAAAAAACTAACCTCAAATCTGCGAAAAAAAACCCAAAAAACTGACCCCAAATCTGTGAGGTTTACCCCCAAAAAACTGACCCCAAATCTGTGAAAAAAACCCCAAAAAACTGACCCCAAATCTGTGATGTTTACCCCCAAAAAAACTGACCCCAAATATGCAAAAAAAACCCCAAAAAACCCGACTCCAAATCTGTGATGGTTACCCCCAAAAAATTGACCCCAAATCTGCAAAAAAAACCCCCAAAAATCGACTCCAAATCTGTGATGTTCCCCCAAAAAATGACCCCAAATCTGCTAAAAACCCCCAAAAACCCGCCCCCAAACCGGTGAGGTTTCCCCCCAAACCGTTCCCCGTTTTCCTTCGGGTCCCCAGAGCGTTTTCAACGTGAAGCCCGAGGAGAAGGAGGAGACGGAGGAGCAGAAGGAGAAGAAGCACAAAAGCTTCGTGGAGAGATACGAGAAGCAGATCAAGCACTTCGGTGAGAGAGAGCTGGGGGCATTGGGGAGCAGCTTCTTGGGGTTCCCCGGCCTGGGGAGCGCCCCCAGTGCTGGGAGCAGCCCTGGAACCCTCTCACTCTGCTGAAAATCCAGGATTTGGTGTGGTTTCCCCATTTTCCCCCTGCTGAAGCTGAGTTTTGGGGCAGTTTAGTTAAATTTCAGGACGAGGTGCTCTCCCTCGTGCCCACCCTGCTCCTAACGAGGTTCAGAGTTGGTTCCCTCATTAAGGAATCCCCTAACGAGGTTCGGAGTTGGTTCCCTCATTAAGGAATCCCCTAACGAGGTTCGGAGTTGGTTCCCTCATTAAGGAGAGGGAACCCTCTCACTCTGCTGAAAATCCAGGATTTGGTGTGGTTTCCCCGTTTCCCCCCTGCTGAAGCAGAGTTTTGGGGCAGTTTATTTAAATTTCAGGACGAGGTGCTCTCCCTCATACCCACCCTGGTTCCTTCATTCAGGAACCCCCTAACGAGGTTCAGAGTGGATTTTCTCATTAAGGAATCCCCTAACGAGCTCCAGAGTGGATTCCCTCATTAAGGAACCCCCTAACGAGCTCCAGAGTGGATTTTCTCATTAAGGAATCCCCTAACGAGGCTCAGAGTGGATTTCCTCATTCAGGAATCCCCTAACGAGCTCCAGAGTGGGTTCCCTCATTAATGAACCCCCTAACGAGCCCCGAGTTGATTCCCTCATTAATGAACCCCCTAACGAGCCCTGAGTCGATTCCCTCATTAAGGACCCCCCTAATGAGCCCTGAGTGGGTTCCCTCATTAACAATCCCCTAACGAGCTCCGATTGGATTCCCTCATTAACAATCCCCCAACCCAGAGTGGGTTCCCTCATTAATGAACCCCCTAACAAGGTTCAGAATTGGTTCCCTCATTAACGAACCCCCCCCTAACGAGCCCCGTGTGGGTTCCCTCATTAACAATCCCCTAACCCAGAGTTGATTCCCTCATTAACAATCCCCTAACCCAGAGTGGGTTCCCTCATTAATGAACCCCCTAACAAGGTTCAGAATCGGTTCCCTCATTAACAAACCCCCCCTAACGAGCCCAGAGTCGATTCCCTCATTAATGAACCCCCCCTAACGAGCCCCAGAGTCGATTCCCTCATTAACGAACCCCCCCTAACGAGGCTCAGAGTCGATTCCCTCATTAATGAACCCCCCCTAACGAGCCCAGAGTCGATTCCCTCATTAACGAACCCCCCCTAACGAGCCCCGAGTCCATTCCCTCATTAACCCCCGCGCTGCCGCAGGGATGCTGCGGCGCTGGGACGACAGCCAGAAGCACCTGTCGGAGCACCCTCACCTGGTGTGCGAGGAGACAGCCAACTACCTGGTGATCTGGTGCATCGACCTGGAGGTGGAGGAGGTGAGGCTGAATTTGGGGGGAAATTCTCCCTTTTCCGGGCTGCAGTCGCTTTCTTGCCACCCCTCTGGGTTTTGGGCAGGAAAAAATGAGAGGTTTGGGGGTTATGGAGTAGGAGAGATCCTTAAAATCATCCTGTATGGGAGAGGGGTGCACCCCCAGACCCCTCTCCTGCTGCTCCAGGCTTTACCTGGGGTGAGGAGCCTGGAAAAAAATATCAAAATCAGGGAATTTGGGATTAATTTGGGGTTAATTTGGGACTAATTTGGGGTCAAAAAGCTCCTAAAGCCCATCAAATCCAGCATCCTAAAGCCCATCAAATCCAGCACCCTAACGCCCTTAGCAGCTCCTGCAGGGATCCCCTGTTCCAAATCACCTTTCCCCACCCAGAAGGGTTGGAGGGATGTGGGATTTTGGGGCACTTTGGGGATTTTGAGCTGTTTGTCCCCAGAAACACGCGCTGATGGAGCAGGTGGCCCACCAGACCATCGTCATGCAGTTCATCCTGGAGCTGGCCAAGAGCCTCAAGGTGGACCCCAGGGCCTGCTTCAGGCAGTTCTTCACCAAAATTAAGGTAAAAATTCAATTTGGGGGGGGATTCGGGGTGAATTTAGGGTGAATTTGGGGGTGAATTTAGGTTGAATTTGGGGGTGAATTTAGGTTGAATTTGGGGGCGAATTTGGCAGTGAATTTGTGGGGAATTTGAGGTGAATTTAGGTTGAATTTGAGGTGAATTTAGGTTGAATTTTGGGGTGAATTTAGGCGGAATTTGGGGGTGAATTTGGGGTGAATTTGTGGGGAATTTGAGGTGGATTTTTGGGTGAATTTTGGGTGGATTTGGAGTGAATTTTGGAGTGGATTTGGGGGTGGATTTGAGGTAGTTTGGGAGTGAATTTTGAGGTGGATTTGAGATGAATTTGGGGCTGAATTTGTGGTGAATTTTGTGTGAATTTGAGCCGGATTTGGGCTGAATTTTGAACTGGATTTGTGGCGAAGTTGAGCCGGGTTTTGAACCGGATTTATGCTGAATTTCAGCTGAATTTTGAGTGAATTTGAGATGAATTTGGGGTAAATTTGGGGGTGAACTTGTGGTGAATTTTGGGTGAATTTGAGCTGGATTTTGAACCGGATTTGTGGCGAAGTTGAGCCGGGTTTTGAACCGGATTTATGCTGAATTTCAGCTGAATTTTGAGTGAATTTGAGATGAATTTGGGGTAAATTTGGGGGTGAACTTGTGGTGAATTTTGGGTGAATTTGGGCTGAATTTTGAACCATATTTGCGATGAATTTGAGCTGGGTTTTGAACCGGATTTATGCTGAATTTCAGCCGAATTTTGAGGTGGATTTGAGATTAATTTGGGCGTGAACTTGTGGTGAATTTTGGGTGAATTTGAGCTGGATTTTGAACCGGATTTCTGCTGAATTTCAGCTGAATTTTGAGGTGGATTTGAGATGAATTTGGGGTAAATTGGGGGGTGAATTTGTGGTGAATTTTGGGTGAATTTGAGCTGGACTTGGGCTAAATTTTGAACCGGATTTGTGGTGCGTTTGAGCTGGGTTTTGAACCGGATTTATACTGAATTTTGAGGTGGATTTGAGATGAATTTGGGGTAAATTTGGGGGTGAACTTGTGGTGAATTTTGGGTGAATTTGAGCTGGATTTGAGCCGGATTTGGGCTGAATTTTGAACCGTATTTGCGATGAATTTGAGCTGGGTTTTCAACCGGATTTATGCTGAATTTCAGCCGAATTTTCAGCGAATTTTACCCGAATTTGACCCGGATTTTGGCCCGCACCCCCCTTTTTCCCCCTTTTTTTTCCCCCCTTTCACAGACGGCAGACCAGCAGTACCTGGAGGGCTTCACGGAGGAGCTGGAGGCGTTCAAGGAGCGCGTGCGGGGCCGGGCGCGGGCGCGCCTGGAGAAGGCGCTGCGCGAGTACGAGGAGGAGGAGCGCCAGAAACGCCTGGGGCCCGGCGGGCTCGACCCCGTCGAGGTCTACGAGTCCCTGCCCGCCGTGAGTCTGGGGCTAAAAACCCCGGGTTTGGGGCTAAAAACCCCGGGTTTGGGGCTAAAAACCCCTGGTTTGGGGCTAAAAACCCTGGGTTTGGGGCTAAAACCCCTGGTTTGGGGCTTTTTGGGGCCCCGTGAGTTTGGGGCTAAAAACTCCTGGTTTGGGGCCTTTTGGAGCCCCGTGAGTTTGGGTCAAAACCCCCTGGTTTGGGGCTTTTTGGGGCTCTGTGAGTTTGGGGCTAAACTCCCCTTTTTGGGGCATTTTGGGGCCCTGTGAGTTTGGGGCTAAAAACCCCGGGTTTGGGGCTTTTTGGGGCTCTGTGAGTTTGGGGCTAAAAACCCCGGGTTTGGGGCTAAAAACTCCTGGTTTGGGACCTTTTGGGACCCTGTGAGTTTGGGGCTAAAAACCCTGGTTTGGGGGTACAATCCCAGTCTCTCCCAGTACAATCCCAGTCCCTCCCAGCACAATCCCAGTCTCTCCCAGTCATTCCCAGTCCCTCCCAGTACAATCTCAGTACAATCCCAGTCCCTCCCAGTACAATCCCAGTCCCTCCCAGTCCCTCCCAGTACAATCCCAGTCATTCCCAGTACAATCCCAGTCCCTCCCAGTACAATCCCAGTCCCTCCCAGCGCTGACCAGTCCCTGGCCCAGCAGGAGCTGCAGAAATGCTTCGATGTCAAAGACGTTCAGATGCTGCAGGACACAATCAGCAAAATGGACCCAACCGTGAGTTTTTTCACCCCAAAAATACCTCGGGAGGGGTCCCCAAACACCCGGGGAAACCCAAATCCCTCAAGGTGTCCCCAAACCCCCTGAGGTGTCCCCAAATCCCTCAGGGGAGCCCCAAATCCCTCGGGGTGTCCCCAAACCCCTTGAGGATGTCCCCAAATCCCTCAAGGTGTCCCCAAACCTCTCAAGGATGTCCCCAAACCCCTTGGGGTGTCCCCAAACCCCTCGAGGATGTCCCCAAATCCCTCAGGGTGTCCCCAAACCCCTTGGGGTGTCCCCAAATCCCTCAGGGTGTCCCCAAATCCCTCGGGAAGGGTCCCCAAATCCCTCGGGAAGGGTCCCAGATCCCTCTGGGGTGTCCCCAAACCCCCTGAACTGTCCCCAAACCCCTTGAGGTGTCCCCAAACCCCTCGAGGATGTCCCCAAATCCCTCAGGGGAGCCCCAAATCCCTCGGGAAGGGTCCCAGATCCCCCCGGCTGTCCCCAAACCCCTCCAGGCTGTCCCCAAACCCCTTGGGGTGTCCCCAAACCCCCCCGGCCGTCCCCAAACCCCTTGAGGTGTCCCCAAATCCCCCCTGGCCGTCCCCAAACCCCCCCAGGATGTCCCCAAACCCCCCCTGGCTGTTCCCAAACCCCCCCTGGCTGTTCCCAAACCCCCCCGGCCGTCCCCAGCACCCCTTTTCCCCTGTGCAGGAGGCCAAGTACCACATGCAGCGCTGCATCGACTCGGGGCTCTGGGTGCCCAACGCCAAGGGCGGGGACGGGGCCGAGAGAGGCGCGGGGGAGGCGGCGCCCTACGAGGAGATCCAGAAGGAGAACGGAGGAGGAGCCGAGCCGGAGGCCAAGCCCTGAGCGGGGCCACCGCGGCCCGCGGGGAAAAAAAAGAAAAATGGCAGAAAAGGTCAAAAAAAACCACGGAAAAAAAAAAAAAACAAAATACAAAAAAACCAACCCAACAATTTCAACCCCCCCGTCGGAAAAGCAGCAGAATCAGGCGGGGAGGGGTCGTGCCCCACCCCCCCCCAGCCCTGCAGCCCCCTCCCCACTCCCCTCACGCCCCCCCCCCCCCCCACGCTTTTCACGCCGTAGAGACTTTGGGGAAGGATTTTGGGAGGTTTGGGCCCCCCCCCATCCCCTCCGGGTGGGTTTGGGGTGCAGGGGGGGTCGGAGCCGCGGTGCCAGAGCAGAGAATAAAGAGATTGGAGAAGCTGAGCATGGCCTGGGGCTCTGGGGGGCTCTGGGGGGGTTTTGGGATTGGAGCCGCCCTGAGAGGGGCAGGGGGCTGTGACCCCCCCCCCCATCCTGCCAGGGAGGCTTTGGGGGGATCCCTGATGGGGTTTGGGCACCCCCCAAAAAAAAAGCCCCAAACAATTTGGATCCCAGTCCAGCTGTGCCCGTGTTTAAATCCAGCTGTGCCCCTTCCAGCACCCTCCAGTTCGGATCCATCCCACTCCCACTTTGGGCCCAGTTGCGTTCCTGGTTCCAGCTGTGCGATCCCCAAGTCTGGATCCAGCTGTTCCCAATTCTGGATCCAGCTGTTCCCAATTCTGGATCCAGCTGTTCCCGTTTCACATCCAGCTGTTCCCATTTCGGATCCAGCTGTTCCCCTCAGGCCCCGCCCCCTTTACCTGCGCATCTCGGGCTCCTCCCTTTCCCTAGAGCCCCGCCCCTCAGCCAATCAGAGCCCTTCCCCAGGCGCGGCCCCGCCCATGGGGTGTGGGCGTGGCCTGGCTCCGGCCCGGCCAATGGCAGCGCGCGTCTCTCGCGGCCAATGGGAGGCGGCGGCGCTGCGGGGCGGAGGAGCCGGAGCGGCGGCCGGGCCGGGCCGGTACCAACGGGGGGGACGGGGGGGGGGGAGCCGGTACCACCGCACGGACCGGCCGCAGCCGGGGGGATAACGGCGGGTGGTGACAACCGGGACGGGGGACAGGGTCGGTTCCAACCGGGAGGGGCGGTGCCAACCGGGGGTGGGCCCCGAACCAGCCCCGTGAGGGGCCGCGGGCCGGTACCAACCGGGGCGGGCGGGGAGAGGGGCAGGGGCCGGTACCAACCGGGGCCGGGGGGGGGAGTGTCCTCTGAGAGACTGAAATGGGTCAAAATCCGCCCCAAAATGGGTCAAAATTTCATCTTGAAGTGGGTCAAAATCTACCCTGAAATGGGTCAAAGTTTCCTCTTGAAGTGGGTCAAAAATGCAGCGGAAATTGGGTCAAAATACAGCCTGAAACGGGTCAAAAATGCACCCTGAAATGGATCAAAATCCATCCTGAAACAGGTGCAAAACCCATTCTGAAGGGGATCAGAATTCCACTCTGAAATGGGTCCAGAATCCCTCCTGAAAATCCCCAAATCCACCCTGAAATGGGCGCCAAATCCTGCTTTTTCCCCCAAAGCTGCCGCCATGTCCCTGGCACTCTCCAGCTTTGGGAATGTCATTTTTTGGGTCCCAATCCTCCCAATCCCGTGTTTTTCCCCCAGAACTGCCTCTGCCATGTCCCTGTGCCAGTGCAGGGCTGTGGCTGAGCCCGAGGGCTGTGGGTTCCCAATCCCATTTCTGGATCCCAATCCCATTTCTGGGTCCCAATCCCATTTCTGGGTCCCAATCCCATTTCTGGGTCCCAATCCTGTTTTTGGGTCCCAATCCCGTTTTTGGATCCCAATCCCATTTTTGGGTCCCAATCCCATTATTTGGGTCTCAATCCCATTTTTTTCCCCCAGAACCGCCTGTGCCATGTCCCTGTGCCAGCGCGGGGCCGCGGCCGAGCCCGAGGGCTGCGGGTTCCCAATCCCATTTTTGGGTCCCAATCCCATTTCTGGGTCCCAATCCCGTGTTTTTCACCCCCAGAACCGCCTGTGCCATGTCCCTGTGCCAGCGCGGGGCCGCGGCCGAGCCCGAGGGCTGCGGGTTCCCAATCCCATTATTTGGGTCCCAATCCCATTTTTGGGTCCCAATCCCATTTTTGGGTCCCAATCCCGTGTTTTTCACCCCCAGAACCGCCTGTGCCATGTCCCTGTGCCGGCGCGGGGCCGCGGCCGAGCCCGAGGGCTGCGGGTTCCCAATCCCATTTTTGGATCCCAATCCCATTTTTGGGTCCCAATCCCGTGTTTTTCCCCCCAGAACCGCCTGTGCCATGTCCCTGTGCCGGCGCGGGGCCGCGGCCGAGCCCGAGGGCTGCGGGTTCCCGGCGGGCGCGGGGCTGAAGGTGCTGCTGCACTGGAGCGGGGACGAGGAGCGCGAGCGATGCCGCGTGTACGGCCGGGGGGCCCTGAGCGCCGAGGAGATCTGCATCGACCTGGCACGGAGCCTGGGTGAGCCCCAAAGGGACAGGGATGGGACAGGGATGGGGACAGGGATGGGGAGATCTGCATCGACCTGGCACGGAGCCTGGGTGAGCACAGGGACAGGGATGGGACACAGGGATGGGACACAGGGATGGGACAGGGATGGGGACAGGGACAGGGATGGGGACAGGGATGGGGAGATCTGCATCGACCTGGCACGGAGCCTGGGTGAGCACAGGGACAGGGATGGGACACAGGGATGGGACACAGGGACAGGGATGGGGAGATCTGCATCGACCTGGCACGGAGCCTGGGTGAGCCCCAAAGGGGACAGGGATGGGACACAGGGACAGGGATGGGACACAGGGACAGGGATGGGGACAGGGATGGGACAGGGATGGGGACAGGGACAGGAATGGGACAGGGAGATCTGCATCGACCTGGCACGGAGCCTGGGTGAGCCCCAAAGGGGACAGGGATGGGACAGGGACAGGGATGGGACAGGGATGGGACAGGGGGATCTGCATCGACCTGGCACGGAGCCTGGGTGAGCCCCAAAGGGGATGGGGACAGGGATGGGGACAGGGATGGGGACAGGGATGGGACACAGGGACAGGGATGGGGACAGGGATGGGACAGGGGGATCTGCATCGACCTGGCACGGAGCCTGGGTGAGCCCCAAAGGGACAGGGATGGGACACAGGGACAGGGATGGGACAGGGGGATTTCAGTTTTTAGGAGCAAACCCCCTGGAATTTCAGCGTTTTGGGAGCAAAGCCCCTGGAATTTCGGGTTTTGGGAGCAAACCCCCTGGAATTTCGGTTTTTGGGAGCCAAGCTGGCTTTTCCCATTCCTGGCAGGGATCACCCCGCTCTGCTACAGCCTCTTCGCCCTCTACGACCCCCAGAGCCGGATCTGGCTCCCTCCCAACCACCAGTTCCACGTCGGCAAGGACACCAGCATCAACCTCATCTTCAGGATGAGGTGAGTGAGGGTTCCCTTGGAAAAACCGGTCCCAGTTGGAGGGGGGAAATGTCGGATTTGGCCTCTCCGTCAGCGTGCAAAAATCCACTTCTTTCCTCCCAAAATCGCTCCCAGCATCTCTCATGGAGGTTTTTGGGATCAGCAGGGCTGAAAAAGGTGGGGAAAGCTTTAAATGGTCCCGTTCTGGAGGCAGGAAGAGGCTGCTGCTCTTCACTCCCAGCTCAGATTCACTCCCTGTGCTCAAATCCTGATTTGTTTTAAGCGCGTCGCTGTTTCTCCTGTGGTTCCGAGAAGTTTTATTCCTGACAAAAACCCCAAAATGCCCCGATCTGAGCCCAGGACGTGGCCCCCGGCACGGGGCCAGCCCCTCTCCCGCCATCCTCTCCCCGTTCCAGGTTTTATTTCCGGAACTGGCACGGGATGAACGAGCAGGAGCCGGCGGTTTTCCGGAACGCGCCGCGCACGGGCGATTCCCCCGAGGAGAAACCTCGCGGAGGGGCCTTGCTGGACAGGGCCTCCTTTGAGTACCTGTTTGAGCAGGTAACGGGGCAGGACTCGGGGAAAACGGGAGGGTTTCCCTCAGCCCAGCTGGGTTTGGATCAGGATCCCAATTCCCATCCCCGGGGGTTTGTTTGAGGGTAAAAAACCCCCCTGTGTTTTCCCTGTGGGAAAGGAAAACGGCTGGGACTGGAGCTGAGTGGGATTCCAGAATTCCGCAGGATTTTCCCTTTTAAGGGGTTTTTTCCTTGTGGTCCCCCATTTTAAAACACGAGGAGAATCCTCCTGAGTTTTGTTCCCAATTATTCCACGTTCGACAGGGAAAATTCGAGTTCATCAACGACGTCGCCTCGCTGCGGGATTTCCAGAGCGAGCCTGAAATGCAGAGGTTCAAGAACGAGAGCCTGGGCATGGCCGTGCTGCACCTGAGCCACCTCGCCCTCAGGAAGGGCCTTTCCCTGGAGGAGGTGGCCAGGAAGTACAGGTGGGTTCCTGCTCTGCTTCCAAGGGGGATTTGCCTTCTTTTTCACTGCTTTTTCCTCGTTTTTCAGTGGGTTTTCCTCATTTTTCACTGCTTTTTCCTTCTTTTTCACTGGGTTTTCCTCATTTTTCACCAGTTTTTCCTCATTTTTCACTCATTTTTCCTTCTTTTTCACTGGGTTTTCCTCATTTTTCACTGGTTTTTCCTTGTTTTTCACTGGTTTTTTTCCTTCTTTTTCACTGGTTTTTCCTCGTTTTTCACTGGTTTTTCCTCCTTTTTCACTGGGTTTTCCTCGTTTTTCACTGGTTTTTCCTCATTTTTCACTGCTTTTTCCTCATTTTTCACTGCTTTTTCCTCCTTTTTCACTGCTTTTTCCTCATTTTTCACTGGTTTTTCCTTCTTTTTCACTGGTTTTTCACTGGTTTTTCCTTTTTTTCCACTGGTTTTTCCTTCTTTTTCACTGGTTTTTCCTCGTTTTTCCTTCTTCTTCACTGGTTTTTCCTCGTTTTTCACCGGTTTTTCCTTCTTTTCCAGTGTTTTTTTTTTCCTCGTTTTTCTCTGGTTTGTCCTTCGTTCTCACTGGTTTTTCCTCATTTTCCCTTTGTTCTCACTGGTTTTTCCTTATTTTTCACTGGTTTTTCCTTCTTTTTCACTGTTTTTTCCTCGTTTTTTTCACTGGTTTTTCCTCCGTTTTCACTGGTTTATCCTTCGTTTTCACTGGTTTTTCCTCATTTTTCCTCATTTTTCACTGCTTTTTCCTCCTTTTTCACCGGTTTTTCCTTCTTTTTCACTGTTTTTTTTCCTCGTTTTTCAGTGGTTTTTCCTCGTTTTTCACTGGTTTTTCCTTCGTTTTCACTGGTTTGTCTTTTCGTTCTCACTGGTTTTTCCTTGTTTTCCTTCTTTTTCACTGCTTTTTCCTCCTTTTTCACTGCTTTTCCCTCCTATTTCACTGTTATCTTTCCCCCCGTTTTGCGCCATCTTTCCCCATCGCATCCCACGCTCTCCCTCCCCTCTTCCCTGACCGGTTCCCTTCATCCCGGCAGCTTCAAGGACTGCATCCCGCGCTCCTTCCGCCGCCAGATCCAGCAGCACAGCGCCCTGACGCGGTTCCGCATGAAGAACGTCTTCCGCCGCTTCCTGCGGCGCTTCCAGCGGCACACGGTGGCCGCGGGCGGCCTGACGGCGCGGGACGTGATGTACAAGTACCTGGCCACGCTGGAGCAGCTGGCTCCCCGCTTTGGGGCCGAGCTCTTCCCGGTGCTGGCGCTGGAGACGGCGGCCGAGGGCGAGAAGGGGCCACGCGCGGAGCCGGAGCGGCCGCGGGAGCGCCCGGTCACGCACCACGTGCTGGTCACCGGCACCGGCGGCATCCAGTGGAGGCCGGCGCCCGCCGAGGTGGCTGGGGATGGGGCGGGCTTGGGAGGAGACGCTGCTGCCCCAAATCCTCGCTTTGGGAGGAGACATTGCTGCCCCAAATCCTCGCTTTGGAGGAGACATTCCTGCCCCAAATCCTTGGTTTGGGATGAGCCATTCCTGCCCCAAATCCTCGGTTTGGGAGGAGACATTGCTGCCCCAAATCCTCGGTTTGTGGTGGGTTTGGGATGCTCCATTCCTGCCCCACATCCTCACTTTGGGAGGAGACGTTACTGCCCCAAATCCTCGGTTTGGGATGAGCCATTCCCACCAAAAATCCTGTGTTTGTCCTGTGTTTGTGGTGGCTTTGGGATGAGCCATTCCTGCCCCAAATCCTCGCTTTGGGATGAGCCATTCCTGCCCCAAATCCTCGGTTTGTGGTGGGTTTGGGATGCTCCATTCCTGCCCCAAATCCCATCTTTTTCCTCGGTTTGCGGTGGCTTTGGGATGCTCCATCCCACCCCAAATCCCATCTTTTTCCTTGGTTTGTCCTTGGTTTGGGATGCTCCATTCCACCCCAGATCCCATCTTTTTCCTTGGTTTGTGGTGGCTTTGGGATGCTCCATTCCTGCCCCAAATCCCATCTTTGTCCTTGGTTTCTGGTGGGTTTAGGATGCTCCATTCCACCCCAGATCCCATCTTTTTCCTTGGTTTGTCCTTGGTTTGGGATGCTCCATCCCACCCCAAATCCTGTGTTTTTCCTTGGTTTATGGTGGGTTTGGGATGCTCCATCCCACCCCAAATCCCATCTTTTTCCTTGGTTTGTGGTGGGTTAGGATGCTCCATTCCTGCCCCAAATCTTCGGTTTGCGGTGGGTTTGGGATGCTCCATCCCACCCCAAATCCATCTTTTTCCTTGGTTTGTGCTCCTGGGTTTTGCCTGGCGTGCCCCCTCTGTTCCTGTCCCAGTTTTCCCGGTTTCCCACCCAAACCCCTTCCTTGGCGCCTCCAGCCTTTTCCTCCAGCCTGTCCCGATTCCCCCCCAGCAGCAGGAAAAGTCTGGAACTCTCCTCTCCCCCTTGCAGGGCACGGGAAGCCTCTCCCAGCGCGGGTACTTCGGGAGGAGGAGCAGGAGCAGGGAGCCGGAGGCGCAGCCGGCCGAGCCGCCCTGGTGCCGCTTCTGCGACTTCGGGGAAATCACCCACGTGGTGGTCAAGGACTGCAGGATCAGCATCCACCGGCAGGACAACCAGTGCCTGGTGGGTCTGGGGGCCCCGGTCCCTGCTGGCACCCGGGACTGCCCCGCCAGGAGGAGCGAGGGGTTTAATCTGGGTTTTTTTGGGGCTTTTTTAGGGTTTCACGTGGGTTTCCTGCGGGTTTTGTTAGGGTTTCACGCAGGTTTCCCATGGGATTTTTAGGGCTTTTTTTTTTAGGGTTTTCCATGGGTTTTTTAGAGTTTTTTTAAAATCATTTCCCACGGGTTTCCTGCAGGTTTCCCATGGGATTTTTAGGGCTTTTTTTTTAGGGTTTCCCACAGGTTTTTTTAGGGTTTTCCATGGGTTTTTTAGAGTTTTTTAAACCGTTTCCCATGGGATTTTTAGGGCTTTTTTTTTTTTAGGGTTTTCCATGGGTTTTTTAGAGTTTTTTAAACCGTTTCCCATGGAATTTTTAGGGCTTTTTTTTAGGGTTTTCCATGGGTTTTTTAGAGTTTTTTAAACCGTTTCCCACAGGTTTCCTGCAGGTTTCCCATGGGATTTTTAGGGCTTTTTTTTTTAGGGTTTCCCACAGGTTTTTTTAGGGTTTTCCATGGTTTTTTTAGAATTTTTTAAACCATTTCCCACAGGTTTCCCATGGATTTTTAGGGCTTTTTTTTTTTTAGGGTTTTCCATGGGTTTTTTAGAGTTTTTTTAAACCATTTCCCACGGGTTTCCTGCAGGTTTCCCATGGGATTTTTTAGGGTTTCCCATGGGTTTTTTAGGGTTTCCCATGGGATTTTTAAGGGTTTCCCATGGGTTTTTAAGGGTTTCCCATGGGTTTTTTAGGGCTTTTTTTTAGGGTCTCCTGCAGGATTTTTTTAGGGTTTTCTGTGGGATTTTTAGGGTTTCCCATGGGGTTTTTTTTTAGTGTTTCCCATGGGATTTTTCAGGGTTTCCCATGGGTTTTTAGTGTTTCCCATGGGTTTTTTAGAGTTTCTCGTGGGTTTTTTAGTGTTTCCCGTGGGTTTTTCAGGGTTTCCCATGGGATTTTTTAGTGTTTCCCGTGGGTTTTTCAGGGTTTCCCATGGGATTTTTTAGGGTTTCCCATGGGATTTTTTAGGGTTTCCCATGGGATTTTTTAGGGTTTCCCATGGGATTTTTTAGTGTTTCCCATGGGATTTTTCAGGGTTTTCCGTGGGATTTTCAGGGTTCCCGTGGGATTTTCAGGATTCCCGTGGGATTTTCAGGGTTCCCGTGTATTCCCCGCTCACCCCGGTGCTCTGTCCCTGCCAGGAGGTGCTGCTGCCCTGCCCCAGCAGCGCCCTGGCCCTGGTCTCGCTGGTGGATGGGTATTTCCGCCTGACAGCCGACTCCAGCCATTACCTGTGCCACGACGTGGCCCCGCCGCGGCTGCTCCTGAGCATCCACAACGGCATCCACGGGCCCATGCAGTGAGCGCGGCTTCCCTGCGGCTCTCCCGCGTCCCAGGGCTCGTCCCGGGGCTGCTCCATGTCCTCACGGTGCTCCCTGGGTGTTCCATCTGCTTTGGATGCATCCCAATCCATTCCACGTCCTTTGGGTTCATCCCAATCCATTCCATGTCCTTTGGGTTCATCCCAGTCCATTCCATGTCCTTTGGGTCCATCCCAGTCCATTCCACGTCCTTTGGGTTCTTCCCAATCCATTCCATGTCCTTTGGATTCTTCCCGATCCATTCCATGCCCTTTGGGTTCTTCCCGATCCATTCCATGTCCTTTGGGTTCTTCCCGATCCATTCCATGTCCCTTGGGTTCTTCCCAATCCATTCCATGTGCTTTGGGTTCTTCCCAATCCATTCCACATCCTTTGGGTCCATCCCAATCCATTCCCTGTCCTTTGGGTTCATCCCAATCCATTCCCTGTCCTTTGGGTTCATCCCAGTCCATTCCATGTCCTTTGGGTTCTTCCCGATCCATTCCATGTCCCTTGGGTTCTTCCCAATCCATTCCATGTGCTTTGGGTTCTTCCCAATCCATTCCACGTCCTTTGGGTCCATCCCAATCCATTTCCTTTCCTCAGGGGCTCATCCCAATCCATTCCATGTCCTTTGGGTTCATCCCAATCCATTCCACGTCCTCTGGGCTCATCCCAGTCCATTCCACGTCCTTTGGGTTCATCCCAGTCCATTCCACGTCCTTTGGGTGCATCCCAATCCATTCCCTTTCCTCAGGGCTCATCCCAATCCATTCCACATCCTTTAGGCCCATCCCAATCCATTCCCTGTCCTTTGGGTTCATCCCAGTCCATTCCCTGTCCTTTAGGCTCATCCCAATCCATTCCCTTTCCTCAGGGCTCATCCCAATCCATTCCCTGTCCTTCAGGCCCATCCCAATCCATTCCCTTTCCTCGGGGCTCATCCCAATCCATTCCCCTTCCTCAGGGGCTCATCCCCATCCATTTCCCACCCCTGGGGCTCATCCCCACCCGTCTCTCCCGTCCCTTTTCCAGGGAGGAGTTTGTTTTTGCCAAGCTGCGCCGGGAGGAGCCGGAGGAAGGGCTCTACATCCTCCGCTGGAGCGTCCTGGATTTCAACCGCATGATCCTGTCCGTGCTCAAGAGGGGCCACCAGCAGGTAGGGACGCGGTTCCCGGCGCGGGATTCCCGGGAATTGTGAGCTCTGGAGCGACCCAGGAGCCTTGGTGGCTGCAGCTCCTGCCTCTGCCCGGCTTTTCCAGGCTCCTGGCGCGCCGGGAGCCTTCAAGTTCCGTCAGTTCCGGATCCAGAAGAAGGGAGACTCCTTCGTGCTGGAGGGCTGGGAGCGCGAGTTCCCCTCCCTGCGGGAGCTCCTGGACGTGCTCAAGGGCTGCACCCTCCGATCCGGCGAGGAGAACTTCACGGTCAGGAGGTGCTGCCCGCCCAAGCCAGGAGGTGGGGACAGGGATCACGCCAGGGATCGGGAGCGGGCGGATCCGGGAGCTCACGGGGCCCCGTTCCCTCCCGCCCCAGAGATCTCAGACCTGCTGATCACGCGGAAGGCCAAGGACAACGGGAAGCAGATCCTGAACCTCACCCAGCTCAGCTTCCACCAGATCCGCAAGAACGAGATCACCCAGGTGCTGCTTTCCAGGGAATTTCACTGCTCGGATTCCTGGGATTCACTGGGGAGGTGGAGGGATCCACTCTGCCTTCCTGGGATCCCTGGAGTGGTGGAGGAATCCTCTCTGCATTCCTGGGATTCTCTGCCTCCCAGAGATTCCCTCCAGATCCCAGGATGCTCCCACGCCCCCGGGCAGCCGGCAGCATGGATTTGCCGTTTCATCCCTTCCCTTTCCAAGGGAAAGCGAGGGAAAAATCCCCGTGGAAGCGGCTTTCTCCCACACCGGGAGGCCGGGGGAATTCAGGGAGGGATCCAGGCGAGGATTCCCGCCTCGCCAGGGTCCAACAGCTCCTGCTTTTCCCTGTTTTCCCAGAGAGCCCACCTGGGCCAGGGCACCCGGACCAACATCTACGACGGGGTCCTGAGCGTCTGCGGGGGCTCCGGGAACGACGACGAGGCCGAGTATTTCTGCACGGAGCAGAACAACAACGGGCGGGAGATGCACGTGGTGCTCAAAGTGCTGGACCCCAGCCACAGGGACATCGCCCTGGTGAGCCCTGCCGGGCTGGGAGCGCCGGGATCGGGGCAGGAAACACGGATCCGGGGCGTGGGAGAGGGATCCAAGGGGTGGGAGAGGGATCCAGGGGGTGGGAGAGGGATCCAAGGGGTGGGAGAGGGATCTGGGGAGTGGGAGAGGGATCCAGGGTGTGGGAGAGGGATCCAAGGGGTGGGAGAGGGATCCAGGGCGTGGGAGAGGGATCCGGGGAGTGGGATATGACCCCAAAAGGGCTGGAACGTGGCCCAGAGGGTTGGAATGTGGATCTGAGGGCTGGAATTTGGCTCCAAAAGGACTGGGATTTGGCTCCAGGGGCTGGAAAGTGGATCCAGGGGCTGGAATAAGAATCCAGGCGCTGGAGTAAGGATCCAGGGGTTGGAACTTGGCTCCCAGGGCTGGAAAGTGGATCCATGAGGGCCAGAATTCCTCCTGGCTTTTGGTTCTGGAACTTGGCTCCCGAAGGGCTGGGATGGGGCTCCCAGGAGCTCCGGGCCCCTCAGGAGCCCCAGGGCCCCGCTGCCACCCCCGCTGTCCCCGCAGGCGTTCTTCGAGAGCGCCAGCCTGATGTCGCAGGTGTCCCACGTGCACCTGGCCTTCGTGCACGGCGTCTGCGTGCGCGGCTCCGAGAGTGAGTCCCGGCAGCCCCTCCCCGCCCCGCTCCCAGCCCCACTGCCCTGGGATCACCTGGATTTCCTGGGATCACCCCGCATTTCCCGCAGACATCATGGTGGAGGAGTTCGTGGAGCACGGGCCCCTGGACGTACTGCTTGCGCAAGGAGAAGGGCCGGATCTCCGTGGGCTGGAAAATCACCGTGGCCAACAGCTGGGCAGTGCCCTGAGCTACCTGGTAACTCCAGATGGGATCACCCTAATGCTAATCCTACCCTAATCCTTATCCTGATCCTAACCCTAACCCTAACCCTAACCCTAACCCTAACCCTAACCCTAACCCTAACCCAAACAGCTGGGCAGTGCCCTGAGCTACCTGGTAACTGCAGATGGGATCACCCTAAACCTAATCCTAACCCTAATCCTTATCCTAATCCTAACCCTAACCCTAATCCTAACCCTAACGTAACCCTAACCCTAACCCTAACCCTAGTCCTAAACCCTAACCCTAATCCTTATCCTAAGGCTAACCCTAATCCTAACCCTAACCCTAACCCTAACCCTAATCCTAAACCCAACCGTAACCCTAAACACTAACCCTAACCCTAACCCTAATCCTTATCCTAAGGCTAACCCTAACCCTAATCCTACCTAACCCTAACCCTAACCCTAACCCTAACCCAAACCCTAACCCTAACCCTAACCCTAACCCTAACCGTAACCCTAACCCTAATCCTAACCCTAACCCTAACCCTAACCCTAACCCTAATCCTTATCCTAAGGCTAACCCTAACCCTAACCCTAACCCTAACCCTAATCCTAACCTTCCCTCCCTTTTCCCAGGGGATAATCCCATTTTTACGGTCATTCCGCCCTTCCTGCTGCCCGTCCTCGCTCCCTTCTCCCCTCTTCTGGGGATCGTTGATTCTTTTTTTTTTTTTTTATTTATTTCCCAATGATTTTTCCCTTTTGCTCTGCTTTCCCCAGGAGGATAAGAACCTGGTGCATGGGAATGTGTGTGCCAAGAACATCCTGCTGGCCAGGAAGGGGCTGGAGGATGGATCCGTGCCCTTCGTGAAGCTCAGCGACCCCGGGGTCAGCTTCACCGTGCTCTCCCGGGAAGGTACAAGGGCAGGGATGGATTTCTGGGGGCAAAATCCAGATTGTTTTTCCCCCCTTTTCCCTAACAATTCCATAGGTTGTGGCCAGAGCTCTTTTCGCAGAGTATTCCCAACTTTTCCAACCCAAATTTTCCCAATATTTGGCATTTTAATATGGGAATTCCACCTGGTTCGGTCCCAAGCTGCTGTCAGGGATGATCACACCCATTACAGTGCCTGGGATCGTTTTACCACAGACCCTCCCCTTGTAAATCCTATATTTTATCTCTTTAAAATCCCAAATTTTATATTTTTAACATCCCACATTTTATGCCTTGAATATCCCGTATTTTTCTACGTAATATCCCGTATTTTACACCTTTGATATCCCATATTTAGCACTCCGTATTTTATATTTCAACCCTTCACCTTTCACGTTTTACATATATATAAATATATATGTTAATATATACATATAAAAATATATGTATTTACATATATACATATATATACATATATACATATATATTTACATATATACATATATATATATAATTTTTATATATGTATATATATATATAAATGTATACATATATAACAGACCAACACCCCAGACATGCCATCACCCCCAGTAAATAATTAAAACACACATTTCATACTTTCCTGGTGGGATGTGCCCCTCAGAGCGCGTGGACAGGATTCCCTGGATCGCCCCGGAGTGCATCCGGGATGTGGGGAGCCTCAGCACGGCCTCGGACAAGTGGAGTTTTGGGACAACGCTCCTGGAAATCTGCTTCGATGCCGACGTCCCGCTGAAGGAGCGCACTCCTCCGAGGTGATTCCCGCTGTTTTCCCTGGTTTGGGCTGGATTTGGGGGTCGGGTTTGGAGGTTTTCTGTGTTTTTCTCGCAGAAGGAGCGTTTCTACGAGAAGAGGCACCGGCTGCCGGAGCCTTCGTGCCGGGAATTGGCCTCGCTGATCTCCCGGTGCCTCAACTACACCCCGGTGGAGCGGCCGTCCTTCCGCACCGTGCTGAGGGAGCTGACCCGGCTGCAGCCGCACCGTGAGGGGCGGGAAAGGGGAAAAAATCCCGGGGGAATGGGGAAAAAGCCCCGGGAGAAACGGGGGATGAGGGGCCTGGGTCCGGGAAAGGGGCGTGAGGGAGCTCACCCGGCTGCAGCCGCTCCGTGATGGGCGGGAGAGGCGGGAAATCCCGGGGGAACGAGAGAAAATCCCGGGATTCTGTGGGGAAAAGTGGCGTGAGGGAGCTGACCCAGCTGCAGCCGCACCGTGAGGGGCGGGAAAGGGGGGAAATCCCGGAGGAATGGGGAAAAAATCCCGGGGGAAACGGGGGTTTGGGTCCTGGATCCGGGGAAAGGGGCGTGAGGGAGCTGACCCGGCTGCAGCCGCTCCGTGAGGGGCGGGAAAGGCGGGAAATCCCGGGGGAAACGGGGGAAAATCCGGGATTCTGTGGGGAAAAGTGGCGTGAGGGAGCTGACCCGGCTGCAGCCGCACCGTGAGGGGCGGGAAAGGGGAAAAAATACCGGGGGAATGGGGAAAAAACCCCGGGAGAAACGGGGATGAGGGTCCTGGGTCCGGGAAAGGGGCGTGAGGGAGCTCACCCCGGCTGCAGCCGCTCCGTGAGGGGCGAGAAAAGGAAAATCCCGGGGAAAAATCCTGGGGAAACGGGGATGAGGGTCCTGGGTCCGGGAAAGGGGCGTGAGGGAACTCACCCGGCTGCAGCCGCACCGTGAGGGGCGGGAAAAGGGGAAATCCCGGGGGAACGGGGGAAAATTGCGGGATTCTGTGGGGAAAAGTGGCGTGAGGGAGCTCACCCGGCTGCAGCCCGCACCGTGAGGGGCGGGAAAGGCGGGAAATGGGGAAAAATCCTGGGGAAACGGGGATGAGGCTCCTGGATCCAGGAAAGGGGCGTGAGGGAGCTCACCCAGCTGCAGCCGCTCCGTGAGGGGCGGGAAAGGCGGGAAATGGGGAAAAATCCTGGGGAAACGGGGATGAGGGTCCTGGGTCCGGGAAAGGGGCGTGAGGGACCTCACCCAGCTGCAGCCGCTCCGTGAGGGACGGAAAGGGGGGAAATCCCGTGATTCTGTGGGGAAAAGTGGCGTGAGGGAGCTGACCGGGATGCAGCCGCACCGTGAGGGGCGGGAAAAGGGGGAAATCCCGGGGGAACGGGGGAAAATTGCGGGATTCTGTGGGGAAAAGTGGCGTGAGGGAGCTCACCCGGCTGCAGCCCGCACCGTGAGGGGCGGGAAAGGCGGGAAATGGGGAAAAATCCTGGGGAACGGGGATGAGGCTCCTGGATCCGGGAAAGGGGCGTGAGGAGCTCACCCAGCTGCAGCCGCTCCGTGAGGGGCGGGAAAGGCGGGAAATGGGGAAAAATCCTGGGGAAACGGGGATGAGGGTCCTGGGTCCGGGAAAGGGGCGTGAGGGACCTCACCCAGCTGCAGCCGCTCCGTGAGGGGCGGGAAAGGGGGAAATCCCGGGATTCTGTGGGGAAAAGTGGCGTGAGGGAGCTGACCCGGCTGCAGCCGCACCGTGAGGGGCGGGAACAGGGAAAAATCCTGGGTTAATGGAGAAAAATCCCGGGAGGAATGGGGAAAAATCCCAGGGAGAACGGGGATGAAGGTCCTGGATCGGGGAATGGGGGAAATCCCAGGATTCTGTGGGGAAAGGGGGCGGGGGAGACCTGACCCGGCTGCAGCCGCTCCGTGAGGGGCGGAAAAGGAAAATCCCGGGATTCTGTGGGGAAAGGGAGGAAAAGGATAGAAAGGAAAACCAAGGTCCCTCGCAGACCTCGTGGATGTCACGTCGGTGAATCCCGACTTCCCGGTGTCGGATCCCACCGTCTTCCAGAAGCGGTACCTGAAGAAAATCCGGGAGCTGGGCTGAGGTCAGTGGCGTCCTGAGCTCTGCAATTCTGGGAAGCTGGGCCAGCTCCTTTCCCTGTCTGGATCCGAAATCCCACGTTTCAATCCTTGTTTTCGCATTTTAACCTATATCCCCTGCTGATTTTGCCCCTCCATTTCTGAACTTTGTCGACCCCATCTGCATCCTCCCAGCGCAGGGAAGCTCCAAACCCTCCTTTCCCCGCCCAAATCCCAAAAGTTCGTCCTTCTCCAGGGCCACTTTGGAAGGTGAGCCTGTGCTGCTACGACCCCACCAACGACGGCACCGGCGAGATGGTGGCCGTGAAATCCCTGAAATCTGGGAGCAGCCCGCAGCTCCTGAGCTCCTGGAAGAGGGAGATCCAGATCCTGAAGACGCTGTACCACGAGAACATCGTCAAGTACAAGGGCTGCTGCAGCGAGCAGGGTGAGGGAGAAAACCACGGGGGTTTTCCCAGTGGATCAGAGCTTAAAAAACCCGAGTTTTCTTGGCCAGGAATCGATGTCCTGGCAGGAATCTGGGGGCTCTCGGGGTGGTCCCCACGTTCCCCGCCTGTGCGTTGCAGGGGACAAGGTGGTGCAGCTGATCATGGAGTACGTCCCGCTGGGAAGCCTCCGGGAATTCCTGCCCAAGCACCCCCTGAGCCTGTCCCACCTCCTGCTCTTCGCCCAGCAGATCTGCGAGGTGAGCCTGGAATGGGCTGGGTCCCAACAAAAAGGGACCATTCCCCCAAAAAAACGGGGTTGGATGACTCAGAAATGGGGGTTACAGCCCCAAAATGCGGCAGGATTGCAAAAAAAGGGGGCGAGACCCTTTGGAAGTGGGGCTGAATTCCCAAAATATGGGGGTGATCCCCAAAAAATGGGGTGAGACCCCTTTGGAAGTGGGGCTGAATTCCCAAAATATGGGGGTGGACCCTTTGGAAGTGGGGCTGAATTCCCAAAAAATGGGGGTGGACCCTTTGGAAGTGGGGCTGAATTCCCAAAAATGGGGCTGACCCCCTGAAAAATGGGGCTGACACTCAAAGTGAGGCTGAACTCCAAAAAATGGCATTGAATTCCTCGCCAAAAATGGGGAAACACAGGAGTGCCAACCCTCAAATGGGGATTAATTCCCAGAAATGGGGGCGATTCCCAAAAACCACCTCACAACTCCCCCAGAAACGCCTCAAACCCCCCAAAACCTCTTCCGGCCTTCCCAAATCCAGCCACAATTTGGTTTTTTTTTCCCCGTTTTCCAGGGCATGGCCTACCTGCACTCCCTGCACTACATCCACCGGGACCTGGCCGCCAGGAACGTGCTGCTGGAGAACGAGCACGTGGTGAAAATCGGGGATTTCGGGCTGGCCAAGGCCGTCCCCGAGGGCCACGACTACTACAGGGTGCGGGAGGACGGCGACAGCCCCGTGTTCTGGTGAGGGCTTCGGGGCTTTGGGAGCCTCCCGGCAGCGCTGCCGGACCCCGAATCCCCGGAGCCGTGACCCCGGTGATTGCAGGTACGCCCCGGAGTGCCTCAAGGAGTGCAAGTTCTACTACGCCTCGGACGTGTGGTCCTTTGGGGTGACCCTCTACGAGCTCCTGACGCGCTGTGACCCCGGGAGCAGCCCCCCGGACCGTGAGTCCCGGGGCAATTTGGGGGTTTTGGGGTTGGAATTGGGGCTTTTCCCCCATTTTTTTTAAATTTTTTTTTTTTCTGTTCCCTCACAGAAATTCCTGGAGATGATCGGGGCCACGCAGGGGCAGATGACGGTGCTGAGGCTGATTGAGCTCCTGGAGAGGGGGAAGAGGCTCCCCATGCCCAGGGATTGTCCCTGCGAGGTGGGAAATGGGAGGAAATGGGGAAAAATGGATGGAAGGAGGAAAAGGGAGACAGGGAGGAGAAAAGGGGGGAGGAAATGGGGAGGGGAGAAGGGGAAAATGGGAAGGGAGAAGGGAAAAGGGGAAGGGGAGAGAAGGAGGAAAAGTGGGGAAGAGGAGGAAAAAAGGAGGAAGGAAAACGTGGGAGGAGGAGGAGGAAAAATGGGGAAGGAAAATGGGGAAGAAAGGGGGGAAAAAACGTGGAGAGAAGGAGGAAAACAGGAAAGAGGAGGAGCGAAATCTGGGATTTCTGGGGAGGTTTTGCCAGGATTTTGGAGAGGTTTACCCGGGATTTTGGAGAGGTTTTCCTGGGATTTTGGGGAGGTTTTTCCCGGGATTTTGGTGGAGGTTTTCCTGGGATTTTGGGGAGGTTTTCCCGGGATTTTGGGGGAGTTTACCTGGGATTTTGGGAGGTTTTCCCGGGATTTTGGGGAGGTTTACCTGGGATTTTGGGGGAGGTTTTCCCGGGATTTTGGGGGAGGTTTTCCTGGATTTTGGGGAGGTTTTCCCGGGATTTCTGGGGAGTTTTTCCCGGGATTTTGGGGAGGTTTTCCTGGGATTTTGGGAGGTTTTCCCGGGATTTTGGGGGAGGTTTTCCCGGGATTTTGGGGGAGGTTTCTGGGATTTTGGGGAGGTTTTCCTGGGATTTTGGGGAGATTTTCCTGGGATTTTGGGGAGATTTTCCTGGGATTTTTGGGGGAGGTTTACCCGGGATTTCCAGGGAGGTTTTCCTGGGATTTTGGGGGAGGTTTTCCCGGGATTTTGGGGAGGTTTTCCTAGGATTTCCCCGTTCTGCCCCCAGGTTTACCGGCTGATGAAGAACTGCTGGAGGCCGAGGCCTCGTTCCGCCCGGCCTTCCCCAACCTCGTGCCCATCCTGAGGAGCTTCCAGGAGAAATACCGGGCTCAGGCCCCCTCTGTCTTCAACCTCTGCTGAGGGGGGACCCCAAAATCCTGTGGGGTTGGAGGGGAGAAACCCCCCAAAAAATCCCATGGGATAGGGGGAGAAAAATCCCCAAAAAAATCCCATGGGATGAGGGGGGGAAACACCCAGAAAATCCTATGAGATGGGGGGGAGAAATCCTCAAAAATTCCCATAGAATAGGGGGGAAAAAAACCCTAAAAAATCCATGGAATGGGGAGGGGAGAAACCCAAAAAAATCCCATAGATGGGAAGAAAGCCCCAAAAAATCCCCTGGAATGTGGGGGGGGGGGGCTAATCCCCAAAAAAATTCCATGGAAGGGGGGAGAAAAAACTCCAAAAAAAAAATCATGGAAGGGGTAAAGAACCCAAAAAAGAAATTCCATGGAAGATGGGGAAAAACCCCCCAAAAAAATTTCATGGAACGGGGGAAAAAACCCCCAAAAAAATCTATGGAATGGGGGAAAAAAAACCCCAAAAAATTTCATGGAAGGGGGGAAAAAACCCCAAAAAAGTCCATGAAATGGGAAAAAAAAAACCCCAAAAAATCAGGAAATGGAAGGAAAAAAACCCCAAATTTCCATGGGAAGAGGGGGGACCCCCAATTCCAGGCCCAGCCCCTCCAAAATTCCTGATTTTTCCCCCCCTCCCACCGAACACTGTGAAGGAGCTCTGGGGCCGGAGGTTTTGGGTTGAAAAGGGGGGATTTGTGCATTTCTGGAATTGTTGCCTTATTCCCAGCCCCATCCTCTCCCCCCAGTTTGGGGCTGGGGTCATTTGTGGGGGGTGGGAGGGGCTGGATCTCCTTCCTGCCCCCCAGGATTTGGGGCCTTTTCCCAAAAAAAAAACCCCAAAAATGGGAATTCCATGAAAAAAAAAAAAACCAAACCAAACCTGGCACTTTATTGGGATTTTGGGGAATTCCCAAAATTTCCCTTATTTATTGCCTGCTGTGCCCTCCCCCCAGGAGCTGGGGGGGAATTGGGGGAAATCCCCTGGAATTTGGGGCGGGGGTTTGGGATTTGGGGGGAATCGCTGGGATTTTGGGGGATCCAAAGGGTCCCTGAATAAAGGATGGAAAAGGCTCCGTGTTTGTGGTCTCTATCTGGGTTTTTTGGGGGTCTTTTATTTGTGTTATGTTTGGGTATTTTTGGGGGTTATTTTGGGGTCTATTTGGGGTTTTTTGGGGTCTCTATTTGGGTTATTTTGGGGTATTTTTTGGGGTTATTTTGGGGTCTATTTGGGGTTTTTTGAGGTCTCTATGGGGCTGTTTTGGGGCCTCCATTTGGGTTATTTTGGGATCTCAATTTGGGTTACTTTTGGGTATTTATTTGGGTTATTTTTAGGTATTTATTTGGGTTATTTTTGGGTATTTATTTGGGTTTTTTTGATCTCTATTTGGGATGTTTTGGAGTGTTCAACGGTTCAAGGGAACCAACCAATAGGAATCCGCGATCTTGGGGCTCGCCCGCTGCCGCCCAATCCCAGCCGCGGAGACAACGAGCCCTCCCTCTCACCCAATAGCAGCCGCCGGCTCATCCGCAGTATTTTTCCGCGCCGCCCAATCCCAGCCGCGGATACTCGTGGCCGGCCCCTCCTCCAATGAGAAGGGCGCGTTGTTGGCGTGGCGGGCGGTGGCGGGGCCAAGATGGCGGCGGCGCTGTCGGTGAGCGGGGCCGGGCCCGGGCCCGGAGCGGAGCCACCGGCGGGGCCCGGCCTGGCCCCCGAGGAGGAGCTGCCGCCGCTGGACCCGGCCGAGGTGCGGAGCCGCCTGGAGCACAGCGAGCGGCAGTTCCGCAACCGGCGGAAGGTGCTGATCCGCGGCTTACCGGCGGATGTGACCAACCAGGTGAGGGGGGACCACGAACCGGGAACGGGGGTGAGGGGAAGGGGGGAAACCGGGAGGAGGAACGGGAATGCGGGCGCTGAGCGGAGAACCGGGACCAGAGCCCCAAATCCACCCTGGATCTCGCCTTCCTCCCGAACCTTTCCCTGCTCTGCCTCCAAATCCCGGATTTTTTTCCCTCCAAAATCCGGAATCCCCAAAAATCCGCCTGGAATTCCGCAGCGCCCCCGGGTGCGTTTTTCCCTTGCCGGTGCCGGTCCCAGGGTGAAATCCTCGCCCCGAGGCCGAAGGTTGGGAATTAACTGGGGAAGGGCAAAGGCGGGAGCCGGAGGAGCCGGTCCGGGAGGAAGAGGAGGAGCAGCCGGAGCTTCCTGGGGTGTCTGGAGGGAGCAAACCCTGGGATAAAGCCTGGAACGTCAAACTGGGGACACCGCGAGGAGCCTGAGGCAGCGCAGGGAAATTCCCGGGAATTCGGGAGGGCCGGGATTCCTCAAAAAGGGAGGGTGGGAAAGGGGAGGATCACTGGGGAAAAGGGGGCTTGGGAAAAGGGAAAATCCCTAGAAAAATGGGGTTTGGAAAATCCTAGGAAAAACGGGGTTTGGGAAAAGGAAGGGTCTTTCTTCCCTGTGAGCCCCGCTCTCTTTTCCATGGAAATTCCCGGGTTTTTCTCCAGGATATCCACGAGCTGCTGAAGGACTACGAGCTCAAGTATTGCTTTGTGGACAAGTACAAGGGAACGGGTGAGGAGCAGCTCTGGGGTTTGGGGAGCAGCTCTGGGGTTTGGGGAGCAGCCCGGATCCCTGGGAAATCATGGAAGAGGGAACAGCCTGGGACACTTTCCCTGTTCCCACCCGGGGATGCTTTTCCATTCCAAGCCCCCCTTTTTCCAGGAATTCCTTCCCTTTCCCAAAGCCCATCTCTCCAGGGATCCCTCCCCATTCTCAGAGCTGGTTTTTTATTGGTCCTTCCCTTTTCCAAACCCAGTTTTTGGAGGAATCCCCCCCGCTCCCGAACCCCATTTTTCCATTAACCTTTCCCATTCCCAGCCCTATTTTTACCCCAGTTCCCCCCTGTTCCCAACCCCATTCCCAACCCCGTTTCTCCATTAACCCTCCCCATTCCCAACCCCATTCCTAGCCCCATTTCTCCCCCATTCCCAACCCCATTTCCCCCTATTCCTGGCCCCATTTCTCCCCTGTTTCTCCCCCATTCCCAACCCCATTCCTCCCGCATTCCCAGCCCCATTTCTCCCCCATTCCCAGCCCTATTTCTCCCTCATTTCCCCCCATTCCCAGCCCCATTCCCAGCCCCATTTCTCCTCCATTCCCAGCCCTTTTCCTCCCCCATTTCTCCCCCATTCCCAGCCCATTTCTCCCCATTCCCAGCCCCATTCCCAGCCCCATTTCTCCCTCATTTCCCCATTCCCAGCCCCATTCCCCCCCATTCCCAGCCCCATTTCTCCCCTGTCTCCCCCCATTCCCAGCCCCATTCCCAGCCCCATTTCTCCCCCATTCCCAGCCCCATTCCTCCTCCATTCCCAGCCCCATTCCTCCCCCATTCCCAGCCCATTCCAGCCCCATCCCCAGCCCCATTTCCCCCCATTCCCAGTCCCATTCCCAGCCCCATTCCCAGCCCCATTCCTCCTCCATTCCAGCCCCATTCCCAGCCCCATTTCCCCTCATTCCTCCCCCATTCCCAACCCCATTCCTCCCCCATTCCCAGCCCCATTTCCCCCGTTCCCAGCCCCATTCCCACTCCCATTCCCAGCCCCATTCCCAGCCCCATTTCTCCCCCATTCCCAGCCCCATTCCCAACCCCATTCCTCCCCCATTCCAGCCCCATTTCCCCCCGTTCCCAGTCCCATTCCCAGCCCCATTTCTCCCCCATTCCTCCCCCATCCCAGCCCATTTCCAGCCCGTTCCTCTCTCCCAGCCTTCGTCACGCTGCTCACGGCCGAGCAGGCGGCCTCGGCGGTTGGGCGCTTCCACGGCCGCTCCCTGCGGCAGCGCCCGCTGCGGGTGCAGCTGCAGCCCACGAGGCCGTGCTGTGCGTGGCCAACCTGCCCCGCCTGCTGACGCAGCCGCAGTTCGAGGAGCTGCTGCGGCCCTTCGGCAGCCTGGAGCGCTGCTTCCTGGTCTACAGCCCCGCCACGGGCCACTCCAAGGGCTACGGCTTCGTGGAGTTCATGAAGAAGGACTCGGCGGCCGGGCGCGCTCGGAGCTGCTGGGGAAGCAGCTGGGCAGCCGGAGCTGCACGTGCACTGGGTGGAGCGCGCGCAGCTGAGCCCCGAGCTGCTGCACTCGCGCTGCCTCTGCGTGGACAGGCTGCCCCGGGGCTTCAGCGACCTGCAGGGGCTCAGGGCCGTGTTCCAGAGGGTCTGCGAGCCCTCCTTCTGCCAGGTGGGGTTTGGGATTTGAGATTTGGGGGGTTTGGGATGGGCACAGGCTGCCCCTGGGCTCAGGGCTGTGATCCAGAGGGTCTGCGAGCCCTCATTCTGCCAGGTGGGGTTTGAGATTTGGGGTTTGGGGGGTTTGGATGGGCACAGGCGGCCCTGGGCTTCAGCGACCTGCAGGCGCTCAGGGCCGTGTTCCAGAGGGTGTGCGAGCCCTCCTTCTGCCAGGTGGGGTTTGGGGTTTGAGATTTGGGGGGTTGGGATGGGCACAGGCTGCCCCGGGGCTCAGGGCTGTGATCCAGAGGGTGTGCGAGCCTCCTTCTGCCAGGTGGGGTTTGGGGTTCAGGGTTTGGGGGGGTTTGGGGGGTTTTGGGGGGTTTGGGATGGGCACAGGCTGCCCCGGGGCTTCAGCGACCTGCAGGCGCTCAGGGCCGTGTTCCAGAGGGTCTGCGAGCCCTCCTTCTGCCAGGTGGGGTTTGGGGTTTGAGATTTGGGGGGTTTGGGGGTTTGGGATGGGCACAGGCTGCCCCGGGGCTCAGGGCTGTGTTCCAAAGGGTCTGGGACCCTCCTCCTGCCAGGTGGGGTTTGAGGTTTGAGGTTTTGGGGGGTTTGGATGGGCACAGGCTGCCCTGGGGCTCAGGGCTGTGTTCCAGAGGGTGTGCGAGCCTCCTTCTGCCAGGTGGGGTTTGGGGTTTGGGGTTTGGGGTCACAGAGGGGTCTGGGCTTTGGGGATAAAGAAGGAATTTAGTGAGCCCCGAGGGATTTGGGGTGAGGAAGGGATTAGGGTGGGTTTAGGGAGAAGGAAGGGGTTTGGGTACCTGGGATGGATTTGGGGCTGAGGAGAGGATTTGGGGCTGAGGTGTTTGGGAACACGGGCGACATCCAGAGATTCAGGGTGGATTTGGAGTTCTGGGCGGGATTTCCACCATTTGTCCCCTCCCTGTCCCCCTGTCTGTCCCATTGTCCCCCTGTCTGTCTGTCTGTCCGTCCCCATCTGTCCCCTGTCCGTCCGTCTGTCCCCAGCTGGCCATCGGGCAGGACGGGCAGCCCAAGGGTTTCGCAGTGCTGGAGTTCGAGTCCCCCGAGGCGGCCGAGCGAGCCCAGGAGGCCACGGACGGGTTCCCTCTGTCCGGGCAGCGCGTCCGTGTGTCCTTCTGCGCCCCGGGGCCCTCGGGCCGCAGCATGCTGGCCGCGCTGATCGCCGCGCAGGCCACGGTGAGCCTTCCTCAGCAGCCTCATCCTCATCCTCGCCCTCATCCTGCTCCTCATCCTCATCCTCATCCTCATTGTTATCGTCAGCCATAACCTTATCCTTATCTTCATCCTCATCCTCGCTGCGGCCTCGCCCTCATCCTGCTCCTCATCCTCATCCTCGCCCTCATCCTGCTCCTCATCCTCATCCTCACTCTACTGCTCCTCATCCTCACTGTTATCGTCAGCCATAACCTTACCCTTATCTTCATCCTCGCTGTCAGCCTCGCCCTCCTCCTGCTCCTCACCCTCCTCCTGCTCCTCATCCTCATCCTCGCTGCGGCCTCGCCCTCCTCCTCGCTCCTCATCCTCACTGTTATCATCAGCCATAACCTTATCCTTATCTTCATCCTCCTCCTGCTCCTCATCCTCACTGTTATCATCAGCCATAACCTTACCCTTATCTTCATCCTCCTCCTGCTCCTCATCCTCATTGTTATCTTCAGCCGTAACGTTACCCTTACCTTCATCCTCATCCTCGGCTGCGGCTCGCCCTCCTCCTGCTCCTCATCCTCATCCTCACTGTTATCGTCAGCCATAACCTTATCCTTATCTTCATCCTCCTCCTGCTCCTCATCCTCACCCTGCTCCTCATCCTCACCCTCCTCCTGCTCCTCATCCTCGCTGCGGCCTCGCCCTCATCCTGCTCCTCATCCTCATCCTCACTCTACTGCTCCTCATCCTCGCTGTTATCATCAGCCATAACCTTACCCTTATCTTCATCCTCATTGTTATCCTCATCCTCATCCTCTTTGTTCTCTTCATCCACGTCCTCAGCCCTTCATCCTCATCATTATCTTTGTCCCCATCCTCATCCTCATCCTCCTGTTCTTCCTCCCTCCCTTGCCGTGAGATTTTTTGGCACTGGAGCTCATGCTGAGAGCTGGATCACCACAATCTTTCTGGGATCAGAAACCCCAAACCCCAAATACCAAATCCCAAACCCCAATCCCAAACCCCCCATCCCAAACCCCAAACCCCAATCCCCACACACCCCAATCCCCCCCTTTTCCCCCTAATTCCCCCATTTCCCCCTTTTCCAGGCCCTGAACCGTGGCAAGGGGCTGCTGCCCGAGCCGTCCCTGCTGCAGATCCTGGGCAGCCTGGGCAACCCGGCCTCGCTGCAGCTGCTGCTCAGCCCCCTGCTCCGGGGGGCGCTGCCCGCCAAGCAGGGTACGGCGGCCATTTGGGGGGAAAAACGGAGATTTCGGGCAAAAACGGCGATTTTGGGGAAAAAACCCGGCGATTTTGGGGAAAAAAAACGGCGATTTTGGGGAAAAAAATGGCAATTTTGGGGCAAAAAAACGGTAATTTGGGGGAAAAAAATGGCAGTTTCGGGGGAAAAAACATCAATTTTGGGGGCAAAAATGGCAATTTTGGGGGGAAAAAAAAAGGCAGTTCTGGGGAAAAAACCCGGCAATTTTGGGGCAAAAAACCGGCAATTTCGGGGAAAAAAACGGCAGTTATGGGGAAAAAAACCCGGCAATTTTGGGGTAAAAAAAAAAGGCAATTTCGGGGCAAAACCCGGAAATTTTGGGGGAAAAACCTGGCAATTTTGGGGGAAAAACCAGCAATTTCAGGGAAAAAAATGGCAATTTTGGGGAAAAAAGTGGCAATTTCAGGGCAAAAAAACGCTAATTTCGGGGCAAAAAACGGCAATTCCGGGGAAAAAAAAAGGCAATTTCGGGGCAATAAAAACGGCAATTTTGGGGCAATAAAAACAGCAATTTTGGGGTAAAAAAAAATGGCAATTTTGGGGCAAAAACCAGAGCAGTTTTGGGGAATTTCTGTGCCATTCCTGCCCCTGTTCCCAGCAGGAATTCTGGGAGCCGCTCCCTCCCTTCCCCTGGTGCCCAACCCCGCGCTCTCCACGGCTCTGCTCCAGCTGGCTCTGCACGGCCCGGCACAGGTAGGCCCAGATTCCCGATTTTCTCATGGAATTTTCCCGTTTTCCATGGAATTTTCCCATTTTCCCTTGAATTTCCCTGTTTTCCCCTGGAATTTTCCTGGTTTTCCTGGAATTTTCCTGTTTTCCCCTGGAATTTTCCCGTTTTCCCTGGAATTTTCCTGTTTTTTCCCTTGGAATTTCCCTGTTTTCCCTCAGAATTTTCCTGTGGTTTTCCCTTGTAATTTTCCTGCTTTTCCCTTGGAATTTTCCCGGTTTTCCCTTCGAATTTTCCTGGTTTTCCCCTGGAATTTTCCTGTTTTCCCCTGGAATTTTGCCATTTTCCCTTGGAATTTTCCTGGTTTTCCCTGGAATTTTCCCATTTTCCCTTGAATTTTGCCATTTTCCCTTGGTATTTTCCTGGTTTTCCCCCGGAATTTTCCTGGTTTTCCCCCGGAATTTTCCTGGTTTTCCTCTGGAATTTTCCTGGTTTTCCCTTGGAATTTTCCCGTTTTCCCTTGGAATTTTGCCGTTTTCCCAGCTTTTTCCCCTGGAATTTCGCTCTTTCCATGCGGGGGGCCGGGGTCTCCATGGGTTTTTTCGTGGATAATCCATTTCCATGGGGTTTTTTTTTTTGGGATAATCTCCCTTTCCAAGGCGTTTTCCCCCCTTTTTTCCCTTCAGAAACCGGGAATTTTGGGCGATTCCCCGCTGAGCTCCCTGGCCCAGCCCCCGGGGAAGCTCCTGGGGGAGATTCCCTCAGGTAAACCCGGAACGGAGCAACCTGGAGCCCCAAAAAAATGGGGGGAAAAAGGGGGGGATTTGGGGGGGGAAAAGGGGGATTTGGGTGGGAAAAGGGGGATTTGGGGAGGGGAAAGGGGGA
Organism: Agelaius phoeniceus; assembly: GCF_020745825.1. NCBI lineage: Eukaryota > Metazoa > Chordata > Aves > Passeriformes > Icteridae > Agelaius > Agelaius phoeniceus. The sequence continues at coordinate 225,115 of NW_026531011.1, read as the reverse complement.
TTTGGGGTGGGAAAAGGGGGATTTGGGTGGGAAAAGGGGGATTTGGGGAGGGGAAAGGGGAATTTGGGTGGGAAACCTCAGATTTGGGTGGGAAAAGGGGGATTTGGGTGGGAAAAGCAGGATTTGGGTGGGGAAAAGGGGGATTTGGGTGGGAAACCTCAGATTTGGGTGGGAAAAGGGGGAATTGGGGGGGGAAAAGGGGGATTTGGGTGGGAAAAGGGAGATTTGGGTGGGAAAAGGGGAATTTGGGTGGGAAACCTCAGATTTGGGTGGGAAAAGGGGATTTGGGGGGGGAAAAGGGGGATTTGGGGTGGGGAAAAGGGGGATTTGGGTGGGAAAAGCGAAATTTGGGGTGGGAAAGGGGAATTTGGGTGGGGAAAAGGGGAATTTGGGGTTGGAAAATAGAAATTTGGGTGGGAAAAGGGGGATTTGGGTGGGGAAAGGGGAATTGGGGGTGGGAAAAGGGGGGATTTGGGTGGGAAAAGGAGAATTTGGGTGGGAAAAGGGGAATTTGGGTGGGGAAAAGGGGGGATTTGGGGGGGAAAAGGGAAATTTGGGTGGGAAAAGGGAAATTTGGGTGGGAAAAAGGGGGATTTGGGTCGGGAAAATGGAAATTTGGGTGGGAAACCTCAGATTTGGGTGGGAAAAGCGAAATTTGGGTGGGAAAAAGGGGATTTGGGTGGGAAACCTCAGATTTGGGTGGGAAAAGGGAGATTTGGGGAGGGGAAAGGGGGATTTGGGTGGGGAAAAGGGGGATTTGGGGTGGGAAACCTCAGATTTGGGGTGGAAACCTCAGATTTGGGTGGGGAAAAGGGGGATTTGGGTGGGAAAGGGAGGAATTTGGGTTGGGAAAAAGGAGGAAGATTGGGTGGGGAAAAGGAGAAATTTGGGTGGAAAAAGGGGGATTCTGGTGGTCCCCCAGCTGCCAGGCTGGCTCTGAGCCCTCTCCCACCTTTTTCCCCCCTTTCTTTCCCCCTTTTTTCCTCCTTTTCCCCTTTTCCCCCTTTTTCCCCCCCTTTTTTCCCCCCTTTTTTCTCCCCTTTTTCCCCCTTTTCCCCCCTTTTCCCCCCTTTTCCCCCCTTTCCCCCCTTTTCCCCCTTTTTCCCCCCCTTCCCTTTCCCCCGTTCTTTTTCCCCTTTTTTCCCCCATTTTTTCCAGGTGTTCCCGGGGATGGGGCCCAGCCCCGTGGGAAGTCCCCGGTCCTGGCTCCGTTCTTGGCCCCGGAGGCGGCGCTGGGACGCCCGGGGACCCCCCCGGGGCTGGGACCCCTCCCCAAGCCCCTCCCCAAAAGCCCCTCCCCAAGCCCCTCCCCAAGCCCCGCCCCAAAGCCCAGCAGGGAGAGAGCGGAGCCCCCGCCCCCACGGTGAGCAGCCCCCAGACCCAAAATCCCAGGGTTGGGACCCCCCAAAATTCCAGGGTTGGGACCCCCAAAATCTGCATGGGACCCCCAAAATCTGCATGGGACCCCCAAAAACCTGCACTGGGACCCCCAAAATCTGCATGGGACCCCCAAAATCTGCACTGGGACCCCCCAAAATCTGCGGTGGGACCCCCCCACAAAACCTGCATGGGACCCCCCAAAATCTGCATGGGACCCCCCAAAATCTGCGGTGGGACCCCCCAAAATCTGCACTGGGACCCCCAAAATCCCAGGGTGGGACCCCCAAAATCTGCACTGGGACCCCCAAAATTCCAGGGTTGGGACCCCCAAAAAATCCGGGATGGGACCTCCAATAACAATAGGGTGGACTTCCCCCCAAATTCTAGGGTGGGACCCCCAAAATTCCAGGTTTGGACCCCCAAAATTCCAGGGTTAGGCCCCCAAATTCCAGGGTTGGGACCCCCAAAATTCCAGGGTTGGGGCCCCTAAAAAATCCAGGGTGGGACCCCCCCAAAATCCCGGGGATGGGACCCCCAAAAAATCCAGGGTGGGACCCCCAAATTCTGGGAGCTTCCGGAGCCTCCAGATGCCCCCAAGAATCCCCAAATTCCCCAGGATCCCCCCAAAAACCCCCCAGGACCCCCTGAACCTCTTTGGGATCCCCCAAACCCCCCAAAAACCCCCCTGAACCTCTTTGGGACCCCCCAGGACCCCCTGAACCTCTTTGGGATCCCCCCAGGACCCCCTGAACCTCTTTGGGATCCCCAAACCCCCCAGGACCCCCCAAATTCCCCCAGGACCCCCCTGAGCCCCCCAATTTCCCTGCCCAGGTCTCTCTCCTGGGGGAGCCCCCCAAAGATTTGAGGATCCCCCTCAATCCCTACCTGAACCTGCAGAGCCTCCTGCCCACGCCCGGCCTGCCCGGTGAGTCGCACAAAATTCCCTTTTTTTCCCCAGAAATTCCCTTTTTATTCCCATAAATTTCCCTTTCTATTCCAAAAATTTCCCCTTTTTTACCCCAGAAATTTCCCTTTTTATTCCCAGAAATTTCCCTTTCTATTCCAAAAATTTCCCTTTTTTTACCCCAGAAATTTCCCTTTTTATTCCAGAAATTTCCCTTTTTATTCCCCAGAAATTTCCCTTTTTATTCCCAGAAATTCCCTTTTTTATTCCCAGAAATTTCCCTTTTTATTCCAGAAATTTCCCCTTTTTTACCCCAGAAATTTCCCTTTTTATTCCCCAGAAATTTCCCTTTTTATTCCAAAAATTTCCCCTTTTTTACCCCAGAAATTTCCCTTTTTTTATTCCCAGAAATTTCCTTTTTTTTTTCCCCCAGAAATTTCCCCTTTTTTCCCCGGAAATTTCCCTTTTTTATTCCCAAAAATTTCCCTTTTTTTATTCCTAGAAATTTCCTTTTTATTCCAAAAAATTTCCCTTTTTATTCCAAAAATTCCCCTTTTTATTCCAAAAATTTCCCTTTTTATTCACAAAAATTTCCCTTTTTATTCCAAAAATTTCCCTTTTTTTATTCCCAGAAATTTCCCTTTTTTTTCATCAGAAATTCCCCTTTTTTCCCAGAAATTTCCCTTTTTATTCCCAGAAATTCCATTTTTTTATTCCCAGAACTTTCCCTTTTCCCCCAGAAATTTCCCTTTTTTCCCCCATAAATTCCCCTTTTTCCCCATAAATTCCCCCTTTTTTCCCCCATAAATTCCCCCTTTTTCCCCCATAAATTCCCCCTTTTTTCCCCCCATAAATTCCCCCTTTTTTCCCCCATAAATTTCCCTTTTTTCCCCCATAAATTTCCCTTTTTTCCCCCATAAATTTCCCCTTTTTTCCCCCCAAATTTCCCTTTTTTCCCCCATAAATTTCCCTTTTTTCCCCCCCAAATTTCCCTTTTTTCCCCCATAAATTCCCCCTTTTTTCCCCCATAAATTCCCCCTTTTTTCCCCATAAATTTCCCTTTTCCCCCATAAATTTCCCTTTTTTTCCCCTGAACTTTCCCTTTTTTCCCCCCAAAATTCCCCCTTTTTCCCCATAAATTCCCCTTTTTTCCCCCATAAATTTCCCTTTTTTTCCCCCCATAAATTTCCCTTTTTTCCCCCATAAATTCCCCTTTTTTTCCCCCATAAATTTCCCTTTTTTCCCCATAAATTCCCCTTTTTTCCCCCATAAATTCCCCCTATTTTTCCCCCCAAATTTCCCTTTTTTTTCCCTTTTTTCTGTGCATTTCTCTCTTTTTGACCAATCCCCGTTGATTTTGCAGCCAAGGGGCTGAGGATGAACCCCGGGGTTTTGGGGCCGCCCGACGCCTTCGCCGTGGATTCCCGGTCAGGGCAGATTTTGGGTTGGAACTGGGAGGTTTTGGGAAATTTTAAATTGGGGGGAAAAACCCCACATCCCTGCTGCTCCTGGGAATTGGAGAATCTTTTTTATTCCAGAAAATGATGGGGGAAAAAAAACCCCAAAATCTCAATTTTTTTTAATGGGAATTGTAGGGAAAAAAAAAACCCCCAAAACCTCGATTTTTAATGGGAATTGGAGGGAAAAAAACCCCAAAATCTCAATTTTTATGGGAATTAGAAGGAAAAACCCCCAAAACCTCAATTTTCTAATGGGAGTTGGAGGGGAAAAAAACCCCAAAACCTCAATTTATTAATGGGAATTGGAGGGAAAAAAAATCCCAAAATTTCAGTTTTTTATGGGAATTGGAGGGGAAAAAAAAAAAAAGCAAAATCTCAATTTTTTAAATGGGAATTGGAGGGAAAAAAACCGCCAAAATCTCAATTATTTATGGGAATTGGAGGGAAAAAAAAAAAAAACAAAAACTCAATTTTTTTATGGGAATTGGAGGAAAAAAAAAACCCCGAAAATCTCAATTTTCTAATGGGAATTGGAGGGGAAAAAACTGTGAAAATCTCAATTATTAATGGGAATTGGAGGGAAAAAAAAACCCCAAAACTTCAATTTTTTTAGTGGGAATTGGAGGGAAAAAAAATCCCCAAAATCTCAATTTTTTTAAATGGGAATTGGAGGGGAAAAAACCCTGAAAATCTCAATTTTTTTAATGGGAATTGGAGGGAAAAAAACCCCAAAATCTCAATTTTTTTATGGGAATTGGAGGGGAAAAAACCCGAAAATCTCAATTTTTTAAATGGGAATTGGAGGGGAAAAAACCCCAAAATCTCAATTTTTTTAATGGGAATTGGAGGGAAAAAAAACCCGAAAATCTCGATTTTTTTAAATGGGAATTGGAGGGAAAAAAAAGGCCAAACCTTCAATTTTTTTTATGGGAATTGGAGGGAAAAAAATACCCAAAATTTCAGTTTTTTATGGGAATTGGAGGGAAAAAAAACCCCAAAACCTCGATTTTTTAATGGGAATTGGAGGGAAAAACCCCCAAAATCTCAATTATTTTATGGGAATTGGAGGGGAAAAAAAAAAAAAACAAAACTTCAATTTTTTTATGGGAATTGGAGGGAAAAATCCCCAAAACCTCAATTTATTAATGGGAATTGGAGGGGAAAAAAAACCCGAAAAACTCAATTTTTAAATGGGAATTGGAGGGAAAAAAAAAAACAAAACTTCAATTTTTTTATGGGAATTGGAAGGGGAAAAATCCCCAAAACCTCAATTTTTTTAAAATGGGAATTAGAGAGGAAAAAAGGCCAAAACCTCGATTTTTAATGGGAATTGGAGGAAAAAATCCCAAAACCTCGATTTTTAATGGGAATTGGAGGGAAAAAAATCCCCAAAACCTCATTTTTTTAATGGGAATTGGAGGGAAAAAAAAACCCCAAAATCTCAATTATTTATGGGAATTGGAGGGGAAAAAAAAACCCCAAACCTCAATTTTTAATGGGAATTGGAGGGAAAAAAAAACCCAAAATCTCAATTATTAATGGGAATTGGAGGGAAAAAAAAAAAAAAAAAAACTTCAATTTTTTTATGGGAATTGGAGGGGAAAAAAACCCAAAAATCTAAATTTTTTAAATGGGAATTGGAGGGAAAAAAAACCCCAAAACCTCAATTTATTAATGGGAATTGGAGGGAAAAAAAACAAACCCAAAATCTCAATTTTTTAAATGGGAATTGCAGGGAAAAAAAAAAAACCAAAACTTCAATTTTTTTATGGGAATTGGAGGGAAAAAAACCCCCAAAATCTCAATTTTTAAAATGGGAATTGGAGGGAAAAAAAAAAACAACCAAAATCTCAATTTTTTATGGGAATTGGAGGGGAAAAAAAAAAACAAAATCTCAGGTTTTTTTATGGGAATTGGAAGGAAAAAAACCCCCAAAATCTCAATTTTTTAAAATGGGAATTGGAGGGAAAAAAAACCCCCAAAACTTCAATTTTTTTTAGTGGGAATTGGAGGGAAAAAAAAAGCCAAAATCTCAGGTTTTTTTTATGGGAATTGGAGGGAAAAAAACCCGAAAATCTCAATTTTTAATGGGAATTGGAGGGAAAAAAAAACCCAAAATCTCAATTATTTATGGGAATTGGAGGGGAAAAAAAAACCAAAATCTCAGTTTTTTAATGGGAATTGGAGGGAAAAAAAAAAACCAAAAAACTCAATTTTTTTATGGGAATTGGAGGGAAAAAAAAAATCCAAAATCTCAATTTTTAATGGGAATTGGAGGGAAAAAAAAAACCCGAAAATCTCAATTTTTTAAATGGGAATTTGGAGAGGAAAAAAAACCCCAAAATTTCAGGTTTTTTATGGGAATTAATGAAAATGCCCCAAACTCCTCATTTTTCCTGGCAATCCGGGGATCCCCCCCCTGAACCCCCCGATTTCCCCACGCAGGATTTGGGGTCCAGGATTTTCCCCCAGCCCCGCGACCCCGGCTCCATCCTGGGGGAGCTTCGGCCACGGCAGGCACAAGGTAAAAAATCTCATTTTTGGGGTGGAAATTGGGGTTTTTGGGGTGGAAATTGGGGGTTTTTTTTGCATTTTTTTGGGGGTGGAAATTGGGTTTTTTTTTGCATTTTTTTGCGGTGGAAATTTGGATTCTTTGGGGTGGAAATTGGGGTTTTTTTGGGGGTGGAAATTTGGATCTTTTTTTGGGTGGGAAATTGGGGTTTTTTTGCATTTTTTGGGGGTGGAAATTGGGGTTTTTTTGCATTTTTTGGGGGTGGAAATTGGGGGGTTTTTTGCATTTTTTGGGGTGGAAATTGGGGATTTTTTGGGGGTGGAAATTGGGGGTTTTTTGCATTTTTTTGGTGTGGAAATTCAGGGTTTTTTTTGCATTTTTTTGGGGTGGAAATCGGGATTTTTTGGGGTAGAAATTCGGGGTTTTTTTGCATTTTTTTTGGGGTGGAAATTTGCATTTTTTTTGGGTGGAAATTGGGATTTTTTTGGGGGTGGAATTGGGGGTTTTTTCTGCATTTTTTGGGGTGGAAATTGGGGTTTTTTTGGGGTGGAAATCGGGGGATTTTTTTGGGGGTGGAAATTGGGGGTTTTTTGCATTTTTTTGGGGTGGAAATTTGCATTTTTTTGGGTGGAAATAGGGGCTTTTTGGGGGTTTTTTTTGGGTGGAAATTGGGGTTTTTTTAGGGTTTTTTTTTTTGGGTGGAAATTGGGGTTTTTTTTTGCATTTTTGGGGGTTTTTTTTTTGCATTTTTTGGGGGGTTTTTTTTTGCATTTTTTGGGTTTTTTCTCAGCTGCCGTGCTCCCTTGCAGGTCTCCCTCCTCCTCCTCCTCCTCCTCCTCCTCCTCCTGCTGCTCCTCCCCGGGGCTGGAGCGGGCGGCTCTGGGCCCCCCCTTTGGCTCAGGCTCCCCCAGGTCCCATTTCAGCAGCGGCCTCCAGGCCGGGCTCCGCCAGAGCCACCCCCGCCCCAGCCAGGTGAGACCGACCCTCCCCAAATGCTGCTGCTGTGCCCTTTGACCCTGAAACCCCCGAAATTCTGTCCGTGGGCCACTAAAATCCCAGCAAATCCCAGCAAAATCCATCAAAATCCCAAAAAATCCCAGCAAAATCCCAAAAAAAACCCAAAAAATCCCAAAAAATCCCAGCAAAATCCCAGCAAAATCCATCAAAATCCAAAAAAATCCAAAAAAAATCCCAGCAAAATGCCATCAAATCCCAGCAAAATCCCATCAAAATCCCAAAAAAATCCCAGCAAAATCCAAAAAAATCCCAGCAAAATCCATCAAAATCCCGTCAAAAATCCCGTCAAAATCCCAAAAAATCCCATCAAAATCCCAGCAAAATCCCAGCAAAATCCATCAAAATCCCATTCAAATCTCATCATCAAAATCCCATCCAATCCCACCAAAATCCCATCAAAATCCCACCAAAATCCCATTAAAATGCCATCAAATCCCGGCAAATCCCATCAAAATCCCAGCAAATCCCGGCAAATCCCTTCAGTTTTAATGATGTTCACCCCAGACCTTTTTTCCCCTTAAAATCCCTTAAAAACCTTTCAAAAATCCCCTTAAAATCCCTTAAAACTCCCCTAAAAATCCCTTAAAACCCCTTTAAAAATCCCTTAGAAATCCCTTAAAAATCCCTTAAAATTCCTTAAAACTCCCTTAAAATCCCTTAAAAATTCCTTAAAACTCCCTTAAAATCCCTTAAACTCCCTTAAAACTCCCTTAAAAACCCCTTAAAACTCCTTAAAAAATCCCTTAAAACTCCCTTAAAAATCCCTTAAAAATCCCTTAAAAATCCCTTAAAAATTCCTTAAAACTCCCTTAAAAATTCCTTAAAACTCCCTTAAAATCCCTAAAAAAATCCCCTTAAAAACTCCCTTAAAAATCCCTTTAAAATCCCTTAAAGATCCCTTAAAACTCTTTTAGACTCCCTTAAACTCCCTTAAAATCCCTAAAAAAATCCCTTAAAAATCCCTTAAAACCCCTTAAAATCCCTTAGAAATCCCTTAAAACTCCCTTAAAATTCCTTAAAATCCCTTAAACTTCCCTAAACCCCTTAGGACCCCCCCTTTTGGGGTGGAAATTTGGGGTTTTTTTTGCATTTTTTTGGGGTGGGAAATTGGGGTTTTTTTCCATTTTAACCCTTTCGTTCCCTGTTTCCCCCAGGCCGCCTCCATCCCCCCCGAGCTCCGACTCCATCCCGGCCTTGGCTGCCCCCGGCTCCCGCCCCAAGGTACCAAAAACCCCCCCTGCCCTAAAACCGCCCTCAAAAGCCCTGAAATGGCCCGAAATTCACCTGAAATGGCCCGAAATGACCCCAAAATCCCTGAAATTCACCCGAAATGCCCCGAAATTCACCCAAAATCCCCGAAATGACCCCAAAATGACCCCAAATTCACCCAAAATCCCCGAAATTCACCCGAAATGCCCCGAATCTGACCCGAAATGCCCCAAAATGGCCCGAAATGACCCCAAATCCCCAAAATGCACTGAGATGCCCCGAAATGCCCTGAAATGCCCCGAGATTCACCCAAAATGCCCCCAAAATGCCCCAAAATGGCCCGAAATGACAGGAAATGCCCCAGGATGCCCCAAAATTCACCCCGAAATATGCCCCGAAATTCACCTGAAATGCCCTGAAATGCCCCAAAAATGCCCCAAATCCCCCCGAAATGGCCCCGAAATGCCCCGAAATGCCCCAAATCCTTGAAATTCACCCGAAATGGCTCAAACTGCCCCGAAAATGCCCTGAAATGACCCCAAAATGCCCTGAAATTCACCCGAAATGCCCTGAAATGCCCCGAAATGGCCCAAGATGCCCTGAAATGCCCCAAAATCCCCGAATTCACCCGAAATGCCCCGAGATGCCCCAAGATGCCCCGAAATGCCCCAAAATCCCCGAAATGCCCTGAAATGCCCCGAAATGACCCCAAATGCCCCAAAATGACCCCAAATGCCCCGAAACGCCCCAAAATGCCCCAAAATGACCCGAGATTCACCCGAAATGCCCTTAAATGCCCCAAAATGACCCAAAATGGCCCAAAATGCCCCGAAATGACCAGAAATGCCCTGAAATCCCTGAAATGCCCTGAGATGCCCCGAAATTCACCCAAAATGCCCTGAAATGCCCCAAAATGCCCCAAAATCCCCGAAATGCCCCAAAATGCCCCGAAATGCCCCAAAATCCCCGAAATGCCCGATATGCCCCGAGATGCTCCAAAATGCCCCGAGATGCCCCGAGATGCCCCGAAATGCCCCGAGATGCCCCAAATCCCCGAAATGCCCCAAAAATGCCCTGAAATTCACCTGAAAATGCCCCGAAATGCCCCAAAATCCCCGAAATTCACCCGAAATGCCCTGAAATTCACCCGAGATGCCCCAAAATGCCCCAAAATGCCCCGAAATTCACCCGAAATCCCCCGAAATGCCCCCAATCCTCCCCGTTGTTTTGCAGGCGGCGCCGGGCCCGCACAAGAGGGGCTCCTCGCAGCTGCTGCCCTCGCCCGAGCCCAGCCCCGAGGGCGCCTACGTGGGCCAGCACTCGCAGGGCCTGGGCGGCCACTACGCCGACTCCTACCTGAAGAGAAAACGGATATTTTAGTGGGGGGAAACACCCCAAAAACCCCGAAATTAACCCCAAACAGACCCCAAAACAGACCCCAAAACAGACCCCAAAAAAACCCCAAAACAAACCCCAAAACAGACCCCAAAAAAACCCGGAAAAAAACCCGGAAAAAACCCCAGAAAAAAACCCAAAAAAACCCCGAAATTAACCCAAAACAGACCCCGAAACAGACCCCAAAACAAACCCGGAAAAAACCCCAAAAAAAACCCCAAAAAAAACCCCAAAATTAACCCAAAAGAGACCCCAAAACAGACCCCAAAACAAACCCCAAAAAAACCCCAAAAAAACCCCAAAAAAACCCGAAATTAACCCAAAACAGACCCCAAAAAAATCCCAAAACAAACCCCAAAACAAACACAAAACAAACCCCAAACAAACCCCAAACAAACTCCAAACAAACCCCAAAAAAAAACCCCAAAACAAACCCCAAAATTAACCCAAAATAGACCCCAAAAAAGCCCCAAACAAACCCCGAAATTAACCCAAAACAAACCCAAAACAAACCCGGAAAAAAACCCAAAACAAACCCCAAAACAAATCCCAAAAAAACCCAAAACAAACCCCAAAAAAATCCCAAAAAAACCCCGAAACAAACACCGAAACAAAACCCCCAAAAAAACCCCAAACAGACCCCGAAACAAACCCAAAACAGACCCCAAACAAATCCCGAAACAAACTCCAAAACAAACCCCAAAAATCCCCAAAAAAACCCAAAACAAACCCCAAAACAAACACCGAAACAAACCCCAAACAAACCCCAAACAAACCCCAAACAAACCCCAAAACAAACCCCGAAAAATCCCCGCAAAAATCAAAAAAAAAAACTCCAAAAATTTCAAAATAACACCCACCAAAAAATTTTTAAAAATCCTCAAAAACAACCCAAAAAACCCCTGCAAAAATATTTTTTTTTAAAAAAAGAAACAAAACCCCCAAAAAAAACCCGCAAAGATTAATTTTTTTTTTTAAAAAAAAACAACAAAACCTTAAAAAAAAAACCCAAGTAACCACGGAAAGATAATTTTTTTTTTTTTTTTTAAAAAAACCAAAACCTCAAAAAAAAAAAACCCCAAAATCTATAAACCCTGCCCAAACCCCGCCTTGGTTTTTGCTTTATTTTCGTCACAATTTTATTTCTCTTTTTTATTTATTTTATTTTAATCCCCTTTTTTGGGGTTTTTTTGGGGGTTGTTTTGGTGGTTTTTGTTTTTAAGCGATTTTCAGATTTTCAGCGCCTCCTTGAAGGATTTGGGGAGAATCCCTTAAATTTTTTTGGGGTTTTTTTGGTTTTTTTCTGCCTCCCCCTCCCCAGAGCAGCCCCTGGAGCCCCCAAAAACGCTCCCTGCCTTAACTGCTGCTTTTGGGGTGGGGGTCCCCAAAATTCCAGGCCTTTTTTGGGGGGGATTCCCGCTTTTTCCCAATCTTGGGGTTTTTTCCCCCATTTTGGGGTTGGTTTTGGGGTGGGGGTCTCCCCATTTTTTTTGGGGGTTTCCCCCATTTTTTTGGGGTCCAATCCCTCTCTTTACACATTTCACTGGGTGCATTTTTTCGCTGTTTATTTTTTTGTGTGTTTCCCCCTTTTTTTAACAACTGGACCCGCTGCCGTTTTACGCTTTTTTTTTGGGGTAAAAATCGGCCTTTTTACTTTAACGCTGTTTGTGGTTTTTTTAATCTACCAAATCTTCCTCCTTTCTCCTTTGTTTTTTGGGGGCGTTTCCCCGGATTTGATTTTTTTCCCTGTTTTTACCGTCTGGTTTTGCTGTAAGGGGGGGTTTGGGGGGGGCTGTGTCCCCCTCACCCCTCACCCCCCCCCAAAATAAAGTTCTATTTATATTTCTGCTCCCCGCCCTTCTTTCTTTGTTATTTCCGTCTCATTTCGTTATTTCTGCCGTGCCCTCGTTTCGGGGGGAGCCTCTTGCGCCCCCTCCCCATTTTGGGCTGGTCCTGTGCCCCCAAACTGGGGCAGGGACCCCCAAAAACTCCCAAAAAATCAGCAAGTACCCCGCCCAAAACACCGCCCGCCCCCATCAGAGTGGCCTCCTCCTCGTCTCTGACCTCCAAACTTCCCCTGGACGCCCAAAATTCCCCGATTTTTCCCCCAAAATTTCCAAATTTCGCCCCAAATCCGCGGCCGGGCCTCAGGACCCAGGGCAGGCCCCGCCCCCTCATCGCTCCGCCCTCCCGGGTCACGTGGGGCGGTCACGTGGCGCCCAACATGGCGGCGCCCATGGCGGCGGCGAGCGGCGCTTCCGTGACGCGGCGGCTGCTCCGGGGCGTCTCCCGCAGCCTCAGCAGCGGCGGGGCCGCGGCCGAGGAGCCCGAGGCCGCCGTGTGGGTACCGGGAACGCCCTCCCGGGGCGGCGGCGCCCGAACGGAGCCGGGTCCCGGTGCTGAGCGCGGTGTCGTGTGTCCCCCCCCCTTTCCGTAGGGTTAACGTCGTCTTCGTGGACCGGGAGGGGCGGCAGGTGCCGGTGCGCGGCAGAGTCGGTGACAACGTGCTGCACCTGGCGCAAGCGGCACGGGCTGGAGCTGGAGGGTCGGGACCGGGACCGGGAACGGGACGGGGGCGGGACCGGGGCTGGGAACGGGGCTGGGGGGGAGCGCGCTTGGGGCTCCGGGAGGCTCCCGGTACTGACCGAGGGGTCCCGCGGCGGTTCCGGTGCTGCTGGGAGGGTGTCGGTGCTAGCGGGGCGTTCCCGGGGCGGTCCCGGTGCTCCCGGGGCGGTCCCGGTGCCGTCTCGGTGCTCACCGGGCCGTCCCCCTCCCGCAGGTGCCTGCGAGGCCTCGCTGGCCTGCTCCACCTGCCACGTTTACATCAGCGAGCCGCACCTGGCGCGGCTCCCGGCGCCGGACGAGCGGTAAGGCCCCCCCGGTACCCCCCGGTACCCCCCCGGTACCCCCCCCGGTACCCCCCCGGTAGCCCCGTTACCCGGTCCGTGCTCCGTGCAGGGAGGAGGACCTGCTGGACCAGGCGCCGCTGCTGCAGGAGAACTCGCGGCTCGGCTGCCAGCTCCGGCTGAGCCCCGCGCTGGAGGGGGCGCGCATCGCCCTGCCCCGCCTCACCCCGCAACTTCTACGTGGACGGGCACGTCCCCAAACCGCACTGAGCCCGGAAACACCGGGGGGACCCAAAAACCCCCGGGGGGA
>NW_026531011.1:12500-211582 GCF_020745825.1 Agelaius phoeniceus | reverse complement strand
TCATCCCCATCCCATCCCCATCCTCATCCTCATCCCATCCATCCCGGCACGGCTCTGGCATTCCGGGCATGGATGTGACACCCCTGTGTCCCCAGCTCCCTGTCCCACCCCTGTGACACCCCTGTGTCCCCAGCTCCCTGTCCCACCCCTGTGACACCCCTGTGTCCCCCCGCCCCCGGCGCACCCCGGTGTCCCCTCGCCGGTGTCACACTCACACTCCACGGTGACAAGGACGCTCCGCACGGCCACCCCGTGCCTGTTGCTGGCCCTGCACACGTAGCGGCCGCCATCGGCCCGGGTGACCACGCGGCCGCGGGCGGCCCCGCCGTGGTGGCTGCCACCGTCTCGGGGGACACCGTGGTGAATGCCACCATCCCGAGTGCCACCATCCCGAGTGCCACCGTCTCCAGTGCCACCATCTCGAGTGCCGCCGTCTCGGGGGCCGCTGTCGCGGGCACAGCGCGTGCTGGGCGGGGGGTCCCCGTCGGCGCGACACTCCAGCTCCCGCCGCTGTCCCTCCACCCAGACGCGGCGTGCCGGACACCCCGACTCGGACATCGTGGGCTCATCTTGAGGGGGGGACACACAGAGGCCGCGCGGTCACCGCGGCGGCCGCCGAGGGGACCCCGGGCCCCGGCCCCGGCGCCACTCACACTCCACGCGGACGGTGACGCGGCGGCTGCGCGTCCCCAGCGCGTTGGTGGCGTTGCACACGTAGGTCCCCGCGCGGGACCGGGTCACCGGCTCGGGCTCGCCGGTGGCCACGGCGACGCCGTCGCGGCCGCACACCACGGTGGGCTCGGGGTTGCCGGTGGCGCGGCAGGACAGCGCTTCCCGCGCTCCCCCGCACCCACGTGCGGTTACCGGGGCAGCCGCTGGCCGGGATTTCGGGAAGATCTGGGGAGAAAAGAAGGGATTTGGGGAATGCCGGGAGGGGCGGGCGGGGCCGCGGCTGGCGCGACACTCACACAGCACCGCCAGCCGCGCGGCCGCGTCCTTGGTCACCACGCTGCCGCCCACCGCCAGGCGGGCCCGGCACCGGAACTCGCGGCCGTCGTCGTCGCGCCGGGCCAGCAGCCGGAGCTGCAGCCGGGGCTGCGGGCCCTCGGCCAGGACCCCGCCGTCCGCGTCGCGGAGCTGCAGCCGCGCCTCGGGCGGCTCGGTGGCCCCGGCGTGGCACGTCACCGTCACCTCGCTGCCCGCCGCGGCCGGGGCCGGGCTCAGCTCCAGGGCGGGCGCGGGGAATCCTGCGGGAACGTCCCACGGATGGATCCGAGGCCATCTCGGGGTCCCGCGGTGCCCCCGCCGCCCCCTCCCCGGCGCCTTACGGTAAACGTGGAGCTGCCTCCGCGCCGTCCGCGCCGTCGTGGCCACCGCGGCCGTGCAGCTCAGCTCCCGCGGGCCGGGGCTGCGCGGGGACAGCGCCGTGCTGGCCGTCACCGTGTCCCCGGCCACCGCCGCCGTGACGTTCAGCGGCTCCTGGTCCAGCGCGGCCGTGACACGGACGTCGCCGGCCGGGAAGGCGCCGCTGATGCGGCAGCTGGCGTTGGCCACGGCGCCGGCCTCGAGGATGGCGGGGGCCTGGAGCTGGGGGGGCTCCGGGAGAGCTGCGGGGGACACGGGGGGGGACGCGGGGTCACCGGGACGGGGACACGGTGACACTGGGACATCCCCAGAGGCAGGGACGGGGTCCCGATGGCCGCGGGGGTGACAGCGAGGTCACCGCGATGGCGACAAGGACACGAGGACGCCGCGGCCGCCGCTCACCGAACACCGAGAGCGTGACGGGGACAGCGGCGCGGGCGAACAGGGGCCCGTGCGGCCGCAGGGACAGCTCGGCGTGGCAGGTGACGTCCTGGCCGTGGTCGCCGCGGGTGACGGTCAGCAGGTGGCTCACGGCCACGCTGGCGCTGCCCTCGGCGTGGCCGAAGCTCTCGGTGCGCAGCGTTTCGGCCCCGCGCCGCAGCGTCACCGTCAGGTTCTGCAGCGGGGCCACCTCCCGCACGCGGCACGTCAGGTTCCGGCTGTCCCCCACGGCCGCCGCCGGCACCGGCTCCAGCTCCACCCGCTCCGGCAGCTCTGAGGACGGAGCCGGTGCCACCTCGGGCTCCCCAAGGGCTCCCCAAGGGCTCCCCAGGGCACTCACGGTAGACGAGGACGCCGGCGCTGGCGTTGGCCTCGGCGGCGCCGCAGCGGCCGGAGCAGGTGACGGGGCCGGGGCTCCAGCGGGACACGTTGTGGAGCCGGAAGCTTTGCCAGCGGAGCCCCCCGGGCCCGGGGGTCGCGGGCAGGGCGGCCTCGAGCCCCAGCGTGGCGTTGTCCCCCGGGCAGGCGCTGCGGCTGCAGTTGACGGTCACCGAGCCCCCGAAGGCCACCACGGCCACCCGCGGCCAGGCCGCCACCGTGAAGGTGCCCCGGGCGACCCCTGCGAGACCCCAGCACGGGCAGTGTCCCCCCGGGTCCGGCTGGGGGGACCCCGGGGAACCTGGACTGAGACCCCCCGTGTGTCCCCAACGCCCCAGCCCTAAAGGTGCCTCTGATTTGGGGCTTGTGGGGTCCCTGCGCGTGACCCCCCCCCAGTCCTAAGGGTCCCCGCTATGGAATTGGGGGTTCCTGTGTGCCCCCCCCATCACTAAAGGGCCTCGGGTGTTTTGGGGGGGGTCTCTGGGGGTCCCCAGGGTCGTGTCCCCCCCCTCCCCTCCCCCAATAAAAGTCGGTGCTGATTTCGGGCTCCTCCCCCTCCTCTCCTCTCCTCCAATGAATGGTCGCTGTTTTTTGGGATCCTCAGAGACGCCCCCTCCCCATTTTGGAGGGTCCCCCCCCAAAAAACCCCTCGAGCCCCCCCCCCCCTTTACCTGCGAGCGCCAGAACGAGGGGGGGCAAGAGCCGCGTGGCCGGGCCGGGGGGGCCCATCGGGAGAGGAGGAGGAGGGTGGGGAGGAAGAGGAGGAGGAGGATGGGGACGGGGATGGAGCGGAGGAGGAGGGAGACGGCGAGGAGGGAGGGGAGAATGGGAGGATGAGGAGGAGGATGGAGACGGCGAGGAGGATGAGGATGGCGAGGGGGATGAGGATGGGGAGGGGGATGAGGATGGGGAGGGGGATGAGGATGGGGAGGGGATGAAGCGGAGGAGGAGGATGAGGGTGAGGATGGGGATGAAGCGGAGGAGGACGCAGGCGACGGGGAGTGCCGGGGGGGGGGGGGGAAGAGGAAGAGGAGGACGGGGATGAAGCGGAGGAGGATGGGGAAGGGAGAAGAGGAAGAGGAGGATGAGGGAGAGGAGGAAGCGGCGGCCGAGGCCGAAGGCGGCTCCTCCGCTGCCGCGCGCGCCGCCGGTCCCGCGGGGCTGCTCCTCCCCCCGCCCACGCCGACCCCCCCCCCCCCCAGTCCCCCCACCCCCGCCCGGTGCTCGGCGCTTCACGAACGCCCCCCCCCCCCCAAAAGCCCCTCCCCGAACGCCCCCGGAGCCCTCCCCGCGTGGGCGGCTCCGGGCCGCGCGTGGGCGAAGCGGCAGCGACCGACGGGAGCGCCGGGGGCGGGGGACACCGGGACACCGGCGATGGCCCCGCCGGGCGGGACATGGGGGCGGTCCCCCCCCCCCGTGCCCCTGCCCGGCCCGGGCTCCGGGAAAAGCCCCGGAACCGCAGAGCGCTGGCCCCGGTGGATGTCACCTGCAGCGTTTATTGGTGGGACGCGCCACTGTCGCCTCTCTGTCCCCTCCCTCCTGCTCCTGTCCCCCCGCCAGCTCCGAAATGCGCGGGATGCAACCCGGATGCTCCGCCCGGGCAGCTCCGCGACCTCCAGAGTCACCAAATCCACCCCAAAAAACGTTCGAGGGATAAAATCTGGAGCGAAACCCGGAGATCCACGCCGGGGCCCGGCTGGGTCTCACCATCCCGGTCCATCCCAGTCCATCCCGGTCCATCCCAGTCCATCTCCGTCCATCCCAGTCCATCCCGGTCCATCCCAGTCCATCTCCATTCATCCCTGGGAGCCGCATCCACCGCTCGGCCCTGGCCGGTGCCCGCTGTCGCCGTCCCCTCGGTGGCCGCGGCGGAGGGACGGGCAGGGGCTCCCCGCCCCTCCACGGCCTCTCCCCGCCTACGGGGCCGCGCATCCGTTGGGAGCGGCCGCGGCCGCCTGGGAGCTGCCCTGGGGCCGCAGGGGCTGCGCGTCCGGCGGCGGCTGCCGCTTCCAGAGCCGGTACTCGCCGATCTTGCCCTGGCGGTAGAGCCAGTAGCCCCCGGCCAGGATCAGCAGGACGGCGGCCACCGGCAGCAGCGTCCCCAGGAGCACCGGGAGCAGCGGCACCGAGACATCCGAGACATCTGGGGGGAAACGGGGCCGGGGTCAGTGGGGAGGGCGCTGCTGTGCCCCGGGACCACCAGGAGCCCAAAAACCCCAAAGGCCACCCAGGACCCCCAATATCCCCAAAAAAACCCAGCACCAGCAGGAGCCCAAAAACCCCAAAGGCCTCCAAGATCTCCAGGAGCTGAGACCCCCCACGACCCCCAGAAGCCCCAAGACCTCCAGAATCCCAAAGACCCCCAGGAGCCCAAAAACCCCAAAGACCCCCAAGAACCCAAAACCCCCAAAGACCCCCAAGAACCCAAAATATCCCAAAGACCCCAGGAGCCCAAAATATCCCGAAGACCCCAAGAACCCAAAATACCCCACGGACCCCCAGGAGCCCAAAACCCCCAAAGACCCCCAAGAGCCCAAAACCCCCAAAGACCCCCAAGAACCCAAAATATCCCGAAGACCCCAGGAGCCCAAAAACCCCAAAGACCCCCAAGAACCCAAAACCCCCAAAGACCCCCAAGAACCCAAAATATCCCAAAGACCCCCAGGAGCCCAAAACCCCCAAAGACCCCCAAGAACCCAAAATATCCCGAAGACCCCAGAAGCCCAAAAACCCCAAAGACCCCCAAGAGCCCAAAACCCCCAAAGACCCCAAGAACCCAAAATATCCCAAAGACCCCAGAAGCTCAAACCCCCCAAAGACCCCCAGCAGCCCCCGGAGCCCCAGCAGCCCCAGCAGCCCCCGGGCCCCGACGCACCCTGCACCCAGACGGTGACGTTGAGCTCGGCTGTCCCCAGCTCGTTGGTGGCCTGGCACAGGTAGGTGCCGGCGTGGGCGCGGTAAACCGGGCGGATGGAGCCAGGGATGAGGGAATGCCCGTCCTTGGAACAGCTCACCCGCGGCTCAGGTGTGCCCTTGGCGCTGCAGTTCAGGGTCCCCTCCTGCCCCTCTGTCCAGTTCTGCTGCGGGGGGCACAGCTCGATGTCCAGCCGTGGTTTGACTGCGGGAAAAGCAGGGAAAAGGATCAGGAAAAACTGGGATGGGGACCGGGAAAAAGTGGGATAAGGACCAGGAAAAGGAGGGATGGGGACCGGGAAAAGCTGGGATAAGGACCAGGAAAAGGAGGGATGGGGACAAGGAAAAGGAGGGATAAGCATCAGGAAAAGGAGGATGGGGACAAGGAAAAGGAGGGATGGGGATAAGGAAAAGGAGGGATGGGGACCAGGAAAAGCCGGGATGGGGACCAGGAAAAGCCGGGATGGGGACAAGGAAAAGGAGGGATGGGGACAAGGAAAAGGAGGGATAAGGACAAGGAAAAGGAGGGATGGGGACCAGGAAAAGGAGGCCCAGGGGCCGGGCACGCAGCGGCTCTCACCCAGCACACGGATCCGCTGGGATTTGCTCCTCGAGGAGTAGGGAGGCATCCTGGCCTCACAGGTCACCACCAGCTCCCCCTCCGCGTCCTCCTCCGTCGCGGTCAGGCTGAAGTTCACCGGGGGCTTTGTAAAATCCACCAGGTCCCCTGGGCCATGTGCCACCACCCTCACCTGGACGTCACTGCCGGCTTCAGGCGGCATGGAGCACCTTCCCCTCAGCTCCGTGCCAGCCTCGGTGGCGTTGGCGACGTCCAACAGCGGCATGGGGACATCTGCGGGTGACAGCACCGTGTGGTGACAACCAGGGAATTCCTCTCGCAGGGCTGGGGTTTGGTGGCACCGCGGTGGCACCGGGGGCACTCACAGAAGACCGGGACGGTGCGGCCGGTCTGGAGCTTCCTGCTGCCCACGAGGACGGTGCAGCCCAGCCGGGCATCGCCCTCCTCGGTTACGGTGACCTCGGCGGTGGCCTGGAGGCCGTCCCGGCTCAGTGCCACCGGCCACACGCGGTCGTTGGCGGTGATGGTGACGTTGGTGGCGGGGACGGCGCTGCTGCAGGTGACCTTGAAGGGCTTCCTCACCATCGGGTCCGAGGTTGACAGGGACATGAAGGGACCCTCGGGGGGCACTGGCATGGGGAGGGGACATTGGGGTGAGCCATGGTGGGAAAATGGGGGAAAAACGGGGAAAAACGGGGAAAAATGGGGAAAAACAGGGGAAAATGGGGAAAAACGGGGAAAAACGGGGAAAAACGGGGAAAAACGGGGAAAAATGGGGAAAAACGGGGAAAAATGGGGGAAAACAGGGAAAAACGGGGAAAAACGGGGAAAAACGGGGAAAAAACGGGGGGAAACGGGGAAAACAGGGAAAAACGGGGAAAAACGGGGAAAAATGGGGAAAAACGGGGGGAAACGGGGAAAAACAGGGAAAAACGGGGAAAACAGCAGGAGACCAGCCCTGGGATGGGGTGGGGTAGCTCGGGAGGGTTGTGCTGAAAGGAGCCTGAACTAAATCCCTGTGAAATCCCCAAAATCCCTATAAAATCAGTTTTAAATAAATGGCTAGAAAATTCCATCCCATCCCATACTAATAATCCAATCTTCTATCCCACACAGGAAATAATTCTGACTAAACCCTTTTGTCTAGAGGTTTACCTTAACAAATGGTTCGTTTTCCTATCAATGCATCAATTTCCCACCCTTCATCCACCAGGACAAAACCCCAGCCCTGACTCCAGAATGCCACACCTGGCCCCACACGGGGGCCAAAAAATCCAAAAATCAGACCCAGGCACCCCTGAGCTCCTCGTGGAGAAGGAATCCAGAAATCTCGGGGGTTCCTGGGGGGGCCTGGGGGTCCTGTGTGCACCTCGGGAGCTTCCTCAGCCAGGATTCTCAGTTCCTGGAGCAGTTTGGGGGTGGGGGAATCTCCCAGGCTGAATTTCGGTGTTTTCCCAGCAAAACACCCCCGGCCGACGTCACCGAGGTGCTGAGGAAGCCCCCAAAATTCGGGTGAGGCTCCCACAGGAAGCAGAGGAAACCCCCCAGGGTGACTGAGTGGGCTCCAAAGTGCAGGGAAAGCCGAGAAAAAACCCCCAAAACTGCAGAGGAAACCCCCAGAAATGTGGAGGAAGCCCCCAGGAGTGCGGAGGAAACCCCCAAAAGTGTGGAAGAAGCCCCTAAAAATGCGGAAGAAGCCCCCAAAAGTGCGGAGGAAGCCCCCAAAAGTGCGGAGGAAGCTCCAAAAATGTGTAAGAAGCCCCCAAAAGTGCGGAGGAAGCCCCCAAAAGTGCAGAGGAAACCCCAAAAATGCGGAAGAAGCCCCCAAAAGTGTGGAAGAAGCCCCTAAAAATGCAGAAGAAGCCCCCAAAAGTGCGGAGGAAGCCCCCAAAAGTGTGGAAGAAGCCCCCAGAAGTGCAGAGGAAACCCCCAAAAATGCGGAGGAAGCCCCAAAAATGGGGAAGAAGCCCCCCAAAATGCGGAGCAAGCCCCCAAAAGTGCTGAGGAAGCCCCCAAAATGCGGAGCAAGCCCCCAAAAGTGCAGAGGAAGCCCCAGAATTGCTGCGGAAGCCCCCGCGGGCCCTCGGGAGCCCCCCGGGCCGAGTCCCCGCCCGAGGCCGGGGGGATTCCCCGGCGGGGCCGCGATTTTCCGGCCCCCCTGAGCAAGGACCGTCCCTCCCTTTCCCGGAATGGGCTCAGCAAGGGAGGGACGGAGGGACGGGGGCAGAAAAATCCCGACGGCTTTTCGGGATTTCGCAAGAATTCAACAGAACCCCCCGCTCCATCCCGCGGCGGGGCCGGCCCGGTGCCCGGTGCCCGGTGCCCGGTGCCCGGTGCCCGGTGCCCGGTGCCGCCCGCGCTGTGCCCGGTGCCCGGTGCCCGGTGCCCGGTGCCTGCTCGGTGCCCTCACCTGCCGCGGCGCCCAGGGCGCCCAGGGCCAGCGCCAGCAGAGCGGGGGCCGCCATCGCGGCGGGGGCGGCCGCTCCCGGGGCCGGGGGGCGCGCCGGGAACACCGGGGGAGGCGGGGGGGGGCCCGGCGGGCGTCGGCGCGTTCAGGGTCTCTGGGCTGGATCTGGGGCCGGTCCGGACCTCGGGAGGGTTCGGTTCGGGTTCTCCGGATGGGTCGGTTCGGGTTGCCCGGGAGCACCAGAAGGTTCGGTTCGGGCTCTTCGGGCAGTTTCGGTTCGGGCTCCCCGGGAAGGTTCGGTTCGGGTTCCTCGGGCAGTTTCGGTTCGGATTCTCCGGATGGGTCGGTTCAGGTTCCCCGGGCAGTTTCGGTTCGGGTTCCCCGGGCAGTCTCGGTTCAGGTTCCCCGGGCAGGTTCGGTTCGGGTTCCCCGGGCAGTTTCGGTTCGGGCTCTCTGGGCAGGTTCGGTTCAGGTTCTCCGGATGGGTCGGTTCGGGTTCCCCGCGCAGGTTCGGTTCGGGCTCTCCGGGCAGGTTCGGTTCGGGCTCCCCGGGAAGGTTCGGTTCAGGTTCCCCGGGCAGGTTCGGTTCGGGCTCTCCGGGCAGGTTCGGTTCGGGCTCTCCGGGACGGGTCCTTTGGGGCTGTTCCGGCTCCGTCCGTGTCGGGGTCTCCGGGTCGGCTCCGGGCGCGTCCCTGCGTGCGTTCCCCTCTCTGTCCGTCTGTCTGTCCGCCCGCCGCCGCTTTTATCCCCGGCCCGTGCCCGTCCCGCCCCCGGGGATTTCCGGGGCTGCGGGGACTCGCGCCGGGGCCCGCGGGGCTGCCCGGGGAGGGCTCCGGCCTCTCCTGCCCCACCCCCGGGGCAATTCTTGTCCCCCTGTCCCGGGATGGGACAATTTCCCTGTCCCTGCCCTAGGATGGGACAATTTCCCTGTCCCCTGCCCCAGGATGGGACAATTTCCCTGCCCCTCTTTCCCTCCTGCCCCGTCCCCCCTTGTCCCCTCCTTGTCACCCTGTGCCCCCAAACCGGGGGGGTTCCTCAGCTCGGAGCCCCCAGGCCCTGAAGTGCCACCCCCAGCTCGTGACGGGGCTGTCACCCGCCTGTCACCCGCCTGTCACCCCCGGCGGTGGCTCCAGAGGCCACCATTGATTGGGTGCTGCTGTCACCAGGGCTGCGACTTCCTCTATTCTGTCGCTTTTTGACATCAGGGGACTTTTTGTCACCCCTGGCACCGTGGGAAACATCCCTGATGTCCCCAGGGTGTCCCCAGGGTGTCCCCAGCCCCAGGACACCCATCCCTGATGTCCCCACGGTGTCCCCACGGTGTCCCCAGCCCCAGGGCACCCATCCCTGATGTCCCCAGTGTGTCCCCAGCCCCAGGGCACCCATCCCTGATGTCCCCAGGGTGTCCCCAGGGTGGCTCCAGGGTGGCTCCAGCCCCAGGGCACCCATCCCTGATGTCCCCAGGGTGTCCCCAGTGGTGGCACCCAGCCCTGCCACCCTCCCTTCTGTCACCTCCGGGCCGCCAGGCCGGTGACATTTGTCACAGTTTCCCTTGTGCAGCCCGAGGCTGTCACATCCCCACCGTGCCCAGCCCCATCCCCACCGCCATTCCCTGCACTGTCCCTGTCCCTGGAATTTCGGGAATGCCGGGAGCCTCCCGCGGGCCTGGCCGCGGTTTGGAGGCCACGGGAGGCACGGGGACACCGGGGACAGGGACACGGGGACAGGGACACGGGGATGGAATTCCAAGGGCCTGGGGGAATGGGGGGACAGGGGAGACACAGGACAGGGACAGCAGGGACAACAGGAACGCTGGGGTCAGGGGCAGCAGGGCTGGGGACAGAGGGGACACAAAGGCGCTGCCAGCTCCGAGTCAACAGGACGCGCCACCCCTGCCACCGCCACCTTCCCCCGCAGGACGTGGCCCGGGGCCAGCGTCCCTCGTGCCATTGTCACCGTGCCATTGTCACCGTGCCATTGTCACCGTGCCATTGTCACCGTCCGCCAGGGGCCCCGTCCCCTCCGGCCTCTTCCTGATCCCCCCTGCGTGCCCTGGGCTGTCCCCGGTGGTTCCCGGGGGTGTCCCCGTGTCCCCCCCCAGCCCCATTTGCGGCCTCTCTGTGTCCCTGTCCCCCCCTGTCCCCCCCTGTCCCCCCCTGTCCCCTCCTGTCGCCTCCTGTCCCCCCCTGTCCCCTCCTGTCCCCTCCTGTCGCCTCAGGAAGCGGCTCCGGATTTGCCCCAGAGCCGGGAGTGATTCCCGGAATTGGGGAAAAAAACCGGGAAAAAACCGGAAAAAACGGGGGAAACCCCCCGAAAATCACCGGGAT
This sequence comes from Agelaius phoeniceus, assembly GCF_020745825.1. Lineage (NCBI taxonomy): Eukaryota > Metazoa > Chordata > Aves > Passeriformes > Icteridae > Agelaius > Agelaius phoeniceus. The sequence goes on along the minus strand of NW_026531011.1, from coordinate 201,171 downwards.
GGGGATGGGCACGGCCGGGAGACCCCCGGAAAAAACCCAGGAGGAGGAGGAGGAGGAGGAGGAGGAGGAAGGTGCGGAATTCCAGCGGCTCCTGGGGATACCCGGACACCCAGGAAGGTCCCAGCTCCTCCCAGCTGCGCCCCAGTTCCCCCCCAGTTGCGTCCCTGGCCCCCTCAGAATTCCCAATTTCCCGATTTTTTCCCCCAAAACCGGCGCCAGCACCCCCGGGACCCCAAGAGGAACACGGGGATCCCTAAAATTCCCCTCGGGACCCCCAAAATTCCCCCAGAACCTTGACCCCCCCTCCCAGCGGGGCCTCTCGGCATTCCCACGTTTTCCCCCGCTCCGAATTTCCCAGGAATTGGGTGAGGTCAGAATTTGTTCTTCCCGAATTTCCTCCTTTTCCGGCTCCCACCTTCCCGAGGTGTGGGAGGAGAGGGGGACACTGGGGGACACTTGGGGACACTTGGGGACACACAAATGAAAATCCCTCTGCCACCACGACCTTGAAATCCCCCAAATTCCACCCAAAAGGACAAAACCCGTGGGAAAACCTGCGGTGAGGAGGAGGAGGAGGAGGAAGGGCTGGAAAAGGGTTTGGGATTCAGGGGGGGGGCTCCAAAAGGGGTCGGGATATTGGGGAGGGGGCTGGGATGGAGGAGCTGGAGCTTGGGGGGGGACCCCAGAGGGATTGGGGTACGGGGGGAGCCCCAAAAGGAGGCGGGAGCCCCCTGATTCCGCCCAAAATAAAAACAACAACAATGGAAAAAAAATCCCTTTAACGGCCACAGCAGCGCCCGACAGCCCCGAATTCCCGGCTGGGGGGGCTGGATCCGGTCTGGGGGGGCAAATCCCACCCAGGAGGGGCAAATTCCATCCGGGGGGGGCAAATCTCATCCGGGGGGGGCAAATCCCACACCTGAGGGGGGCAAATCCCACACCTGGGGAGGCAAATCCCACACCTGGGGGGGGGCAAATTCCACACCTGAGGGGGGCAAATCCCACCCAGGAGGGGCAAATTCCATCCGGGGGGGGCAAATCTCATCCGGGGGGGGCAAATCCCACACCTGAGGGGGGCAAATCCCACACCTGGGGAGGCAAATCCCACACCTGGGGGGGGGCAAATTCCACACCTGAGGGGGGCAAATCCCACCCAGGAGGGGCCAATCCCACCCAGAGGGGGCCAATCCCACCCAGGAGGGGCCAATCCCACCCAGGAGGGGCCAATCCCACCCAAGGGGGGCTCAGGCAGCCGGGGGGGGGTCCCGGTGGGGCAGCGAGAGGGGCACCAGGGCCGCGTAGCGCGAGTCGTGCCACAGCAGCCGCTGCTCCAGGAAGGTGACGGCGTCCAGGGTCAGCACCAGCGTCCGGTGCTTGAGCAGGCTGTGCACGTTGAGCCCTGCGTGGGGACGGGTGGGGACACGTTGGGGACACGTTGGGGACACATTGGGGACGCCAGCGGGGTCCCCAGAGCGTCTCTGGGTGGGGTTTGGGGGGGTCAGAGCGAGGGCACTGGGGCTCACCCAGGGCAGGGATGAGGGTGATGGATTTGAGCCCCTCGGCCGCGGCGCTGATGTTCTCTGGGAATTCATTGCTGGGGGGGAAAAGGGATGGGGAGTCCCCAAAGTGTCCCTGGAGTGTCCCTGAAGTGTCCCCAAAGTGTCCCCAGGGTGTCCCCAAAGTGTTCCCGGGGTGTCCCCACAGCAAGGGACACCCAGGCCTGGTGTCCCCAGGCTCGTGGCGATCTATCCGTGATGTCCCCAGGGTGTCCCCAGCTTCATGAACATCCCATTCCCTTTGTCCCCAGTGTCCCCAAAGTGTCCCCAGTGTCCCCAGCGCTGTCCCCATGTCCCCAGCCCTGTCCCCATGTCCCCAGTGTCCCCATGTCCCCAGCCCTGTCCCCATGTCCCCAGCGCTGTCCCCATGTCCCCAGCCCTGTCCCCAATGTCCCCAGCCCTGTCCCCAATGTCCCCAGCCCTCTGCCCAGTGTCCCCATCCCTGTCCCCATGTCCCCAGCCCCGTCCCCATGTCCCCAGTGTCCCCAATGTCCCCAGCCCTGTCCCCAATGTCCCCAGCCCTGTCCCCACGTCCCCAGCCCTGTCCCCATGTCCCCAGCCCTGTCCCCAGCCCTGTCCCCATGTCCCCAACCCTGTCCCCATGTCCCCAGTGTCCCCATGTCCCCAGCCCTGTGCCCAGTGTCCCCATCCCTGTCCCCATGTCCCCAGCCCTGTCCCCAGCCCTGTCCCCATGTCCCCAGCCCTGTCCCAGTGTCCCCAGCCCTGTCCCAGTGTCCCCATCCCTGTCCCCATGTCCCCATCCCTGTCCCCATGTCCCCAGCCGTGTCCCCAGCCCTGTCCCCATGTCCCCAGTGTCCCCCATGTCCCCAGTGTCCCCAGCCCTGTCCCCAGTGTCCCCACGTCCCCAGCCCTGTCCCCATGTCCCCAGCCCTGTCCCCATGTCCGCAGTGTCCCCATGTCCCCAGCCCTGTCCCCAGTGTCCCCAGCCCTGTCCCCATGTCCGCAGTGTCCCCATGTCCCCAGCCCTGTCCCCATGTCCCCAGCCCTGTCCCCATGTCCCCAGTGTCCCCATGTCCCCAGCCCTGTCCCCAGTGTCCCCACGTCCCCAGCCCTGTCCCCAGCCCTGTCCCCATGTCCCCACGTCCCCATGTCCCCAGTGTCCCCAGTGTCCCCAGCCCTGTCCCCATGTCCCCAGCCGTGTCCCCTCTCTCACGTGTCCACCACCAGCACCGAGTGTCCCCAGCCCTGTCCCAAATGTCCCCAGCCCTGTCCCCATGTCCCCAGCCCTGTCCCCAAAGTGTCCCCAATGTCCCCATCCCTGTCCCCACGTCCCCATCCCTGTCCCCAATGTCCCCAGCCGTGTCCCCTCTCTCACGTGTCCACCACCAGCACCGAGTGTCCCCAGCGCCGTGCCCGTGCCAGCTCCAGCAGCTCCTGGGGGTCACTGCTGGGCAGCTCCAGGCTCTCCACCAGGTGCAGCTCGTCCTGGGGGACACCGGGGCCGTTGTCACCCTGTCCCCAGCCCCGGGCGCCCCCGGCCCGCCCGGGCCCCCCCGTACCTGCATCAGCTTCATGCTCAGGGCCACCTTCAGCCCCAGCACCCGCACCCTCATGGGCACCATGTAGAAGTAGCTGGTGGGGCCCCGCGGGCCATGGGCGATGCCACCTGCCAGGAGGGGACTCGGTGACAGCCCCGGGCAGGGGACACCCCCGTGGGCCAGGCCGAGGGGGCAGCCGGGCCTGGTGTCCCCAGGGCGGTCCTGGGTGTCCCCAGGATGTCCCCAGGGTGGTCCTGGGTGTCCCCAGGATGTCCCCAGGGCGGTCCTGGGTGTCCCCAGGGTGTCCCCAGAGACCCCAGAGCAATGGGGGCAGCCAGGCCTGGTGTCCCCAGGATGGTCCTGGGTGTCCCCAGGGTGGTCCTGGGGTGGTCCTGGGTGTCCCCAGGGTGGTTCCTGATGTCCCCAGGGTGTCACAGGGTGGTCCCTCAGGGCAGTCCCAGACATCCCCATGATGTCCCCAGAGTGTCCCCAGCCCTGTGTCCCTGTCCCCAGCCCCGTGTCCCCATTCCCACCCCCCTGTCCCCACTCCCAGGCTGTTTCCCCCGACCCTCCTGTCCCTGTCCCCTGGTTTTTGGTGTCTCTCACCTCCCCTCCACAGCGGGGACCGGATGGAGCCGTGCCGGGCGCGCCCGGAGCCTTTCTGCCGCCAGGGCTTGCGGCCGCCGCCCCGCACCTCGGCTCGGGTGCGCACCCGGGCGTGGCTCTGGGGACAGACAGACAGACAGATGGACAGACAGACGGACATGGTCACCCCTGAGCCCCCCTGAATCACCCTGAGCCCCCCGCCCCGCACCTCGGCTCGGGTGCGCACCCGGGCGTGGCTCTGGGGACAGACACACAGACACACGGACAGACAGATGGACATGGTCACCCCTGAGCCCCTGCCCCGCACCTCGGCTCGGGTGCGCACCCGGGCGTGGCTCTGGGGACAGACAGACAGACAGACAGATGGACATGGTCACCTCTGAGCCCCCCGCCCCGCACCTCGGCTCGGGTGCGCACCCGGGCGTGGCTCTGGGGACAGACACACAGACAGATGGACAGACAGATGGACATGGTCACCCCTGAGCCCCCCTGAGTCACCCTGAGCCCCCTGCCCTGCACCTCGGCTCGGGTGCGCACCCGGGCGTGGCTCTGGGGACAGACACACGGACAGACAGACGGACATGGTCACCCCTGAGCCCCCCTGAGTCACCCTGAGCCCCCCGCCCCGCACCTCGGCTCGGGTGCGCACCCGGGCGTGGCTCTGGGGACAGACAGACGGACAGACACACGGACACGGTCACCCCCCAGCCCCACCTGCAGTGGGTTTGGGGAGCCCCCCCAGAGCTCCTCAGGGCACCCAGGGAGGTTTTGAGAGCCCCCAAAGCTCCTTAGAGCCCCCAGACCCTTCCTGGGACCCCCCGAAGCTCTGTTGGGACCCTCCCCTTAACTCCTCTGCCCCCTCAAACCCCCTTTTTGCACCCCCAAATCCCTCCCTTACACCCTTAAATGCTCTCCTGCCACCCCGAATCCCCTTTTTTCCCCATAAATCCCCATTTTCTGCTCCCAAATCCCCTCGTTTCCCCATAAATCCCCATTTTCTGCCCCCAAATCCCCCTTTTTCCCCCCGAATCCCCCTCCCCACGCTCACAATCCTCCTGAAGTTCCTCTGCCACGTGGCCACCGTGTGCAGGATGTCCAGCCTGGGGACACAGGAGGGGACACAGGAGGGGGACACTGGCCCAGAGCCGCCCCCGGGAGGGTCCCCAGTGTGTCCCCAGAGCCCCCCCGGGTGTCCCCACCTGGGGGTGACAGCGAAGACGTCGGGGTGCAGGTCGGCCAGGCCCCGCAGCGCGTCCTGGGGGTGGCGCAGGGACCCCACCCAGGCCTGCACGGGGGACAGCGGGGACGGCACGGGGACACTGCAGCTCCTCAGCACCGGGGACGCCACCGGGGGCTCCTCTGGGGCCAGGCCTGGGGACAGGGGGACACGTGGGGACACTGGCGATGGGGACAGCACGGGGACGCTGCAGCTCCTCAGCACCGGGGGCTCCTCTGGGGACACTCGCAGGGTGGCGCTGGCATCCCCCAAAGCACGGGCAGCCAGCTCCGATATCCCCAGGGTGATTCAGGTGTCCCCAACCCCGTGGTGGCCCCGTCGATGATGTCCCCATGAGGGTCGCGGTTGTCCCCATCCCCAAGGCCACCCCTCTCCGCTGTCCCCAGGGTGACCCCAGCACCTCCCCAATGTCCCCAGGATGTCCCCAACCGCTGGCACTGTCCCCAGGATGTCCCCAGGGTGTCCCCAGCCCCGCACTCACCTTTGCGGGTCTCGGGGGTCGCGGGCGGGGCCGGCGGCGCCGTCGAGAGCTGCGGGACGGCGACATTGGGGACAATGCCCAAGGTGTCCCCAGGGGGGCGGGACCAACCGCGGACTGAGGGGAGGGGGGACACGACCCCCGCCCACCCCCCAGCCCCGCTCCTGGGACCGGCCGGGACCCCCGAACCCCCCCCGGGCCGAGCTCCACTTGGTACCGCCCCAACCCCGCCCCTCAGCCATGGCCCCGCCCACTCACAGCACCCACCGCACTGACCCCGCCCACTCACAGCCCTCAATGCTCTGGCCCCACCCGCTCACCGCCCTCTATGCTCTGGCCCCGCCCCCGCCCGGTTCCCCCCGTTCCCATCCCGGTACCGCGGCCGCTCCCGGCCCCGCTCCCCGCCCGTTCTCCCCCCGGCCCGGCCCCGCTCCCGGCCCCGCTCCCGGCCCCGCTCTCACCGCGGCCCAGCCCCGGCCCCGGCTCCAGGCCCTCAGGGCGGCCGCCCCCGCGCGGATCATGGCGGGAAGGCGAGGGGCGGTGACGGGCGCGGTGACGTCACAGCGCGCGCGCGGCGCCACTTCCGGCGGGGGCGGAACGGCGGGAAAAGAGGAGGAAGGGGGGGGCGGGCGGGGACGGGACGGGGCTTCCCCTGTTCGTGTCCCCAACGCCAAACCCCGCCCCCCCCGGTGTCACCACCAGAGAGCCTCAACAGCGCCCGCACATCCAACCGTCCCTGCCCGGGCCACTTCCCAGTGCCGGTGTCCCTGCCCCGTGTCCCTGTCACTTCCCAGCATCACTGTCCATTGCCAGTGTCCCTCCCCAGTGTCCCTGTCCCCTCCCCGCGCCAGTGTCCGTTCCCAGTGCCAGCATCACTGTCCATTGCCAGTGTCCCTGCCCCGTGTCCCTGTCCCTGCCCAGTGCCATTTCCAGTGTCCCTGTCCCTCCCCAGTGTCCCTGTCCCCTCCCCGCGCCAGTGTCCGTTCCCAGTGCCAGCATCAATGTCCATTGCCAGTGTCCCTGCCCAGTGTCACTGTCTCTCCCCAGTGCCATTCCCAGTGCCAGCATCACTGTCAGTGTCCCTTGTCCCTCCCCAATGTCCCTGTCCCTCCCCAGTGCCATTTCCAGTGTCCCTGTCCCTCCCCAGTGTCCCTGTTCCTCCCCAATGTCCCTGTCCCTCCCCAGTGTCCCTGTCCCTGCCCAGTGTCCCTGTCCCTCCCCAATGTCCCTGTCCCTCCCCAGTGCCATTTCCAATGTCCCTGTCCCTCCCCAATGTCCCTGTCCCTCCCCAGTGCCATTTCCAGTGTCCCTGTCCCTCCCCAGTGTCCCTGTTCCTTCCCAGTTCCCCATCCCAGCCCCACCACCCAGTCCCATTCCCATTTCCCATTCCCATTTCCCATTCCCATTTCCCAGTTCCCATTTCCCCCTCGGGGGGCTCCCCCAAATTCCCGCCCGGAATTCGCGGGGCTGGGATTGTCGGGACAATTCCCTTTTTTTCCCCCTTTTTCCCATCCATTTTTCCGGGATTGTTGGGACACTTTCCCCTTTTTTTTTTTTCCCAATCCGTTTTTCCACAGCCCCGCCCGATCCCGGGGTCCGGGGGCGGGAATTCCGCATGGATTGGGGGGGGGGAGCTCATCCCGCCCACCCCAGCTGACCCCGCGCCTGGTTCCAATTAAATCCAAATTCATTAAATCCCTTCTCCGGCCCCTGGCCCCTCCCAGCGCTCAAAATTTGGGATTTTTTTTGGGTTTTTTTTTGTTTTCTTTTTTTTTTGGGGGGGGGGCTTACCAACTGCTCCCCCCCCCCCAAAAAAAAAATTCTGCCCCCACCCCCGAATTCCCCTCGGGATGAGCCCTGGAAAGTCCGGGAAGTTTGTCCAGCCCCCCCAAAAATCCCCAAAATTGGGAACAAACTCCCAAAATCCTCCTGGGGAGGGAGGGAGGAAGAAGAAGGGAGGAGGGGTTTGTTCCCCCCCCTCCCGCCGCATTTTGGGGGTGTCACCCACCCAAACTGGGGGACACACACGGGGGGCGGGGGGCTGCTGTTTTTGCTGGGTTTTTTTGCTGGTTTTTGTGGGTTTTTGCCGTTTTTCTCGTTTTTTGGGGTCCCCCTCCCCATTTTGATGGGTCCCAGCCCTGGGGGGGGGGGGAGTGGGAGGTCACACGCTGTCCCCGCCCCTCGGGTGTGTGGCCCCGCCCCAGCCCCGCCCTCCCCGTCCGCCCCCCCGCTCATGCTGGACCCGGGACGGGCGCTCAGCGCTGCCGGGACCGGCCCCGGGACCGGTAAGAGCCCCAAAAACCCCCCCGAGACCCCCGTGCCCCCCCCGGGGGTCTCCTCCCCCTCGGACCCCCCGGGACCCCCCCGGGACCCCCCCGGGACTCCCCGAATTGGGGGGGGGGGCCACAGAACGGGACCCCCGGGACGGCCCAAGCGTGGGGAGGGGTCTGGGGGTCTGGGGGGCGTCCCCAAGGGGGGGGGGGGACACATTGGGGGGGTCCCCAGGGGGCGGGGGGGCCTCAAGCGCCGCCCCCCGCGGGTGAGGGTCCCCCCCGGCCGTGCCCGCCTCCCCCCCCATTGTCCCGGCCCAGCTGTTTCGGCCACGCCAAAATCTGGCCCGCGGCTGGCGGGGGGGATCCTGCCCTTGGGGGGGTCCCCAAAACCTTGAGGGTCCCCAAAACCCCGACGGTGGCAGCGCCCGGCCGGGGGGGGCCGTGTCCCCGTGTTCGGGCTCGGGGGCCCCTCCCGGCCCCGGTGGGCGCCGCCCCCGCGGCTAAACCCGGCTCTAAGCTGGGCTTTGTCCGCCCTGATCCAATTTGCTCCGGGATATTTCGGGATGGAGGCGCCCCCGGGGCCCCCCCCGCCGCCGCCTCCCCCTCCGGGGCGGGGGTCCCGGGGCCGGTCCCGGGATGGATCCGGGGATGGATCCCGGGATGGATCCGGGGATGGATCCCGGGGCGGGACCCCCGGCTCCGGATCCCGGGCGATTCCCCAGGACAGGACCCCGGTCCCGGCGCTGGATCCCGGGGCAGTTCCCGGTTCGGGATCCCAGTCCCGGTCCTGGGGCAATTCCCGGGGCAATTCCCGGTGCTGGATCCCAGTTCAGGATCCCGGGGCAATTCCCGGCGTAATTCCCGGGGCAATTCCCGGTGCTGGATCCCGGGTCGGGATCCCGGGGCAATTCCCGGGATAATTCCTGGAGCAATTCCCGGCTCGGGATCCCGGGGCCGTTCCCGGTTTAGGATCCCGGTTTGGGTTCCTGGGGCCGTTCCTGGGGCCGTTCCCGGTTTGGGATCCCGGTTTGGGATCCCGGGGCCGTTCCCGGTTTGGGATCCCGGGGCCGTTCCCGGTTTGGGATCCTTGTGCCGTTCCTGGAGCCGTTCCCGGGGCCGTTCCCGGGGCCATTCCCAGTTTAGGATCCCGGTTTGGGATCCCGGGGCCGTTCCTGGGGCCGTTCCCAGTTTGGGATCCCGGTTTGGGATCCCGGGGCCGTTCCTGGAGCCGTTCCCGGTTTGGGATCCCGGTGCCGTTCCCGCGGCTCCGTTCCCGGGGCCATTCCCGGTTTAGGATCCCGGTTTGCCATTCCCGGGGCCCCGTTCCCGGGGCCATTCCCGGTTTAGGATCCCGGTTTGGGATCCCGGGGCCGTTCCTGGGGCCCCGTTCCCGGGGCCATTCCCGGTTTAGGATCCCGGTTTGCCATTCCCGGGGGTCCCGCCGCCCCCGGCCCCGCCCGTTCCCCGCGCTGGCTCCGCCCGGGTGGTTCCGAGCCGGGGGCGGGCGGCCGAGGGGAAGGGGAAGCGGCGGATGCTCCGTGCCGGTTCCGACCGGCACCGGCGGCTCCTACCGGCACCGGTACGGGGGTCGGGGGTGGCCGGAGGGGCCCTGGGGCGTCCCGGGGGCGGCGGGAGCCTGGGGCGGTGTCCCGGCACCGGGCGCGGCTGCGCGGGGCACCGGGCGGTGGCGGGACGGCACCGGGGGCTCCGCGACGGCTCCGCGACGGCTCCGGGACGGCTCCGCGACGGGAGCGGGTCAGCTCCGGGACCGGGACGGCTCCGGGACGGCACCGGGGGAGTTCTGGGACCGGGACGGCTCCGGGACGGCACCGGGGGAGTTCTGGGACCGGGACGGCTCCGGGACGGCTCCGGGAGGGCTCCGGGGCAGCTCCGGGACCGGGACGGCTCCGGGACGGCTCCGGGACGGCTCCGGGGGAGTTCTGGGACCGGGACGGCTCCGGGGCGGGACCGGGGAGGCACCGGGGGAGTTCTGGGACCGGGACGGCTCCGGGACGGCACCAGCACGGGAGGGCACCGGGACGGGACCGACGCCGGTACCGGGACGGCTCCGGGACGCCCCCGGGACCTGGGAGGGCCCCGGGGCTCCTTGCCCCGCCTCGGCCCTCGGTCCTGTCCGGACCCTCGGGGGTCCCGCACCGGGAGGAACGGGGGGAGCCCTTACCGGGGCTCCCGTCCCGAAATCCGGGCGGGGGGGACACGGGGACCGGCGGTGACATCCCCGGTGTCCCCACCCCGCGCTTGTCCAGCCCCCCGGGCGCTCCGCCCCATTCCCTCCCCCGGGATGTCTGCAACCTCCTGCCACCACCCGGTGTCACCTCCTGCCACCCCCCGGTGTCACCTCCTGCTGCCACCCTGGTGTCACCTCCTGCCACCACCCGGTGTCACCTCCTGCCACCCCAGTGTCACCTCCTGCCACCACCCGGTGTCACCTCCTGCCACCCCGGTGTCACCTCCTGCCGCCACCCGGTGTCACCTCCTGCCACCTGGTGTCACCTGCCCAGCGTCACCTCAGGGTCTCCTTGGTGACAACAAGGTGACATTGCTGCTCCCAGGAGCCACGTCCCTAGACTCAGGTCACCTCAGGGTCTCCCTGGTGGCACAGAGGTGACAATGGGGTGACATTTCCATCTCCAGGAGCCATGTCCCTAGCCTCGGGTCAGCCTGGGGTGTCCTTGGTGACACAGAGGTGACACCGAGGTGACATTTCCGTCCCCAGGAGCCATGTCCCTGGCCTTGGGTCACCTCAGGGCCTCCTGGCACTCGGTGTCACCTCAGGGCCTCCTGGGTGACAGCAGGGTGACATTGCCCGTCCCGGCAGCGCTGAGCCTCGGGTCAGCCTGGGGTGTCCTTGGTGACACAGAGGTGACATTTCTGTCCCCAGGAGCCATGTCCCGGCGGCGCTGAGCCTCGTCCTCCTCTCCGCCCCCTGCCACCGCCATGGGGAGCATCTACAAGGAATACTGGAACCGCGACAAGATCCGCGAGCACTACAACTTCACCAAGGGCGACGGCGGCGAGGCCGCAGCGCCCTCGCGCTGGGTGGGCTCCGTGCTCATCGTCGTGCTGTGCTGCTTCATCGTGCTGGAGAACCTGCTGGTGCTGGTGTCCATCTGCCGCAACAAGCGCCTGCACCTGGCCATGTACATCTTCATCGGCAACCTGGCGGCCTCGGACCTGCTGGCCGGCGCGGCCTTCATGGCCAACACGCTGCTGTCGGGCAGCACCACCTTCAGCCTGACGCCCGTGCAGTGGTTCGTGCGCGAGGGCACGGCCTTCGCCACGCTGGCGGCCTCGGTGTTCAGCCTGCTGGCCATCGCCATCGAGCGGCACGTGGCCATCACCAAGGTGAAGGTGTACAGCAGCGACAAGAGCTGCCGCATGGTGCTGCTGATCGGCGCCTGCTGGGTGATCGCCGGCGCCGTGGGCAGCCTGCCCATCATGGGCTGGAACTGCATCAGCGACCTGGGCGACTGCTCCACCGTGCTGCCGCTCTACTCCAAGCGCTACGTGCTCTTCGTCACCACCATCTTCACGCTCATCCTCATGGCCATCGTGGGGCTTTACACGCGCATCTACTGCATCGTGCGCTCCAGCCACGCCGAGATCGCCTCGGCGCAGACGCTGGCGCTGCTCAAGACCGTCACCATCGTGCTGGGCGCCTTCATCGTCTGCTGGCTGCCCGCCTTCATCATCCTCCTGATGGATGCCTCGTGCCCCGTGCGCGCCTGCCGCGTGCTCTACAGCGCCAATTATTTCTTCGCCTTCGCCACGCTCAACTCGGCGGCCAACCCGGTGATCTACATGCTGCGCAGCAAGGACATGCGCGGCGAGTTCCTGCGCGTGCTCTGCTGCTGCGGCCGTGCCCGGGGCCGCGGGCAGCCCCCCGGCCGGGCGGGGGTCCCGCTGCGCACGTCCAGCTCGCTGGACAGGGGCCCGGCCAGCCCGGCCACGGAGCTGCCCACGGCGCCGCTGACCCGCGAGTGCACCACGTCCGTGTGAGGGTGGGAGAGGGCTGGGAGTGACGCTGGGGGGACTGGGGGGGGTTTGTGGGTAGGGGGGATGCGGCGTGGACACCCCATGGACACCCCATGGCCTCATGGGCATCCCATGAATGCCCCATGGTTTCATGGACGTCCCATGGACACCCTGTGGACACCCCATGGACACCCGCTGGACACCCCACAGACACCCTGTGGACACCCCACGGCTTCATCAATACCCCACAGACACCCTGTGGACACCCCACGGCTTCATGGACGTCCCACGGACACCCCGTGGACACCCCATGGACACCCGCTGGACACCCTGTGAACACCCCATGGCTTCATGGACATCCCATGAATGCCCCATGGCTTCACGGACGTCCCATGGACATCCTGTGGACCCCCCCCATGGTCTCAAGACCACCCTGTGGATACTCCATGGCCACCTCATGGCCTCATGGACACCCCAAAGCCGCCCCATTGCCACCCCATGGCCCCCACGGCCACCCAGAGGCCACTCCAAGGCCACCCTATGGCCCCAGGGCCACCCTGTGGGTACTCCATGGACACCCCATGGCCTCGTGGACACCCCAGGGCCACCCCACGGGCACCTGACAGCCCCAGGGCTGCCCCACGGGCACCTGACAGCCCCAGGGCTGCCCCACGGTACGAGCGGCGCGGTTCCTCGCGGTTCCTCGCGGTTCCCCCGCCCTTCCCCAGGTACAGATGCACACCTGGCCCCCTCCGGGGCCGTCCCTGCTGTCCCCCGTCGTTGTCCCCGCGGGCGCTCCGTGTGCCCGGACACGCGTGGGGACCTTCCCACGCCCTGCCCGAGCCCCGGGGCCGCCGCCGGACCTGTCGGGCGAGTCCCGGGGCCCCTCCCGGCCCGTGGGCGGCTCCCGCCGCCGTTCCCACCGGGACAGACCGGGATAACCCCGGGGGGGGGGCTCCGGGGAGCCCCAAAATAGACCGGGATAAACCCGGGATAAACCCCGGGGACCCCTGAAATACACCGGGATAGCCCCGGGGGGGCTCCGTGGACCCCCGAAATCCGGGATCTTCCCCCGCGCTGGTGCGCGGGGCCGGGGGCTTATCCCAGTGCGGCCGGATCCGCCGGGATCCCCCCCGAAATCCCCGGGATTTGCCCTAAAATCCTCCCCCCGTTGTATTAAACGATTTTTTTTTTTCCAGCTGTTTCCGCGTCTTTCCCCAAATCCCAAATTTTGGTGTGGGGTGGGGGGGAAAATTTTCCCGGTGGGAATTTGGGAAAATTGAGCGTCTCAGGCGGGTCTGGGGACAAGGGGGGACACCTGGAGATCCCTCCCCTGTCCCCAGCCCAGCGCTTTGTCACTTTGTCGCCTCCCGTCCCCCCAAAAACCCCGATTTGTCCCCATTTCCCCCCTGCAGGGGGAAGAGGAAGCGCGGGGGGGGGTTTCCTGCCCCCCATCCCTGTGGGGACGGGCGCCGTCGCGGTGTCCCCGCCGTGACCCGGCGCCTTTGGGGACAGGGAATTCCCGGCTTTGGGGACACTGCGGGGCTGTCACCGCCGGGGTGGCCCTGGGTCACACCCAGGGGCGGCCGTGGCGCGGCAAACGTGACAGCGTCTGCTAGCCCGGGATGGCCAGAGGTGACAACGGCTGCCACCACCCTCGGGGTGGCCAAAAGTGACAACGGCTGCCACCACCCTCGGGGACAAGGTGGCAGCAGGTGCCACCCCGGGGTAGCCGCAGCGAGACAGGGCTGTCCCTCTCCATTCCCCCGGGATTCCCACGGGGACAGACCCGAGGGTGTCGCCCCCTCCCAAATTCTGGGGTGTCCCCCCCATGGGAGTGTCCCCTCAGTGTCCCCCTCCCAAATTTTGGGGTGTCCCCTCCCACGCCACCCCCAAGATGGCGCCGGGGCGACCCCTCACGGCCCCACGCGCCCGCCCTGTCGCGCTAAGTGAGTCACGCCCACATTCCACACCCGAGATGGCGCCCAGCCGCGTTGGAGCACCGCGGTTTGACCTTCCCAACATGGCTGCGCAGCCGCTACGGCTTTGGCGCAGATGAGTGACGTCATAGAGGAGGCGGGGAGGCTTTAAAGGGGCCATGACCTCGCGGGGGCCGCGGCCGCCGCCAGGGCCGGAGCGGGGCGAGACCGGCGGCCGGTGAGGGGGGCCGGGGGGTCCCGGGGGGTCCCGGGGGGGCTTCATCGGCTCTGGGGGGGGCCCGGGGGGGCTTTACCGGCTCTGAGAGTCCGGGGGAGCGAAGGTTTTGGGGGGGGGGCGGGTCTGAGGGCAGTTATGGGGGGGCGCTGAGGGGAGCGAGAGGCGGGGGGGGGAGGCAACGGGGCCTGGGGGGCAATAACGGCCCGGGAGGGGCAATAACGGCACAGGAGGGGGCAATAACGGCACGGGAGGGGCAATAACGGCTTGGGAGAGGCAATTAATGGGCGGCCAATTAAGATGCGAGGGGGTAAATAATTAATGAGACCGTAATAACGGCCCGGGGAGTGCAATAAGGGCCTGGGGGGTAATTTGTGAGGGGGTAATTAAGATGTGAGGGGGGGAAATTAACTGGTGGGGGGGTAATAACGGCCCTGGGAGGGGCAATAACGGTTGTGGGGGGCAAGAACCGCCTGGGGGGGGCAAAAAAGATAAGGGGGGGGCGCAATAAAGATGGGGAACAGTAAAGATAAGGGGGGGCCATAAAGACGGGGGAGCAATAAAGAAAGTGGGGCAATAAAATGGGGGGGGGCAGTAAAGATAAGCGGGGGCAATAAAGATAAAGGGGGGCATTACACCATGAGGGGGCAATTGGGGAGGGGGCAGCAAAGTTTGGGAGGGGGCAATAAAACCTCAGGGAGGTAATTTGGGGGGGGGCTGTTGGGGACAATGAGGGGGGCAGCTGTCACCTGGGGGGGGGGGGGGTGACACGTGCCAGCCTCGGTGCCACCGTCACCTGCCCGGGGTGTCCTTGGGAAGGACAGGGGGACACCGGGGACGGTGGCAGGGTGGCAGCAGGGACACAGCAGGGCTGGGCCCGGTGGTGGCACTGATGGAGTGACAACAGGGACGGGTGACAGCGCCTGGTGGCCTTGGCACGGTGTCACAAGGGCACGGTTCCTGTCCCCAGGGGAGGGGACACCCACGTCCCCTTGGGCCACTTTTCTGGGGACACCCGGGTTTCCCCGCTGGGAGGCGGCACCTGAGTGTCACCCACTTGTCACTGTGTGTCCCTCAGTGCCACCACGTGTCCCTGACTGCTCCTTTTCCCGTTGTCCCCCGTTTTTCCCGTTTTCCCGGTTTCTGGCAGGATTTTGGATGGGCCCAGCCCTCCCTGGCCATGGGGCAGAGCGAGTCGCAGCCGGAGGCCGAGGTGGGGCCCGTCCCTGTCACCCCGGTGTCCCCAGGGGCTGTCCCTGTGGGTGTCCCCAGGGCTGGGGACACAGGCAGGGCTCAGCTGTCCCTTGTCCCCGCAGGGCTCGGTGCTGAGGGGGCTCCTGGCCGTCTTCAGCCGGGAGCAGCTCCCGACGCGCGCGGTGAGCTCCGTGTCCCCCTGTCCCCGTGTCCCCTGTGTCCCTGTGTCCCCGTGTCACTATGCCCCAACCCCACTGATACACTAAGCAGAGGGCACTGTCTCCACATCCTAGTGTCCCAATGCCCCCAATGATGTCCCCATGTACCCAGCGACAGGGTCCCAATGTCCCCAATGTCCCCAGTGTCCCAATGTTCCCAGTATCCCCATGTCCTCATGTCCCCCAATGTCCCCAATGTCTCCAATGTCTCCAATGTCCCCAGTGTCCCCAATGTCCCCCAATGTTCCCAGTATCCCCATGTCCCCAATGTCCGCAATGTCCCCAATGTCTCCAATATCCCCAATATCCCCAATGTCCCCAATGTCCCCAATATCCCCAATATCCCCAATGTCCCCAATGTCCCCAATGTCCCCAATGTCCCCAGCGTCCCCATGTCCCCATGTCCCCAGTGCTGCTCAGCATGCCCTGAGGCGACACAGCCTTGTCCCCTGTCCCGGTCCCCAGCATGGCCACACCCCTCCCACCCTGGCAGCACCATGGGTCACCCCTTTGTGCTTGTCCCCATCCTTTGGGGACACTGGGGACAGGCTGGGGACACCTCTGTCTCTCCGCAGGTGCTGGGCACCCTCCTGGCCCTCGCCGTCGCCGTCATGGCCGTGGCCGTGCTGGGCTGGTGGCTGCGCCACAAGAGTGAGTGACAAGTGACAAGTGCCACGCCCGGGCCGGCCCTGGGGACGGGGGCGACAGCGCTGTCCCCTCACGGTGTCCCCTCCCCTGTGTCCCCAGAGGTCCCCGCGCAGGAGCCGCCGCGCTACCGCTTCCGCAAGCGGGACAAGGTCCTGTTCTACAGCCGCAAGATCATGCGTAAGGTGACCCTCGGGTGGCACCGGGGGTGGCACTGGGGGTGGCACTGGGGGTGGCACTGTGGGTAAGGTGACCCTCGGGTGGCACTGGGGGTGGCACTGGGGGTGGCACTGGGGGTGGCTCTGTGTGACCCTCGGGTGGCACTGGGGGTGGCACTGTGTGACCCTCAGGTGGCACTGGGGGTGGCACTGTGTGTAAGGTGACCCTTGGGTGGCACCGGGGGTGGCACTGGGGGTGGCACTGGGGGTGGCACTGTGGGTAAGGTGACCCTCGGGTGGCACTGGGGGTGGCACTGGGGGTGGCACTGGGGGTGGCTCTGTGTGACCCTCGGGTGGCACTGGGGGTGGCACTGTGTGTAAGGTGACCCTCGGGTGGCACCGGGGGTGGCACTGTGGGTAAGGTGACCCTCGGGTGGCACTGGGGGTGTCTCTGTGTGACCCTCAGGTGGCACTGGGGGTGGCACTGGGGATGGCTCTGTGTGACCCTCGGGTGGCACTGGGGGTGGCACTGTGTGTAAGGTGACCCTCAGGTGGCACTGGGGGTGGCACCGGGGATGGCTCTGTGTGACCCTCGGGTGGCACTGGGGGTGGCACTGTGTGTAAGGTGACCCTCAGGTGGCACTGGGGGTGGCACCGGGGATGGCTCTGTGTGACCCTCGGGTGGCACTGGGGGTGGCACTGTGTGTAAGGTGACCCTCAGGTGGCACTGGGGGTGGCACCGGGGATGGCTCTGTGTGACCCTCGGGTGGCACCGGGGGTGTCTCTGTGTGACCCTCAGGTGGCACTGGGGGTGGCACCGGGGATGGCTCTGTGTGACCCTCGGGTGGCACTGGGGGTGGCACTGTGTGTAAGGTGACCCTCAGGTGGCACTGGGGGTGGCACTGGGGATGGCTCTGTGTGACCCTCGGGTGGCTCCGGGGGTGGCACTGGTGGTGTCTCTGTGTGACCCTCGGGTGGCACCGGGGGTGTCTCTGTGTGACCCTCGGGTGGCTCCGGGGGTGGCACCCCTGCAGTGACACGGTGTCCCTGTCCCCGCCGTGCCAGGTGTCCCAGTCCACGTCCTCGCTGGTGGATGTCACCCCGGCCAGCGGCGCCACGCGGCCCCGCAGCCGCAAGAAGCTCAAGATGCTGAGCATCGCCAAGAAGTGAGCGGGCAGCGGGGTCAGGGTCTGCGTGTGGGGCTGGGATCTGTCTGTGGGGCTGGGATCTGTCTGTGGGATCTGTCTGTGGGGTTGGATCTGTCTGTGGGGCTGGGATCTGCCTGTGGGGTTCGATCTGTCTGTGGGGCTGGGATCTGTCCCCATGTCCCTGCTGTGTCCCTGCTGTCCCCATGGCGCTATCCCCACCGTGTCCCCTGTGTGTCCCCAGGGTCTCGGCCAGCTTCCTGCGCATCCAGAAGGAGCCGCCCACGCTGCAGCTGAAGGAGCCGCCGCCCTCGGTGCTGGAGGCCGACCTGACCGAGTTCGACGTGGCCTCGTCACACCTGCCCTCCGAGGTGCTCTACATGCTCAAGAACGTCCGGTGAGCGGGGCCGGGCTCTGTCCGTGGGGCTGGGTCTGTCCATGGGGTCTGTCTGTGGGGCTGGGTCTGTGTGTGGGGTCAGGATCTGTCCGTGGGGCTGGGTCTGTCCATGGGATCTGTCTGTGGGGCCAGGGTCTGTCCATGGGGCTGGGGTCTGTCTGTGGGGTCTGTCTGTGGGGCTGGGGTCTGTCTGTGGGGTCAGGATCTGTCCGTGGGGCTGGAGTCTGTCCATGGGATCTCTCCATGGGTTTTGTGCCTGGGATCAGGGTCTGTCCTGGGGTATCAGGATCCTTTATGGGATCAGGGTCAGGATCCATTGATGGGGTCTGGATCCATTGATGGGGTCTGGATCCATTGATGGGGTCTGGATCCATTGATGGGGCTGGGATCCATTGATGGGGTCTGGATCCATTGATGGGGCTGGGATCCATTGATGGGGTCTGGATCTATTGATGGGGTCAGGATCCATTGATGGGATCCATTGATGGGGTCAGGATCCATTGATGGGATCCATTGATGGGGTCAGGATCCATCCCTGGGGCCAGCACTGGCCCGCAGGGATTGAGCTGCACCCTTAGACACCCCTCTAAGGGGATCCCTGCATCCCCCTCTCCGTGGCACGTGGGGCAGGTCCCCGTGTCCCTGCTGTCCCCGTGGTGTCCCCTTGTCCCTGCTGTCCCCGTGGTGCCCCCGTGTCCCTGCTGTCCCCGTGGTGTCCCTGCTGTCCCCGTGGTGACACAGCTGTCCCCGCAGGGTGCTGGGGCACTTTGAGAAGCCGCTGTTCCTGGAGCTGTGCAAGCACATGGTGTTCCAGCAGTGCCAGCAGGGCGAGGACGTGTTCCGCCCCGGCCAGCCCGACAGCAGCATCTACGTCCTGCAGGAGGGCAAGCTGGAGCTGCTGCTCACCGAGGCGGTGAGGGACACCTGGGGACACCTGGGGACACCTGGGGGGACAGCCCGGCCAGGGATGGCCAGGAGATAGCCAAGGACTGCCAGGGACAGCCAGGGGACACATGGGACACCCAGGGACACCCGGGAGACACCCTAGGGACAGCCAGGGACACACAGGGGACACATGGGACACCCAGGGACAGCCGGGAGACACCCTAGGGACAGCCAGGGACACACAGGGGACACATGGGACACCCAGGGACACCCGGGAGACACCCTAGGGACAGCCAGGGACATACAGGGGACACCTGGAGACACCCAAGGGCACCTGGGGGACACCAGACACAGTCGGGGGGACACCCCAGGGGCATTCAAGGACACACAAGGACACCCAGGGGACACCTGGAGACACTCAGAGACAGTTGGGGACACCCTGGAGACACCCCAAGGACATTCAGAGACATGCCAAGGACACCCCAAGAACACTCGAGGACACACAGGGAGCAGGCAGGGGACACTCTTGGGCACCCAAGGGACACTCAGGGGACACTCAGGGGACACCAGGGGACACGGGCTGTGTCCCAGCAGGACGGGAAGGAGACGGTGATGAAGGAGGTGTTCCCTGGGGACAGCGTCCACAGCCTGCTCAGCATCCTCGACGTCATCACGGTACCGGCCGCGTCCCCAAAGCCTCGGGGACATCGCGGGGGCTGTCCCCACACCCTGCCACACCCAGCTGGCATGTCCCCAGAGCCCCCGAGCTCAGTGGGTGACTGTCCCCAGCCTGCCCAAGCTGTCCCCAAAGCCCTCCAACGCAATTGTGGCCGTCCCCATCCCTACCACAACTGTCCCCAGGTGTCACCAACTGTCCCCAAACTCCTCCAGCCCAACTGTGGCCACCCCAAACAAAACCCCAGTGCCCCCTGTGCCCTTGCCCAGTCCCCAGGTGTGCCCAGGTGTGCCCAGGTGTGCCCTGACCCCGCGGTGTCCCCAGGGCCACCAGCGGCCGTACCGCACCGTGTGCGCCCGTGCCGCCGAGGACTCCACGGTGCTGCGCCTGCCAGTCGAGGCCTTCTCCGCCGTCTTTGAGAAGTACCCTGAGAGCCTGGTCAGGGTGGTGCAGGTGGGCTGGGCTCTGGGGACCCCCGGGAGGGCCCGCGGGGTGGCCGGGGACCCACGGTGGCCTCGTGTGCCCCCGCAGATCATCATGGTGCGGCTGCAGCGCGTCACCTTCCTGGCCTTGCACAACTACCTGGGCCTGACCAACGAGCTCTTCAGCCACGTGAGTTCAGGCTGAAATTCAGGGGGTCCTGGGCTGGGCCAGCTCCCTCTGGTGTCCCCCCGGCCCCTCTGATGTCCGTCTGTCCCCACACCTGCAGGACATGCAGCCCCTGCGGCTCTTCCCTCAGCCCGGCCACGCCACGCGCACCAGCCCCGTCCGGCACAGCAAGCGCAGCCTGGGCAGCACCGACGAGGGCCGGGACACCGGTGAGGCACCAGGAGGGTCCTGAGACCCCCACCCCGGGCATTTCTGGGGTCTCCGTGCTCAGTTTTGGGGGGGGGGGGGTCTTGTCCTGCAGCTGAGCTGATGAAAGCCAATGGCCTGGAGACGCCGCCGCCGCCGCCGCTGCTGAGCCGCTGCATCTCCATGCCCGTGGACATCTCCGGTGGGTGCCAGCCCTCCGGGGGCTGTGGCTGTCACCCTGGCCTGGCCTGGTCCCCGTTTGGTGACCCCTGTGACCCCGCCCAGGCATCCAGAAGGCTCCGCGCTCCGATTTCGACATGGCCTACGAGCGCGGGCGCATCTCGGTGTCCCTGCAGGAGGACAGCACCGGCACCTTCGGGCAGGTACGGGGGGGTCCGTGCTGAATCCCACCCAGTTCCCACCCCAAATCCCACCCCAATTCCCACCCCAAATCCCACCCAATTCCCATCCTAAATCCCCCCCCAAATCCCACCCACTTCCCAGCCAAATTCCACCCTGAAATCCCACCCTGAATCCCACCCAAATCCCACCCTGAATCCCACCCCAATTCCCACCCCAAATCCCACCCAATTCCCACCCCATATCCCACCCAGTTCCCAGCCAAATTCCTCCTAATTCCCACCCTGAATCCCACCCTGAATCCCACCCCAAATCCCACCCAGTTCCCAGCCAAATTCCTCCTAATTCCCACCCTGAAATCCCACCCTGAATCCCACCCAATTCCCACCCCAAATGCACCCCAAATCCCACCCAATTTCCACCCCGAATCCCCCCCCAAATCCCACCCAATTCCCAGCCAAATTCCTCCTAATTCCCACCCTGAAATCCCACCCTGAATCCCACCCCAAATCCCACCCTAAATCCCACCCCAAATCCCACCCAATTCCCAGTCAATTCCCACCCTGAATCCCACCCCAAATCCCACCCAATTCCCAGCCAAATTCCTCCTAATTCCCACCCTGAAATCCCACCCTGAATCCCACCCCAAATCCCACCAAATTCCCACCCCATATCCCACCCAGTTCCCAGACAAATTCCTCCTAATTCCCACCCTGAATCCCACCCTGAATCCCACCCCAAATCCCACTCAATTCCCATCCTAAATCCCACCCCAAATCCCACCCAATTCCCAGCCAAATTCCTCCTAATTCCCACCCTGAAATCCCAGCCTGAATCCCACCCCAAATCCCACCCCAAATGCACCCCAAATCCCACCCAATTCCCATCCTAAATCCCACCCCAAATCCCACCCAATTCCCAGCCAAATTCCTCCTAATTCCCACCCTGAAATTCCACCCCAAATCCCACCCCGAATCCCCCCCCAAATCCCACCCTGAATCCCACCCCAATTCCCACCCTAAATCCCACCCCAAATCCCACCCAATTCCCAGTCAATTCCCACCCTGAATCCCACCGTGAATCCCACCCCAATTCCCACCCCAATTCCCATCCTAAATCCCACCCCAAATCCCACCCTGAATCCCACCCCAAATCCCCCCCAAATCCCACCCTAAATCCCACCCCAAATCCCCCCCAAATCCCACCCCAAACCCCCTCCAAACCCCCCAGGTGTCCCAGGAGCCCAAGGAGCGCAAGTCGGTGACGCTGGAGGAGCAGCCCTCGGGGGTCTACCACTACAGCTCCTGCGAGGAGGACGCAGCCTCGGGGACAGGGACGGGGATGGGGACAGGGACGTGTCCCTTCGGGCCCTACCAGGGCCGCCAGACCAGCGACATCTTCGAGGAGGCCAAGCGGGAGCTCATCAAGCTCATGAAGGTCGAGGTGAGGGCTTTGATGGGTTCCTGGTGGGTTCCTGGTGGTCCCCCGTGGTGGTTTTAGTCACCTTTATGGTGGTCCCCCATCACTTTGGCGTGGTCCTTATGGCTTCAGGGTCGCCCCCAGCCCTCACTCTGTGGTGGGTTCCCATCTCCTCGTGGTGGCCTCCATGACCTCCTGGTCATTCTCTGTCCCCATGGCCTCCTGGCCGTCCCATCCCAACCCCACAATGGTCCCGTTCTCCTTCCCAGGACCCTTCTCTGCTCAACAACCGCGTCCTGCTCCACCACGCCAAGGGCGGCACCGTCATCGCCCGCCAGGGTGACCAGGTGGGTGCTGGGGATCGTCCCCTCGTGGTGGGGCAGAAACAGCAGCCCCAGAACCAGAAGAGCACGCCCTGGTGGTGCTGGTGGGACCTCCCAAGTGACAGGGGGCGTTTGTGGCAGGACGTGAGCCTGCACTTCGTGCTCTGGGGGTGCCTGCACGTGTACCAGCGCATGATCGACAAGGAGGAGGACGTGTGCCTGTTCCTGACGCAGCCCGGCGAGCTGGTGGGACAGCTGGCTGTGCTCACGGGAGAGCCCCTCATCTTCACCATCAAGGCCAACCGTGACTGCACCTTCCTCAAGATCTCCAAGTCCGACTTCTACGAGTGAGTCCGTGCCCTTTGGTGTCCTTGGGGGGCCACCAGGACCTGGTGTGGGTGCGTGCCCCTCATCTCGTGGTGGATCTCCATCGCTTTGCGGTGCTCGCTGTCACCTTGGGGATCCCATGGCTCTGTGGGATGGTTCCCCATCCCTTTGGGGTGGTCCCACGTCTCTTTGGGATGGTTCCCCATCTCTTTGGGGTTGTCCCACATCTCTGTGGGATGGTTCCCCATCACTTTGGGGTGGTCCCACATCTCTTTGGGGTGGTTCCCCATCTCTTTGGGATGGTTCCCCATCTCTTTGGGGTGGTCCCACATCTCCTTGGGGTGGTTCCCCATCTCTTTGGGGTGGTCCCACATCTCTTTAGGATGGTCCCACGTCTCTTTGGGGTGGTTCCCCATCACTTTGGGATGGTTCTCCATCTCTTTGGGGTTGTCCCACATCTCCTTGGGGTGGTCCCACATCTCTTTGGGATGGTTCCCCATCTCTTTGGGATGGTTCCCCATCTCTTTGGGGTTGTCCCACGTCTCTGTGGGATGGTTCCCCATCACTTTGGGGTTGTCCCACATCTCCCCAGTGAATGTTCCCAGCCCCAGGGTGGAATTTTGGGATGCCCTGAGCGAGGCCACCATGATCCTGGTAGTCCCCCTCCTCCCTGAGGTTCTCTGTGGGGTTCCCCACCTCAGAGGGGACATTTTAGGGTCAGCACGGTGCCCTGTCCCCCCCAGGATCATGCGGGAGCAGCCCAGCGTGGTGCTGAGCGTGGCCCACACCGTGGCCGCCCGCATGTCGCCCTTCGTGCGCCAGATGGACTTTGCCATCGACTGGATGGCCGTGGAGGCCGGCCGGGCGCTCTACAGGTGAGGGACTGCACCCAGGGGTCCACCCGGGCTCGGGGAGGGCTGCCAGGGGTGCCACGGGAGCTGCTGTCCCCAGGCAGGGGGACAAGTCAGACTGCACCTACATCGTGCTCAACGGGCGGCTGCGCTCCGTCATCCAGAAGGGCAGCGGCAAGAAGGAGCTGGTGGGCGAGTACGGCCGCGGCGACCTCGTGGGCGTGGTGAGTGTCACCCCGGGGACAGCTCGGGGACAGCGGTCGCACGTCCTCGGGTGGCTCCACGGCCTCGTCCCGCAGGTGGAGGCGCTGACGCGGCAGCCCCGGGCCACCACGGTGCACGCGGTGAGGGACACGGAGCTGGCCAAGCTGCCCGAGGGGACCCTCAACAACATCAAGCGCCGGTACCCGCAGGTACCCCCGGGCGTCCCTGGGGGTGTCCCCATGGCCTGGCTGGTGACTCTGATTAAAACCAACTTTAATTAAGGAGTTAACGGAGCTGTTGGAGGAGGAGAGTGGAGGAAGGGGTGGTAGCACCTGAGGTCTTGGAGGATGGGTGGTGGTGGCCCCTGAGGTCCACAAGGGTGAGGGTTGGTGGCACTTGAGGTCTTCATGGGTGGGGCGTGGTGGCACCAGAAGTCTCCAAGGACAGGCAGTGGTGGTGGCACCCAGGGGCTGCTGTAGAACACTGGTCTGGGGTGTTGAGTCTCTGCCATGTCTGATGGCCATCCTTGTCCTTGTCCCCACAGGTGGTCACCCGCCTCATCCACCTCCTGAGCCAGAAGATCCTGGGGAACCTCCAGCAGCTCCGCGGGCCCTTCGCAGGTAGGACCTGGGGACATCCGGGTGGCCTCTGCGGGGCTGGCAGCCGTCACCAGAGCAGAGCGTCCACTCCTCTGCGTCCACCCAGGGCCCGGCCTGGGCATGACCTCCAGCTCGGAGCCCATCAACCCCACCAGCAACCTCTCGACGGTGGCGGTGCTGCCCGTGTGTGAGGAGGTGCCCATGGCGGCCTTCACGCTGGAGCTGCAGCACGCGCTCAACGCCATTGGTGAGTGACCACAGGACACTGACCGTGGCACTGCCCATCGGGCTGTGGCACCCTGGTGACCTGGGGTGGTGATGGCCGCAGCCCCTCAGGGTGGTCTTGGCCGTGGTGGGCACCATGGGAGTGACGGTGGCAGGGTGGCAGCCACGGCATGGTGACCAAAACTTGATGGCGTGATGGGTGACCACAGCCCCATGGCATGGTGACCACAGCCCCATGGCATGGTGACCACAGCCCCGTGGCATGGTGACCACAGCCCCATGGCATGGTGACCACGGCACGGTAGTGACCATGGCACAGCGGTGACCATGGCCTGGAGATGATGCCATCCCCACCTCCGCAGGCCCCACGCTGCTCCTCACCAGCGACATCATCCGCGCCCGCCTGGGCTCCTCGGCTCTGGAGAGGTAACGGCGGCGCTGGCCGGCGGCGTGGCCACGTGCCCCCGGCCACTGCTGACCACTGTGTGCCCCCGGGCAGCATCCAGGAGTACCGGCTGTCCGGGTGGCTGGCGCAGCAGGAGGACCTGCACCGCATCGTGCTCTACCAGACCGACTGCACGCTGACCCCCTGGACGCTGCGCTGCATCCGCCAGGCCGACTGCGTCCTCATCGTGGGGCTGGGCGACCAGGAGCCGGCCCTGGGAGAGGTGGGACGGGGACGTGGGGGGACAGGGACATGGGGGGACAGGGACATGGGGGGACAGGGACATGGGGGGCGACCAGGAGCCTGCCCTGAGTGAGATGGGACAGGGACAGAGACATGGCAGGGACAGGGACATGGGGGGTGACCAGGAGCCTGCCTTGGGTGAGATGGGACAGGGACAGAGACATGGCAGGGACAGGGACATGGGGGTGACCAGGAGCCTGCCTTGGGTGAGATGGGACAGGGACAGAGACATGGCAGGGACAGGGACATGGGGGGTGACCAGGAGCCTGCCTTGGGTGAGATGGGACAGGGACAGAGACATGGCAGGGACAGGGACATGGGGGGTGACCAGGAGCCTGCCCTGGGCAAGGTGGGACAGGACAGGGACCTGGTAATGGGACACGGGAACGTGGGATATTGGGACAGGGGGACACGGGGACACAGGGACATGACATATGGGGCCGTGCCCCATCTCTGGGGGTGTCCCGGCACTGCGGGGTGACGCAGGCTGGTGCCGGTGCCCCCCAGCTGGAGCAGATGCTGGAGAACACGGCGGTGCGGGCGCTGAAGCAGCTGGTGCTGCTGCACCGCGAGGACGGCGCCGGCCCGGCGCGCACGGTCGAGTGGCTCAACATGCGCACCTGGTGCTCGGGCCACCTGCACATCCGCTGCCCTCGCCGCGTCTTCTCGCGCCGCAGCCCCGCCAAGCTGGTGAGCGTCCCCTCCCCGGCCGCCAGCCCCGGCCCGGGGGCGGCCGCTGTCGCCGTCACCCACTCTGTCCCTGCCCCGCAGCGGGAGATGTACGAGAAGGTGTTCGAGAAGAGCGCCGACCGGCACAGCGACTTCTCGCGCCTGGCGCGCGTGCTCACCGGCAACACCATCGCCCTGGTGCTGGGCGGCGGCGGGGCCAGGTGGGGCGCGCCCGTCCCCGTGTCCCCCTGTGCCCATGGCCTGCGTCCCTGGCCCCGTATCCCCACGGCCCTGTGTGCCCCTGTCCCCATGGCCCATTGTGTGCCCCTGGCCCCCTGTGCCCATGGCCCTGTGTGCCCCTGTCCCCATGGCCCGTTGTGTGCCCCTGTCCCCCTGTCCCACGTCCCTGTGTGCCCTCTCCCCATGGCCCATTGTGTGCCCCTGTCCCCCTATCCCATGTCCCTGTTCCCCTGTCCCCATATCCCCAGTCCCTGTGTGCCCTCTCCCCATGGCCCGTTGTGTGCGTCCCTGTCCCCCTATCCCATGTCCCTGTTCCCATGTCCCTGTATCCCATGTCTGCATATCCCCATGTTCCCCTGTCCCCATGTCCCTGTGTCCCCATGTCCCCTGTGTCCCCATGTCCCCATGTCTCCATATCCCCTATCCCCATGTCCCCATGTCCCCCGTGTCCCCATGTCCCCATGTCTCCATATCCCCTATCCCTATGTCCCCATGTCCCCATGTCTCCATATCCCCTATCCCCATGTTCCCCTGTCCCCATGTCCCTGTGCCCCTGTCCCCATGTTCCCTTGTCCCCATATCCCTGTGTCTCCATGTCCCCATATCCCCTATCCCCATGTCCCCATGTCCCTGTGTCTCCATGTCCCCATGTCCCCTGTGTCCCCATATCCCCTATCCCCATGTCCCCATGTCCCCTGTGTCCCCATATCCCCTATCCCCATGTCCCCATGTCCCCTGTGTCCCCATATCCCCTATCCCCATATCCCCTATCCCCGTGTCCCCATGTCCCCATGTCCCCTATCCCCATGTCCCCATGTCCCCCGTGTCCCCATGTCCCCATGTCCCCTGTGTCCCCATATCCCCTATCCCCATGTCCCCATATCCCCATGTCCCCATGTCCTCACACCCCCCTGTCCCCACCACGCCCTCCTCCCACCCCGCAGTGCCCACAGCCCCTGGTTTATGCCGGTTCTCCCTGCACTCTCCCCGGCAGGGGCTGCTCGCACATCGGGGTCATCAAGGCCATGGAGGAGTCGGGGATCCCCATCGACCTCGTGGGGGGCACCTCCATCGGCGCCTTCATCGGCGCGCTCTACGCCGAGGAGCGCAGCGCCGTGCGCACCAAGCAGCGGGCACGGGAGTGGGCCAGGGTGGGTCACAGGGACACGGACAGGGGGGTCACAGGGGACAGGGACAGGGTGGGTCACAGGGGACGGGACAGGGTGGGTGACAGGGGACAGGGACAGGGCGGTGACAGGGGACACGGACAGGGACAGGGGGGTGACAGGGGACAGGGGGGTCACAGGGACACGGACAGGGGGGTGACAGGGAACAGGGACAGGGTGGTGACAGGGACACGGGAGTGGGCCAGGGTGGGTGACAGGGACAGGGACGGGGCGGTGACAGGGGACAGGGACAGGGGGGTCACAGGGGACACGGACAGGGTGGGTGACAGGGGACGGGACAGGGGGGTGACAGGGGACAGGGACAGGGTGGGTGACAGGGGACGGGACAGGGGGGGTGACAGGGGACAGGGACAGGGTGGGTGACAGGGGACGGGACAGGGGGGGTGACAGGGGACAGGGACAGGGTGGGTGACAGGGGACACGACCAGGGTGGGTGACAGGGGACAGGGACAGGGTGGGTGACAGGGGACACGACCAGGGTGGGTGACAGGGACATCCCCACCCCAGGGACCCCCTCAGCCTGTGCCCAGCTCTGCCCCGCTGGTTCTAACCTGGCCTCTTCCTGTTCTTCTTCCTCTTGCTCTTCTTCCTTCTCCTTTCCCTGCTCTTCCTTCTTCTTCCTCTGTTCTTCTCTTTTCCTGTTCCATTTTCTTTTCTTCTGCTTTTTCTGCTCTTCTTGCCTTTTTTTTTTTTGATCTTTTTTGTCTTTTTCTCCTTTTTCTTCGTCTTCCTTTTCTCCTTTTTCATCTCCTTTTCCTTTTTCTCTTATTCCTTCTCCTCCTCCTTTTTCTCCCTCCTTCCTTTTCCCCCTTTTTTTTCAACTCCTCTTTTTGTCCTTACTCTTTTTGCTCTTTGCCCTCCTTCATCTCCTTTCTCCTCTTCTTGCTCTTCATCCTCCTTCACCTCCTTTCTCCTCTTCTTGCTCTTCATCCTCCTTCATCTCCTTTCTCCTCTTTTTGCTCTTCATCCTCCTTCATCTCCTTTCTCCTCCTCCTTCTCCCTTTTCCTCCTCTTTCTTAATTTCCTTCCTGCTCCTTTTGTCTTTCTGTTTTTCCTCCTCCTCCTCCTCCTCCCCAGTGCATGAATTCTGTTTTTGAGACCGTGCTGGACCTCACCTACCCCATCACCTCCATGTTCTCGGGCTCGGCCTTCAACGCCAGCATCAACCGAGTCTTCCAGGACAAACAGATCGAGGTGTGTCCCCCTTGGATGCCCCCCGGCCCCCTCCCCGCTGTCCCCGCGGTGTCACCCAGCCCATGCTGTCCCCGCAGGACCTGTGGCTGCCCTACTTCAACGTCACCACGGACATCACGGCCTCGGCCATGCGGGTGCACACGGACGGTGAGAGCTCCCTGGGGGCACCGGCGGGGGGACACGGGGCAGGGGTGGCCTCCTGAGCCACCAGGAGCCGCTGGCCCCACCTTGGGGACATGAGCAGGGAGGGAAGGGAGGGGACAGCTGGAGCTGCACGAGGCGCTAACACCGCTGCTGACCACTAACCCCAGTAACCCCGTGTGCAGCATGGGGACATGGTGGCAGTGCTGGGCGGTGGGGACACCGGGGCGGTGGCGCTGGGGACATTGTGGTGGCGTTGGTGACGTGGTGGTGGCGGTGGTGGGGACGTGGTGGTGGGGACGTGGCGGCGGTGGCGGGACCATGGTGGTGGCTGCCCCTCGTCCTTGCCCGCTGCTGGCGCTCGCCTGGGACATTGAGCCGTCCACAGCCACCCCGCTGCCTCTAACGCCCACTAATCCCCGCTGACCCCTCTAACCCAGCCCCCTCCCATGCTGCTGGCTGCCGGCGTCCCTCTGTCCGTCTGTCCCTCTGTGCGTCCCTCTGTCCCTCCCCGCGGTCCCCGGTGGCCGTGACTGTGTCCTCTCCGTCCCCAGGCAGCCTCTGGCGCTACGTCCGAGCCAGTGCCTCCTATACCCCCTACCTGCCTCCGCTCTGCGACCCCAAGGACAGCCACTGGCTGGTGGACGGCTGCTATGTTAACAATGTCCCAGGTCAGCACCTCGCTCGCCGGGGCCGCCCCCAAAAAAACCACAAAAAACAACAACAAAAAAAAAAACACAAAAAAACCCAAACCCCGCCCCAAAACCACGTCCCGAGCGTCCACACCACCGGTCAGGGTGCGCAGGGGTCCCTCTGCCCGCCGCGGGGCTGACCCGTGGGGCGCAGACGGCCCCGGCGCGGGCAGGGCGAGCAGGCGGGCGGGTGCCGGTGCTGACGGCGTCTCCCGGTTCCGTTCCCGGTTTCCCGGTCCCGGTCCGGCCGGCGCAGGCTCGCTCTGGCGCTACGTGCGCGCCAGCATGACCCTCTCGGGGTACCTGCCCCCGCTCTGCGACCCCAAGGACGGCAACCTCCTGATGGACGGGGGGTACATCAACAACCTGCCAGGCAAGTGCGGGGCGGGGGGACGGACGGACGGACGGACGGACGGACGCAGCCGGGGCGGAGCGGGGACGCCCCCGGCCCGGTCTGGCGGCGGCAGTGGGCGAGGGATGGCCAGCTCCTGTCTGGCAGTGGCTTTTTTCCTGTGTTGGGTGGACTTTCCAGAACGTTCCGTGGATTTTCATGGTCAGGATCCATCCATCTTCCATCTTCTCCTGGTGGTTTGTCCATGCCAGGCAGCTTTCCAGAACGTTCCATGGATTTTCATGGTCAGGATTCATCCATCTTCCATCTTCTCCTGGTGGTTTGTCCATGCCAGGCAGCTTTCCAGAACATTCCATGGATTTTTATGGGATCCATCCATCTTCCATCTTCTCCTAGTGCTTTTTCCATGCCAGGCAGCTTTCCAGAACGTTCCACGGATTTTCATGGTCAGGATCCATCCCTCTTCCATCTTCTCCTGGTGCCTTTTCCATGCTGGGTGGTCTTCCAGAACATTCCATGGTTTTCCATGTGTAGCATCCATCTGTTCATTATCTCTTGACGCCTTTTCCCTGTTGGGTAGCTCTTCCAGAACATTCCATGGATTTTCCTGGTCAGGATCCACCCATCTTCCCACCATCTCCCGGTGCTTTTTCCATGCCTGGCGGTTTTTCCAGAACATTCCAGGTTTCTTCATGCACAGGATCCATCTTCCATCCCTCTTCCACCATCTCTTGATGTCTTCAGTGCTGGTCAGCTTCTTGGGGCATCTCCACCCTCTGTCACCTCCTGCTGTCACCTCTGGTGTCACCTCCTGGTGTCACCTCCTGGTGTCACCTCCTGCTGTCACCTCCTGGTGTCACCTCTGGTGTCACCTCCTGCTGTCACCTCCTGGTGTCACCTCTGGTGTCACCTCCTGGTGTCACCTCCTGCTGTCACCTCTGGTGTCACCTCCTGGTGTCACCTCCTGCTCTCACCTCTGGTGCTGGTGCCAGGTCCTTTCCTGGGTGGTTTCCATCCTGCACCTGCCTCGGTCTCCACCCTGCGCTGTCCCTGGGTGTCCCTGGTGACCTCCTGGGCCACCTTTGTCCATCTCTGGACGTTCCCATCTCCAGGTCTCCTTTCCGTCCTCCTTCACCTCCCTCCATCTCTTGATGTCCTCTCCAGGCCTCTTCTGGCCATTCCGTGTCACCTCTGGTGGCCTTGGGAGGTCACCCTTGTCCCCTGCACGTGCCCCCAGGGCCTTCCTCCATCCTGCAGCCTCATCCCCACCACGTTGGGTGACTCTGGTGGCATCTTTGGGTCTGAAGCCACCTTCCTCCATCATCATCATCATCATCATCATCACCACCATTATTGTCCCTTGATGTCCCCCAGGACCTTCTCTACCCTCCTCTATCCACCTTGTCCCCCGGTGTCCCCTGGTGCCCCCCTCCTTCCCGTGTCCCCTCCCCGTGACAGCTCCACCCTCCCCCGGCGCCGCTGACCGCCCGGCGTCCGTCCGTCTGTCCGTCCCCGCAGCCGACATCGCGCGCAACATGGGCGCCAAGACGGTGATCGCCATCGACGTGGGCAGCCAGGATGAGACCGACCTGTGCAACTACGGCGACTCCCTGTCCGGATGGTGGCTCCTCTGGAAGCGCCTCAACCCCTGGGCCGAGAAGGTCAAGGTGGGACCCCGGTGGGGACAGCGGGAGGTGGCAGCAGGGGACACCACGGGACCGAGCTGGTGGAGATGGCTCGGGGTGGAGGAGGGTGGAGAAGGTGCTGGGGGACATCAAAGGGTGATGATGATGGTGAAGGTGACAATGAGGATGATGATAATGACAATGGTGAGGATGACAGTGATGACAATGGTGATGATGATGATAATGACGGTGATAGCAATGACGGTGACAGCGACAATGGTGACAATGACAATGACAATGCTGATGGTGACGATGACAATGACAATGCTGATGCTGATGGTGACAATGACAATGCTGATGGTGACAATGACAATGCTGACGGTGATGATGACGCTGACAATGCTGATGGTGATGATGACAATGACAATGCTGATGCTGATGGTGACAATGACAATGCTGACGATGACAATGCTGATGCTGATGGTGACGATGACAATGACAATGCTGATGGTGACGATGACAATGACAATGCTGATGGTGACGATGACAATGACAATGGTGATGATGACGATGACAATGCTGATGGTGACAATGACAATGCTGATGGTGACGATGACGATGACAATGCTGATGGTGACAATGACAATGCTGATGGTGATGATGACAATGCTGATGGTGACAATGACAATGACAATGCTGATGGTGACAATGACAATGCTGATGGTGATGATGACAATGACAATGCTGATGGTGACAATGACGATGCTGATGGTGACAATGACAATGACGAGGTGCCGGACGCGTCCCGAGTGTCCGGTCCCGGCAGGTGCCCGACATGGCGGAGATCCAGTCCCGCCTGGCCTACGTGTCGTGCGTGCGGCAGCTCGAGGTGGTCAAGTCCAGCTCCTACTGCGAGTACATCCGGCCGCCCATCGACCGCTTCAAGACCATGGACTTCGGCAAGTTCGACGAGATCTACGTGAGCTGGGGCTGGCCATGGCTGGGGGCGCCGGGCTGCGGGGCTCCACATGAGGGTTGGGGTCCTTTGGTCACTGGTGGGGTGCTCTGGTCATTGTTGGGGTGCTTTGGTCACTGGTGGGGTCCTTTGGTCATTGTTGGGGTCCTTTGGTCACTGTTGGGGTTCTTTGGTCACTCTTGGGGTGCTTTGGTCATTTTTAGAGTCCTTTGGTCACTGTTGGGGTCCTTTGGTCATTTTTGGGGTCCTTTGGTCACTGTTGGGGTCCTTTGGTCACTGTTGGGGTGCTCTGGTCACTGTTGGGGTCCTTTGGTCATTTTTGGGGTCCTTTGGTCACTGTTGGGGTCCTTTGGTCATTTTTGGGGTGCTTTGGTCATTTTTGGGGTCCTTTGGTCACTCTTGGGGTGCTTTGGTGATTGTTGGGGTCCTTTGGTCATTTTTGGGGTGCTTTGGTAATTTTTGGGGTCCTTTGGTCACTGTTGAGGTCCTTTGGTCACTGTTGAGGTTCTTTGGTCACTGTTGAGGTTCTTTGGTCACTCTTGGGGTGCTTTGGTCATTGTTGGGGTCCTTTGGTCATTGTTGGGGTTCTTTGGTCATCCCTGGATATCCTTGACCCTCCGTTGAATGTTCTTGACCATCACTTGGGGGTCCTGATCATCACTTGGGGTGTCCTTGACCATTAACTGAGTGCCCTGGTCATCGCTTGTGTCCTGCTTGTCACTGGGGTGTCCTGGTTGTCACTGGGGTGTCCTGGGCCACCTTGGGGGTGTCCTGGGCCACTTTGGGGGTGTCCTGGGCCGTCTCGGGGGTGTCCTGGGCCATCTTGGGGGTGTCCTGGGCCACCTTGGGGGTGTCCTGGGCCATCTTGGGGGTGTCCTGGGCCACCTTGGGGGTGTCCTGGGCCGTCTCGGGGGTGTCCTGGGCCATCTTGGGGGTGTCCTGGGCCACCTTGGGGGTGTCCTGGGCCATCTTGGGGGTGTCCTGGGCCACCTTGGGGGTGTCCAGGCCACTGCCCACTGTCCCCTGTCCCCAGGATGTGGGGTACCAGCACGGCAAGCTGGTGTTCGAGGGCTGGAGCCGCGGGGACATCATCGAGAAGATGGTCCAGGACCGGCGCTCGGCCGACTTCTACGAGAGCAAACGCATGGACGTGAGCCTGGGGACACCTGGGGACACCTGGGGACACGGGGAGGACGCGCAGGGTGGTGGCTCATTGGGGACCTGCCCCAGGAGGGGCCACCCCAGCCTTGTCACTGTCCCTGGAACGGTGTCACCTCTCGAGTGACCGTCCTGTTCCTGCCACCCTGTCCCTGCCACCCTGTCCCTGTCACCCTGTCCCTGTCACCCTGTCCCTGCCACCCTGTCCCTGTCACCCTGTTCGTGTCACCCTGTTCCTGTCACCCTGTCCCTGCCACCCTGTTCCTGTCACCCTGTCCCTGTCATCCTCCCTGCCACCCTGTCCCTGCCACCCTGTCCCTGTCACCCTGTCCCTGCCACCCTGTCCCCGTCACCCTGTCCCTGTCACCCTCCCTGCCACCCTGTCCCTGCCACCCTGTCCCCGTCACCCTGTCCCCGTCACCCTGTCCCTGACACCCTGTCCCTGTCACCCTGTTCCTGTCACCCTGTCCCTGCCACCCTGTCCCTGTCACCCTCCCTGCCACCCTGTCCCTGTCACCCTGTCCCTGCCACCCTCCCTGTCACCCTCCCTGTCACCCTGTCCCTGCCACCCTGTCCCTGCCACCCTGTCCCTGTCACCCTGTCCCTGTCACCCTCCCTGTCACCCTGTCCCTGTCACCCTGTTCCTGCCACCCTGTCCCTGCCACCCTCCCTGTCACCCTGTCCCTGCCACCCTGTCCCTGTCACCCTTTGTGCCCCTGGTCCCTCTGCTGTCCCTCGCTTTGTCCCCTGCCCCGTTGGTGCCTTCCGTGTGCCCCTCCTGTCCCCTGCAGGTGCTCAGGTGTCCCCTCAGGTGCTCACCTGTCCCCTCACCTGTCCCCTCACTGTCCCCTCACCTGTCCCCTCAGGTGCTCACCTGTCCCCTCACCTGTCCCCTCACTGTCCCCCGTGGTGTCCCCTCAGGTGCTCACCTGTCCGAGCGCCGGTTTCACAGACCTGGCTGAGATCGTGTCGCGCATCGAGCCCGCCCAGTCCTACCTGTCCGACGGCTACGGCGACGGTGACAGCGGGGACAGGGCGGGGACAGGGCGGGGACAGGGCGGGGACAGGGCGGGGACAGGGCGGGGACAGGGAGGGGACAGGGAGGGGACAGCAGGGACACCCGGCGGGGGTGGATTTGGGGCTGGGGATGGAGATCTGAGGCTTGGGGGCTGGGATTTGGGTCTGGGGGCTGGGATTTGGGTCTGGGGGCTGGCGTCTGGGGTTTGGGGCTGGGATTTGGGTCTGGGGGCTCACCCCACACCCCCGCCCCCCAGAGGAGTCCGATTACCTGACCGAGTACGAGGACGAGGGCCCGGAGTCGCTGCGGGGCGAGGAGGATGCGGCCGAGTGGGGCAGCGCCGAGGCCGTGAGTGACCCCAAAACCCGGGGGGGGACCCCAAAACCAGGGGGGGGACCCCAGAGAACCGGGGAGGATCCCAAAGAAGAGGGGGGACCCCAAAATGGGGGGTTGGGGGTGCCAAGGGGGTCCTGGGCCCGGTGTGGGGGTGGCACCGTGGGGGCCCCAGGAATGGGGTTTGGTGGTTTTGGGGTTTTGGGGTTTGGGGTCCCAAGGGGGTCCGGTGGCCTTGGGGACGACCTGGACCCCACAGGTGCTGTGTCCTGTCCCCACCCCCCCAGTGTCTCAAAATGTCCCTGCGTCCCCAGGATGTCCCCAGTGTCCCCCCATGTGTCCCCTGTGTGTCCCCAGGATGTCCCCAGTGTCTCCCCCATGTGTCCCCCGTGTCCTCACAGTGTCCCCAATGTCCCCCCAGGAGGAGGAGAAGTCCCTTCGGCACCGCCCAAGCACGGCTGGGACCCCCCCCGCCCGCCCCCGCGGACCCCGACGGCTTCTGAGGGACCCCCGGTGTCCCCCCAATGTCCCCCA
Source organism: Agelaius phoeniceus (assembly GCF_020745825.1). Classification (NCBI taxonomy): domain Eukaryota; kingdom Metazoa; phylum Chordata; class Aves; order Passeriformes; family Icteridae; genus Agelaius; species Agelaius phoeniceus. The sequence goes on along the minus strand of NW_026531011.1, from coordinate 166,144 downwards.
ATGTCCCCTCGGTGTCCCCCCACCTGTCTGAGGCCCTGGGGTGACACTGGGGGGTCCTGGGACCCCCAACGTCCCCTCAGTGTCCCCTGGGTGCTCCTCATGTCCCCTGCCCCCACCTCGGGGGTCCCTGCCCCGCTCCCCCCCCCCCATTCTGGCACTTTCCCACGGGGCCCAGGACCCCCAATGTCCCCCGAGTGTCCCCCCCACCCTTCAGAGAGGCCCTGGGGTGACACAGGGGGTCCCGGGACCCCCAATGTCCCCTCGGTGTCCCCTCAGTGTCCCCAATATCCCCCCCCCCTGCACTGTTGCACTGTCCCACCCCCCCGGCCGGCCACGGGGGGGCGCTGCTGTAAATTTTCCTTTTTTTGGGGTTTTTTTTAACGGTTCTTACGGAAATCCAGGCCGGCTGGATGGGAATTGGTTAATTATCGGTTAATTACTGATTAATTATTGGTTAATTATTGATTGACTGATGGAGTCTCATTGCGCCAGTTCGGGAATTTCAAAGTGAAAGCTGCTGGTGGTGATGGTGGGGTGGGAATGGGAACTGGGCTGGGAAAATGGGATGGGATTGGGAACTGGGAATGGGAACGGGACTGGGAAAAGGTGTGGGACACCTCCTTGCTTCCTATTGGCCCGGCTGCCTGTCACTCAGGGCTCTCAGCCAATCATAGCCCTCCCTGAGCAGTTTGATTTTTTTTTTTTTTTTTTTTTTTAATCCTGTTTTTGGGTTTAATTCCTAGATTTTTATGGTAAATTCCCAATTTTTGTATTTCATTCCCGGGATGTATTTGGGAATTTTGGATCCACAGCCCCTAAATCCGTAATATTTTTACTTCCCACCATTCCCATTTTTTTTTTTTCTCCCAGTAAAGACAATTCCAAACTCTTTCCAAAAAAAAAAAAAACCAGCCTTGATCAGGATTTTTTTTTTTTTCCATTGCCAAATTCCAAAAAAAATTCTCGGGTAAATTTCGGAAAATCCTGGGAAATTCCAAGAAACTCTGGGGAATTCTGGGAACTCCTGAAAGCTGCTGAGACGACGTTAAAAATCTGGGATCCGCCTTCTCCGAGGGGTGGGAATTCCATGATCCTGGGGTTTTGGGGGTCTCCGGGAGCGCCGGGGGGCTCAGGAAGGCACTCGGAGGCGGGAGCTGCCCAGCAGGAGCTGCAGGAGCCGATCCACGGAAAAGGCCAGCAGGAAATCGGCCGCCAGCACCGCCAGGATCAGCAGCCGGAACTGGGAACGAGGGGATTCCGGAACGTTCCGGGCGGGAACCGGCCCCGGACCCCGCCCCCGCATCCCGACCCCCGCAAATTCCGGGATTCCCCACGGGAACGGGGCCACCGGTCCCACCCCAAATCCCTGGGAATGTTCCTGGCGGGAATGGGGCTCCCCAAATGTCACCCCAACCCACAGGCAGGGACAACTCCCATATCCCCACGAATGCTGGGATTTCCCCCTGGAATGCTGGGATTTCCCCCGGAATGTCAGGATTTCCCCCTGGAATATTGGGATTTCCCTTGGAATACTGGGATTTCCCTTGGAATTCAGGAATTTCCCCCTGGAATGTTGGGATTTCCCTCTGGAATGCTGGGATTTCCCTTGGAAATCAGGAATTTTCCCCGGAATGTTGGGATTTCCCTCTGGAATGTCGGGATTTCCCCCAGAATGCTGGGATTTCCCCCTGGAATGCTGGGATTTCCCTTGGAATTCAGGAATTTTCCCCAGAATGTTGGGATTTCCCCCTGGAATATTGGGATTTCCCTTGGAATTCAGGAATTTTCCCCCGGAATGTTGGGATTTCCCCCTGGAATGCTGGGATTTTCCCCGGAATGTTGGGATTTCCCTTGGAATTCAGGAATTTTCCCCGGAATGTTGGGATTTCCCCCTGGAACCGGGGTCTCAGCAGGGCAGGAATCTTGGAGCCCCCTCCCTGTAAGAATCCCCCCCGTGGAATTTGGGAATTTGGGAATTTTGGGCTCCCACCTCCGCGGGGATCTCGACGAGGCCGAAGCCGAGGTTGAGCTCGGGGCAGGCGCCGCTGAGCAGCCCCAGCACGGCCGAGGCCGAGAGCAGCAGCGCCCAGAGCAGCGCCCGGTTCTGCAGGAGGCTCTCCATGAAGGGCTGGCCCTGGGAACAGCAACCGGGATGGGCCGGGGGCGGCACTGGGAGGGCACTGGGGGGCACTGGGAGGGCACTGGGATGCACTGTGATACACTGGGAGGGCACTGGGAGGGTACTGGGAGGGTACTGGGAGGGCACTGGGATGGACTGGGGGGCACTGGGGGGCACTGGGAGGGCACTGGGAGGGCACTGGGATACACTGGGATGGACTGGGGGGCACTGGGATGGCATTGGGGTACACTGGGAAGGCACTGGTTTGTACTGGGAGGGCACTGGGAGGCACTGGGATACACTGGGGGGCACTGGGATACACTGGGAGGGCAGTGGGATGGACTGGGGGGCACTGGGGGGCACTGGGAGAGCACTGGGATACACTGGGATACACTGGGAGGGCACTGGGAGGGCACTGGGAGGGCACTGGTTTGCACTGGTTTGCACTGGGAGGGCACTGGGATGGACTGGGGGGCACTGGGAGAGCACTGGGATGCACTGGGAGGGCACTGGTTTGCACTGGTTTGTACTGGGAGGGCACTGGGAGCTGATTCCCAGAGGCTTTGGGGCCGCACAATGGGGTTTGATGGCACCGGGGAACAGAAATTGGGAAAAATGTGGAGAAAAATGGGGAAAAGCAGGGAAAAGTGTGGGAAGGGGAACGTTGCGGGTTTCCCACCTTGGGGAAGGCAGGGGAGTGGGGAAAACGGGAACATTCCGGGAATATTTCCCACCTTTGGAAGGCAGGGGAGGCGGGAGAAGGGCACATTCCAGGTTTCCCACCTTTGGAAGGCAGGGAAGCAGGGAAAATGGGAACATTCTGGGAATATTTCCCACCTTTGGAAGGCAGGGAAGCAGGGAAAATGGGAATATTCTGGGAATGTTTCCCAGCTTTTGGAAGGCAGGGAAGCAGGGAAAACGGGAACATTCTGGGAATATTTCCCACCTTTGGAAGGCAGGGAAGCAGGGAAAACGGGAACATTCCGGGAACGTTTCCCACCTTGTAGTTGATGGCGAAGGTGGCCGTCTGCATGGCCATGGCCAGCAGGTACACGGTGCTGTTCACCAGCGAGGGCTCGAACTCGCGGCTCAGATCCACAAACTCCTCCTCCCTGCCCGGGAAACCGGGATCAGCACCGGGACCCACCCAGGACCCGCTCCCCAAAAAACCCCGGCTGTTAGAGGGGCAGCATTGGGTCTGAAATGGGCTGGGAGCGGAAAAACGGGAATTTTTTTTTTTTTGGTTTTTTGGGGTTTTTTCATCCATGGGAATGGATAAAATCCTGGAGGATTTGGGGTTTTTCATCCATCGGAATTCCTTGGGATGGAATTCCCACAGGAAATGCTCATTGGAGTGATTCTGATGGGGTCAGGGGATGCTGGGGTGGCAGGAACTGCGGGGGAAACCCTGGAAATTTTTTGTTCAATCCCGGAATCCTTTGGGAATTTTCCGGGATCCGAATTGTTTGGGAATTTTCCGGGATCGGGGCCTCTCACCTGGGCTCGCTGCGGGCCTGAGCTTCCTGGTAGAGGAACACGAGGCTCAGGAAATGCACCAGGAACTGCAGCAGCACCGTCAGCACCGTGTACAGGTTGAAAATGTTGGGAAGGGGCCTCTCCTTGGAAAGTGTCTTCAGGGGCTGGAAAAAACAGGAATGAAATCCCAAACGGGATTGTTTTTTGTCTTTTTTGGGTTTTTTTTTTGTTTTGGGGATTTTTTGGGATTTTTTTCTATTTGGGGATTTTTTTTTTTTATTTTTTGGATTTTTTTGGTGACTGTTTTTGGGTTTCTCCGTAGCCTGCCCCCCGTTTTTTCCCGGGAATGCCCACCTTGGACCGGGAGATGAAGAGGAAGCAGCCGGCCAGGAGCAGCCCCTGCAGCGTGGCCTGCAGGTCGCTGAACTTGACGCCCTGCAGGAAGAGCACGCTCTGGCTGTAGGCCAGCACCAGCGCGTTCAGAGCCAGGATCTTGAACATCTGCAGCGTGGTCACCAGCGTGCAGCGGCCCTGCTTGATCACGTGGCAGACTGGGAGGGGGAAAACGGGAATTCCGGGGCTCAGGAACCCGGGAATGCCGGGGGGAAAACAACAGGCGGGAATTGGGGGTGTGGGGATGGGATGGGCTCAGGAGTGCTCGGGATGAGACCAAGGACGACCGTGAGCCCCAACCCCGAGCTCACAGCTCCACTCTTGGCAATTCTGAGCTCGGGGGTGTTCAGTTTGGGGTTTCCTCCCATCCCCGTCCCATTCCCATCCCATTCCCATCCCATCCCCGTCCCATTCCCATCCCATTCCCGTCCCATTCCCGTCCCATTCCCGTCCCATTCCCATCCCATTCCCATCCCATTCCCATTCCCATTCCCATCCCATTCCCATCCCATCCCCATCCCATCCCCGTCCCATTCCATCCCATTCCATCCCATCCCCGTCCCATCCCCGTCCCATCCCCGTCCCATCCCCGTCCCATTCCCATCCCATTCCCATCCCATCCCCATCCCATCCCCGTCCCATTCCCATCCCATTCCCATCCCCGTCCCATCCCCATCCCATTCCCATCCCATCCCCATCCCATTCCCATCCCATTCCCATCCCATTCCCGTCCCATCCCATTCCCATCCCCATCCCATTCCCATCCCCGTCCCATCCCCGTCCCATTCCCGTCCCATTCCCATTCCCGTCCCATCCCATTCCCATCCCATTCCATCCCATTCCCATCCCATTCCCATTCCCATCCCATTCCCATTCCCATCCCATTCCCATCCCATTCCCATCCCCGTCCCATTCCCATCCCATTCCCGTCCCATCCCCGTCCCATCCCCGTCCCATTCCCATTCCCATCCCCATCCCATCCCCGTCCCATCCCCATCCCATTCCCATCCCATTCCCATCCCATCCCCATCCCATCCCCGTCCCATTCCAATCCCATTCCCATCCCATTCCCACCCCATTCCCATCCCATCCCCATCCCATCCCATTCCCATCCCATTCCCATCCCATTCCCATCCCATTCCCGTCCCATCCCCGTCCCATTCCCGGTTTTTCCCGCTGTTCCCGGGCACTCACTGCACTGGATGGAGGAGAGCTTGGAGGTGAAGGGGGCGGCGATGCTGGCGTCCCCCAGCTTCACCACGGGCGCCCTCTCCTCTTCCAGGTCCCTCAGCACCTGGCTCAGCCGCTCCTGCGGGATTCGACATTCCCAAAAAACCCAAAATCACGCGGGAGGGCCACAAATCGCGCTCCAACTCCGCGCAAATCCAGAGGGAAAAGAGCTTGGAGTTTGGGATCTGGGGTGGTGGGGTTGGAGGTGCCTTCCCAACTCTGGAATTCCAGGATTTATTCCCTGTTCATCCCAGATCTCAGGTCCCCTCCAGCCCCCAGAATTCCGGGGTTTATTCCCTGGTTTTAGGTCACTTCCCGCCTCCAGAATTCCTGGATTTACTCCACGTTATCCCTTTTCCCATTAGGATTCCCTCCCTTTTCCCACAGGATCCCCCTGGAATTTTGGGAAGCTCCCCGCCCACAGATTAGGACAGCACCGGGATGGGATCCATCCCCACCCCAACCATCCCAGCATTCCCATTCCCTAAATCCCCCCGCTCCCAGGGCTGCAAATTCCGGGCTCAATCCCAATTCCCGACTCAGTGCCAGGGCTGAAACCCCCGGGATCCCTGGGAATTCCCACCCTGTGCACGGCCAGCTGCTCCTCCCGCTGCGCCAGGAGCCGCTGCTTGGCCCCTCGGGACGAGGGCTTGACATTCCCGGCGGGAATTCCGGCCCTGCTGTCCCCAACGCCCTCCCGGGGCCGCCGCTTCCGCTCGGGAACGCGCTCCGGAGCATTGGCCAGCAGGGCCACACCTGGGCAGGGGAAAATGGGGAGAAATCGGGGGAAATAATGGGGGGAAATCAGGGAAAAATATGGGGAAATCAGGGGGAAACAGAAATCGGGGGAAACAGAGAGAAATCGGGGGGAAAAGAGGGAAATTTGGGGGCAAATCAGGGAAATTTGGGGGGAAATCAGGGAAAATTTGGGGGCAAATCAGGGAAAATTTGGGGGGAAACCAGGGAAAATTTGGGGGCAAATCAGGGAAAATTTGGGGGGAAACCAGGGAAAATTTGGGGGCAAATCAGGGAAAAAAATTTGGGATAAATTAGGGAAAACCAGGGAAAAAACAGGGAAAATCAGGGGAAAAAATGGAAAAAAATGGGGAAAAAACCAGGGAAAAACCAGGGAAAATCAGGGGAAAAAATGGAAAAAAATGGGGAAAAAACCAGGGAAAACCCACAGGAAAGAACAAGGGGAAAATGGGAAAGGCACAGAGAGAAAAGCAAGGGAAAAACCCCCAGGAAAACCTGAAATTCCCTCTTTTTTCCCTTTCCCGGCTCCCAAGAGCTGGGAAACGCTGGGAGCGGCCTGGCTGGGGTTGGGATTTGGGGCGAGTGTCGGGAATTCCGGGAATTCCGGGCTCACCCACGTCGGCGTGTTTGAGCGCTCCCACGTCGTTGGTGCCGTCGCCGCACATCAGGGTGCAGTAGCCCAGGCTCTTCAGTGCCGTGATCACAAATTCCTGCCCGGGAAAAAGCGGGAAAAGCTCCCAAAATCCCGGAAAATTCCCAGCTAGCAGTAGGGTGGGACTGGCGGGAAGGCTCAGGATTCTGTAGGATCGTACCAGGGCCATCCCCCCATTCCCAAACCCACAAAATCCCAGGAATTCAGAGCCGGGACGAGCTCCAGACTCCCCGGGGCCATCCCCACGTTCCTGGAGATCCCAAATCCAGGAATTCCCGTTCCCAAACCCCCCTCACCTTCTGCTTGGGCGCCACCCGGGCGAAGACGCGGACGTGGGGGATGAGGCGCAGGAGCCGCTCCCGGTCCCGCAGCCGCAGCTGCTCCAGCCCCTCCCCGGTCAGGCACAGCTCGAAGGGCCCGGTCAGATCCCGCAGGGAATCCGGGAGCGCCGGCAGAGCCACGGAGCCGTCCCGGGAGCGCCACTGCCAGGGCAGCCCTGCGGGAATGGGGGGATGGCAGGGGGGCTCCAGCCCCGATCCACAGCTCTGCTCCCAGCTCCCAGATCCTTCAAATCCGGGATCCCAGAACCTGCCAGCATTCCTGATCCCAGCCCCGATCCACAGCTCTGCTCCCAGATCCCAGATCCTTCAAATCCGGGAATCCCTGAACCCCCCAGCATTCCCGATCACATTCCCGATCCCATTCCTGATCCCATTCCTGATCCCATTCCCATTCCTGATCCCACCCCAGCTCCCGGACCCTTCCAATCCGGAATCCCAGAAACCCCCGGCATTCCTGATCCCATTCCCGATCCCACCCCAGCTACCCAGACCCCTCAAACCCCTGAGCCCCCGTCATTCCCAGGGTCATTCCCGGGGCCATTCCCAGGGTCATTCCCGGGGTCATTCCCGTGTTCATTCCCGCGTTCATTCCCGGGGCCATTCCCATGTTCATTCCCACATTCCCGTGTTCATTCCCATGTTCATTCCCACATTCCCAGGGCCATTCCTGGGGCCATTCCCGGGGCCATTCCCGTGTTCATTCCCGGGGCCATTCCCGTGTTCATTCCCACATTCCCGTGTTCATTCCCGGGGCCATTCCCGTGTTCATTCCCACATTCCCGGGGTCATTCCCGTGTTCCCGTGTTCATTCCCAGGGCCATTCCCATGTTCATTCCCACATTCCCGGGGCCATTCCCGCGTTCATTCCCGGGGCCATTCCCATGTTCATTCCCGGGGCCATTCCCATGTTCATTCCCATGTTCATTCCCAGGGTCATTCCTGGGGCCATTCCCAGGGTCATTCCCATGTTCATTCCCACATTCCCAGGGTCATTCCCATGTTCATTCCCACATTCCCAGGGCCATTCCCGTGTTCATTCCCAGGGTCATTCCCATGTTCATTCCCACATTCCCGGGGCCATTCCCGTGTTCATTCCCAGGGTCATTCCCATGTTCATTCCCACATTCCCGTGTTCATTCCCGTGTTCATTCCCATGTTCATTCCCAGGGCCATTCCCGGGGTCATTCCCAGGGCCACTCCCATGTTCATTCCCGCGTTCATTCCCGTGTTCATTCCCACATTCCCAGGGTCATTCCCGGGGCCATTCCCGCGTCCATTCCCGCGTCCATTCCCGTGTTCATTCCCGTGTTCATTCCCACATTCCCGCGTTCATTCCCATGTTCATTCCCACATTCCCGTGTTCATTCCCGGGGTCATTCCCGGGGCCATTCCCGGGGCCATTCCCAGGGTCATTCCCGGGATCATTCCCATGTTCATTCCCACATTCCCAGGGTCATTCCCGTGTTCATTCCCACATTCCCGTGTCCATTCCCGTGTTCATTCCCACATTCCCAGGGCCATTCCCAGGGCCATTCCCACATTCCCATTCCCGGGGCCATTCCCGTGTTCTGCTGCCGGCGGTACCGGGCTGCTCCGGGGGCTGCAGGATCAGGATCCGCTCCTTCTGCAGGAAGTGCAGCTCCCGCGCCACGTGGCAGGCGGTCAGCGGGCTGTCCCCCGTGATCATCACCACCTGTGATCCGGCATTCCCGGAGAAATTCCAGCCTGGATTGGGGCTGGGAGCCCCCTCAGACCCGGCGGCTTTCCCCTTTCCCACTTTGGAAATTTCCCCCCATTCCTCTCCTGGAATTTTCTCACTTTCAATCTGGAATTTTCCCAGCTCCCAGCCTTGGATTTTCCCCATTTCCCACTTGAGATGTTCCCAGTGTTCTCAGACTGCAATTTCCCAGTTTCCAGTCTGGGATTTTCCCACTTTCCACCTTGGAAATTCCCGGTTTTCCCCTCCCTCCAGCCCCTCCCGCCCCTCGGGCGATTCCCGGTTTTCTCCCCTTTCCCCGGAATCCGGGAATTCCCGTCGTTCCTCACACGGTGGGAGGCGCTCTGGATCTCCCGGATCACGGCCTTGGAGTCGGCTTTGAGTGGGGACGAGACCAGGATGAACCCCACGAATCTCAGGTCACATTCCAGGGATTCCCTCTTCATCTCCCGCACCTTTTGTACGGCAAAGCCCCGGATTCAGCATCCCCAAACCCCTTCAAAGGCCAAATTCCCCCTCCCACCGCTGATCCCCGGAATTTGGAGCAGCCCTTGGAATGAGTCTGGTGCTCCTAAAAGCTCGGAGTGGTCCCAAACTCCCCGAAGAAAAAGGGAATTTCCTTGGAAAAAAATTCCTTTGGGATGCTCTGAAGGGGCTCAGGAATGGGAAATTTCCCCGGAAAAAAGTCCCCAAAACCCCCAAATTCCACCCTAAAATAAAAACCCACCACCTCTCCTTTTCCCAGCCTCTCTCCCGGCGTCTCCAGGCCTGGAATTCCGGGTGTTTTTCCCGTTTTTTTCACCTGCTGGTGGCTCAGGGCTCCCAGCTCTTTGTAGCCCAGGGCCAGGACCCGCGCGCCCTCGTGGGAGAATTCCCGATGGATCTCGTGGTAGTCGCTGGGACACTGGGACAGCTGAGGAAACACGGAAAATGGTCCCTGAGTGGGGAATTCCGGGGGAATTCCGGGGGGTTTTGGGGGAAAACGGGGGAAAAATGAGGAGATCTGAGGGGGGAGGGAGGGATTTGGGAGAATCTGTGTAGAATTCGAGGGAATTCAGAGCAATTCCATCGGAATTTACACTCCCACCCGCCCTCCATCTCCCCGATCTCCCAACATTCCCAGATTCCCGGTTTTACCCTGGAATTCCGCCCTCACCGCGGGGCCTGGGCACAGCCACTTGGGGCTCCCGGCATTCCCAAATCCCCGTTTTTCCCATTTTCCCCGTTTTTCCCCCCATTTTCTCCCCTCACCATGGCGTGCAGGGTCTTGGGAGCACTCCCAGACTCCCATTTTTCCCATTTTCCCCGTTTTTCGCCCCGTTTTCCCCCCTCACCATGGCGTGCAGGGTCTCCCCAGCATTCCCAGACTCCCATTTTTCCCATTTTCCCCGTTTTTCACCCCGTTTCCCCCCTCACCATGGCGTGCAGGGTCTCGGGAGCACTCTCAGCATTCCCATTTTTCCCGTATTTTCCCATTTTCCCCATTTTTCCCCTCACCATGGCGTGCAGGGTCTCGGGAGCACTCCCAGCACTCCCATTTTTCCCATTTTTCCCATTTTCCCCGTTTTTCCCCCCGTTTCTGCCCTCACCATGGCGTGCAGGGTCTCGGGAGCACTCCCAGCATTCCCAAATCCCCGTTTTTCCCATTTTCCCCGTTTTTCCCCCCATTTCTCCCCTCACCATGGCGTGCAGGGTCTCGGGAGCACTCCCAAATCCCCATTTTTCCCATTTTCCCCGTTTTTCACCCCATTTTTTCCCCCTCACCATGGCGTGCAGGGTCTTGGGAGCACTCCCATTTTTCCCATTTTTCCCGTTTTTTTCCCATTTTCCCCATTTTTCGCCCCGTTTCCCCCCTCACCATGGCGTGCAGGGTCTCGGGAGCACTCCCATTTTTCCCATTTTTCCCATTTTCCCCATTTTTCACCCCATTTTCCCCTCACCATGGCGTGCAGGGTCTCCCCAGCATTCCCATTTTTCCCATTTTCCCCATTTTTCACCCCATTTTCCCCTCACCATGGCGTGCAGGGTCTCGGGAGCACTCCCAGCATTCCCAAATCCCCATTTTTCCCATTTTCCCCGTTTTTCCCCCCATTTTCCCCTCACCATGGCGTGCAGGGTCTCGGGAGCACTCCCAGCATTCCCATTTTCCCATTTTTCCCATTTTTCGCCCCATTTTCCCCTCACCATGGCGTGCAGGGTCTCCCCAGCATTCCCAAATCCCCATTTTTCCCATTTTCCCCATTTTTTCGCCCCATTTCCCCCCTCACCATGGCGTGCAGGGTCTCGGGAGCACTCCCAAATCCCCATTTTTCCCATTTTCCCATTTTCCCCATTTTTCACCCCATTTTCCCCCCTCACCATGGCGTGCAGGGTCTCGGGAGCATTCCCAAATCCCCGTTTTTCCCATTTTCCCCATTTTTCACCCCATTTTCCCCTCACCATGGCGTGCAGGGTCTCAGGAGCACTCCCATTTTTCCCATTTTTCCCGTTTTCCCCATTTTTCCCCCCATTTTCCCCTCACCATGGCGTGCAGGGTCTCGGGAGCACTCCCAGCATTCCCATTTTTCCCATTTTTCCCATTTTCCCCGTTTTTCCCCCCATTTTCCCCTCACCATGGCGTGCAGGGTCTCGGGAGCACTCCCAGCATTCCCATTTTTCCCGTTTTTTCCCATTTTCCCCCATTTTTCCCCCCATTTTCCCCCCCTCACCATGGCGTGCAGGGTCTCGGGAGCACTCCCAAATCCCCATTTTTCCCATTTTCCCCCATTTTTCGCCCCATTTCCCCCCCTCACCATGGCGTGCAGGGTCTCGGGAGCACTCCCAGCATTCCCAAATCCCCGTTTTTTCCCATTTTCCCCCGTTTTTCACCCCATTTTTCCCCCTCACCATGGCGTGCAGGGTCTCGGGAGCACTCCCAGCACTCCCATTTTTCCCATTTTCCCCGTTTTTTCGCCCCATTTTCCCCTCACCATGGCGCGCAGGGTCTCGGGAGCACTCCCATTTTTCCCATTTTTCCCGTTTTTCCCCCCATTTCCCCTCACCATGGCGCGCAGGGTCTCGGGAGCACTCCCATTTTTCCCATTTTTCCCGTTTTTTTCCCATTTTCCCCCGTTTTTTCCCCCCGTTTTCCCCTCACCATGGCGTGCAGGGTCTCGGAGCACTCCCAGCATTCCCAAATCCCCGTTTTTTTCCCATTTTTCCCCGTTTTTCCCCCCATTTTCCCCTCACCATGGCGCGCAGGGTCTCGGGAGCACTCCCAGCATTCCCGTTTTTCCCATTTTCCCCTGTTTTTCCCCCCATTTTCCCCCCTCACCATGGCGTGCAGGGTCTCGGGAGCACTCCCAGCATTCCCAAATCCCCGTTTTTTCCCATTTTCCCCGTTTTTCGCCCCATTTTCCCCTCACCATGGCATGCAGGGTCTCGGGAGCACTCCCATTTTTCCCATTTTTCCCATTTCCCCCATTTTTCACCCCATTTCCCCCTCACCATGGCGCGCAGGGTCTCGGGAGCACTCCCAGCATTCCCGTTTTTCCCATTTTCCCCGTTTTTCCCCCCATTTTCCCCTCACCATGGCGTGCAGGGTCTCGGGAGCACTCCCAGCATTCCCATTTTTCCCATTTTCCCCGTTTTTCCCCCCATTTTTCCCCCTCACCATGGCGCGCAGGGTCTCGGGAGCACTCCCATTTTTCCCATTTTTCCCGTTTTTCCCATTTTTTCCCGTTTTTTCGCCCCGTTTTTCCCCTCACCATGGCGTGCAGGGTCTCGGGAGCACTCCCATTTTTCCCATTTTTCCCGTTTTTCCCATTTTCCCCATTTTTCCCCCCCATTTCCCCCCCTCACCATGGCGTGCAGGGTCTCGGGAGCACTCCCAGACTCCCATTTTTCCCATTTTCCCCGTTTTTCCCCCCGTTTTCCCCCTCACCATGGCGCGCAGGGTCTCGGGGAGCACTCCCAGCATTCCCATTTTTCCCATTTTTCCCATTCTTCCCCGTTTTTTCCCCCCGTTTTCCCCCTCACCATGGCGCGCAGGGTCTCGGGAGCACTCCCTGACTCCCATTTTTCCCATTTTTCCCCGTTTTTCGCCCCCATTTTCCCCTCACCATGGTGTGCAGGGTCTCGGGAGCACTCCCAGCATTCCCAGCATTCCCATTTTTCCCATTTTCCCCATTTTTCCCCCCATTTCCCCCCCTCACCATGGCGTGCAGGGTCTCGGGAGCACTCCCAGCATTCCCAAATCCCCATTTTTCCCATTTTCCCCCGTTTTTCACCCCATTTTCCCCTCACCATGGCGTGCAGGGTCTCGGGAGCACTCCCATTTTTCCCGTTTTTTCCCATTTTCCCCGTTTTTCACCCCGTTTCCCCTCACCATGGCGCACAGGGTCTCGGGAGCGCTCCCAGACTCCCATTTTTCCCATTTTTCCCATTTCCCCCGTTTTTTCGCCCCATTTCCCCCCCTCACCATGGCGTGCAGGGTCTCGGGAGCACTCCCAGCATTCCCAAATCCCTCCCATTTTCCCCGTTTTTTCACCCCATTTCCCCCCTCACCATGGCGTGCAGGGTCTCGGGAGCACTCCCAGCATTCCCAAATCCCCGTTTTTTCCCATTTTCCCCATTTTTCGCCCCGTTTTCCCCTCACCATGGCGTGCAGGGTCTCGGGAGCATTCCCATTTTTCCCATTTTTCCCATTTTCCCCGTTTTTCCCCCCATTTCTCCCCTCACCATGGCGTGCAGGGTCTCCCCAGCATTCCCAAATCCCCATTTTTCCCATTTTCCCCGTTTTTTCCCCCCATTTCTCCCCTCACCATGGCGCGCAGGGTCTCGGGAGCACTCCCAGCATTCCCAAATTCCCGTTTTTTTCCCATTTTCCCCGTTTTTCCCCCCATTTCCCCCTCACCATGGCGTGCAGGGTCTCGGGAGCACTCCCAGCATTCCCATTTTTCCTGTTTTTCCCATTTTCCCCGTTTTTCGCCCCATTTTTGCCCTCTCACCATGGCGTGCAGGGTCTCGGGAGCACTCCCAAATCCCCATTTTTCCCATTTTCCCCGTTTTTCCCCCCATTTTCCCCTCACCATGGCGTGCAGGGTCTCGGGAGCACTCCCAGCATTCCCGTATTTTCCCATTTTTCCCATTTTCCCCGTTTTTCACCCCATTTTCCCCTCACCATGGCGTGCAGGGTCTCGGGAGCACTCCCAGCCTTCCCATTTTTCCCGTTTTTTCCCATTTTCCCCCGTTTTTCACCCCGTTTTCCCCTCACCATGGCGCGCAGGGTCTCGGGAGCACTCCCAAATCCCCATTTTTCCCATTTTTCCCATTTTCCCCATTTTTCGCCCCATTTCCCCCCTCACCATGGCGCGCAGGGTCTCGGGAGCATTCCCATTTTTCCCATTTTTCCCATTTTCCCCATTTTTCCCCCCATTTCCCCTCACCATGGCGCGCAGGGTCTCGGGAGCACTCCCAGCATTCCCAAATCCCCGTTTTTTCCCATTTTCCCCATTTTTCACCCCGTTTTCCCCCCTCACCATGGCGCGCAGGGTCTCGGGAGCACTCCCATTTTTCCCATTTTTCCCGTTTTTCCCATTTTCCCCGTTTTTCCCCCCATTTCCCCTCACCATGGCGTGCAGGGTCTCGGGAGCACTCCCAGCATTCCCATTTTTCCCATTTTCCCCGTTTTTCCCCCCATTTCCCCCCTCACCATGGCGTGCAGGGTCTCGGGAGCACTCCCAGCATTCCCATTTTTCCCATTTTCCCCGTTTTTCGCCCCATTTTCCCCTCACCATGGCGTGCAGGGTCTCGGGAGCACTCCCATTTTCCTGTATTTTCCCATTTTTCCCATTTTCCCCGTTTTTCACCCCATTTCCCCTCACCATGGCGCGCAGGGTCTCGGGAGCGCCCTTGACGGCCGCCAGGTACCCGCGTTTCCCCGGAGCCGCCCTCCAGCGACGCCAGCACCGCCATCCTCTTCAGGGCACTGGAGAAATGAAAGCGCTGGTGAATTCTCATTCCCGGAGTTTTTTAGACTCCTCGGGAAAACTTTCTCATCTGGAAACAAAGGAAATCGGGAAATCCTGAAAGGGCGAGTTGGGAACGGGGTGGGGGGGAAAAAAGGGGGGGATTTGGTGGGAATTTGAGGGAATTCTGGCCAATTTTAGGTGGAATTCAGGGGGATTTCGGTGAGAAATTTGTGGGGTTTTTTTTTTTTTGGGGGGGGGATTTTGAGAGAATTTGGTGGGATTTTTGTAGGGATTTTTGTAGGGATTTTTGTAGGGATTTTCTGTGGAGCTTTTTGTGGGGATTTCGAGGATTTTGACTTTGAGATTTTTTTGTGAGGATTTTGAGATTTTTGTGAGGATTTTGAGATTTTTTTGTGGGAATTCTGTGGGATTTTCTGCAGGGATTCTGTGGAGTTTTTTTTTTGTGGGGATTTTGAGATTTTTGAGAGGATTTTGAGATTTTTGTGAGGATTTTGAGATTTTTGTGAGGATTTTGAGGTTTTTTCGTGGGAATTCTGTGGGATTTTCCTCGGGGATTCTGTGGAGTTTTTTTTTGTGAGGATTTTGAGATTTTTCTGAGGATTTTGAGATTTTTGTGAGGATTTTGAGGTTTTTCGTGGGAATTCTGTGGGATTTTCTGCAGGGATTCTGTGGAGTTTTTTTTTTTTTGCGGGGATTTTGAGATTTTTGTGAGGATTTTGACATTTTTATGAGGATTTTGAGATTTTTTTCGTGGGAATTCTGTAGGGTTTTCCGCAGGGATTCTGTGGAGCTTTTTTTTTGGGGGGATTTTGAGATTTTTGTGAGGATTTTGAGGTTTTTCCGTGGAAATTCTGTAGGGTTTTCTGCAGGGATTCTGTGGAGCTTTTGAGAGGGTTTTGAGGATTTTGAGATTTTTGTGAGGATTTTGAGATTTTTTTTCATGGGAATTCTGTGGGATTTTCTGCAGGGATTATGTGGAGTTTTTTTTTTTGTGGGGATTTTGAGATTTTTGTGAGGGTTTTGAGATTTTTTTGGTGGAAATTCTGTGGGATTTTCTGCAGGGATTCTGTGGAGTTTCTTTGTGGGGATTTTGAGGATTTTGACTTTCAGATTTTTGTGAGGATTTTGAGATTTTTTTGTGGGAATTCTGTGGGATTTTCTGCAGGGATTCTGTGGAGTTTTTTGTGGGGATTTTGAGGATTTTGACTTTGAGATTTTTGTGAGGATTTTGAGATTTTTTCGTGGGAATTCTGCAGGGATTCTGTGGAGTTTCTTTGTGGGGATTTTGAGGATTTTGACTTTGAGATTTTTGTGGGGATTTTGAGGATTTTGAGATTTTTGTGAGGATTTTGAGATTTTTTCGTGGGAATTCTGTGGGATTTTCTGCAGGGATTCTGAGTTTCTTTGTGGGGATTTTGTGGATTTTTAAAGATTCTGTCAGATTATTCGGGAGGGATTTTTTTTCGCAGCAACCCACGACCGCTTTTCCCCCCAAGCTTTGTTTTTGAGCTTTTCCCGCCCGGAACGCCCCAGAATCCCAGGAAAACGGGGAGGGGTTTTTTTTGGGATTTACCTCGGGTCAGGGTCCAGTCCACGGCCGCCAGCATGGCCTTCTCCAGGGGGTCGCCCACGATGCTGCCGTCCTCCAGCTGCACCAGGGAGTGGCAGCAGGCGATGGCGCGGTGCGTCTCCAGCGGCAGCTCCGACACCGGCAGCACCTCCCGGCCCTGCCTGCGGGGGATCCCGCAAAAAGGGAATCACAAAAAATCCCGCAAAAAACAAAAAAATTACACCTAAAAATACCAAAAAATTACACCTAAAAATACCAAAAAATGACACCTAAAAATACCAAAAAATTCCCCCTAAAAATACCAAAAAATTACACCTAAAAATACAAAAAATTCCCCCTAAAAATGCACAAAGAATTCCACAGGATCCAGCCACAAAATCCCACAAAAAACCCCGCAAAAAGGCATCACAAAAAAACCCACAAAAAGCAAAAAAATTCTCCCTAAAAATACAAAAAAATTCTCCCTAAAAAACCACAAAGAATTACGCGAGATCCAGCCACAAAATCCCACAAAAAGGCATCACAAAAAAACCCCACAAAAGGGCATCACGAAAAAACCCCACAAAAAGGCATCACAAAAAAAACCCACAAAAAGCAAAAAAATTACACCTAAAAATACAAAAAAATTCCCCCTAAAAATACACAAAGAATTCCACGAGATCCAGCCACAAAATCCCATAAAAATCCCACAAAAAACATCACAAAAAAACCCCGCAAAAGGGCATCACAAAAAAACCCCGCAAAAAGCAAAAAAATTACACCTAAAAATACCAAAAAAATTCTCCCTAAAAATACAAAAAATTCCCCCTAAAAATACACAAAGAATTCCACAAGATCCAGCCACAAAATCCCATGAAAATCCCACAAAAAGGCATCAAAAAAAACCCCACAAAAAGCAAGAAAATTCCGCCTAAAGATACACAAAGAATTCCACGAGATCCAGCCACAAAATCCCACAAAAGGGCATCACAAAAAACCCCACAAAAAGCAAAAAAATTACACCTAAAAATACCAAAAAATTCCCCCTAAAAATACACAAAGAATTCCGCAAGATCCAGCCACAAAATCCCATGAAAATCCCACGAAAAGGCATCACAAAAAAACCCCGCAAAAAGGCATCACGAAAAAACCCCGCAAAAAGGCATCACAAAAAACCCCACAAAAAGCAAAAAAATTACACCTAAAAATACCAAAAAATTCCCCCTAAAAATACAAAAAATTCCCCCTAAAAATACACAAAGAATTCCACGAGATCCAGCCATAAAATCCCATAAAAGTCCCACAAAAAAGCATCACAAAAAAATCCCACAAAAAGCAAAAAAAAATTCCCCATAAAAGTACACAAAGAATTCCACAGGATCCAGCCACAAAATCCCATGAAAATCCCACAAAAAGGCATCAAAAAAACCCCGCAAAAAGGCATCACGAAAAAACCCCGCAAAAAGCAAAAAAATGACACCTAAAAATACAAAAAAATTCCCCCTAAAAATACACAATGAATTCCACGAGATCCAGCCATAAAATCCCACAAAAAGGCATCACAAAAAAATCCCACAAAAAGCAAAAAAATTACACCTAAAAATACACAAAGAATTCCACGAGATCCAGCCACAAAATCCCATAAAAATCCCACAAAAAAGCAAAAAAAATTCCCCCTAAAAATTCACAAAGAATTCCACGAGATCCAGCCACAAAATCCCACAAAATCCCCACAAAAAAACCCTCAAAAAATCCCCCAAAATCTTTGCACAAAATCCTCACAAAATAGCCCAAAAAAGGCGACAAAAAATCCCACCAAACCCTCACACAACCCTCAAGAAGTTCCAACTGAAAATGCCACCAAAAATCCTTGTGGAATCCCAAAAAATCCCAGGATTTTGACAGATTCTGTGGGATTTTTTGTGGGAATTTTGAGAGATTTCTTGTGGGGCTTTTGTGGGAATTTTGTGGGGGGTTTTGGGGGGATATTTTGTTGGGATTCTGTGGGACTTTTGGGAGGATTTTGTGGAATTTTTTGGGAATTTTTTTTGGAAGATTTTGTGAGATTTTTTGGAAGGTTTTGTGGGATTTTTTGGAAGGTTTTGTGGGGTTTTTTTAGGAATTTTTTTTTGAAGATTTTGTGAGATTTTTTTGGACGGTTTTGTGGGATTTCGTGAGAATTTTCTGCGCTTTTTCATTGATCTTTCTTGGCAAGATCTCTTTTAGACTGATTTTGGTGGAGTTCCTTTCTTTATTTCTTGCCAGGATTTTTTGGGATTTTTTCTGGAAGATTTTGTGAGATTTTTTTGGAAGGTTTTGTGGGATTTTGTGACAATTTTCTGGGCTTTTTCATTGATCTTTCTTGGCAAGATCTTTCAGACTGATTTTGGTGGAGTTCCTTTTTTTATTTCTTGCCAGGATTTTGTGTGGATTTTGTGGGATTTTTTTGGAAGGTTTTGTGAGATTTTTTGGAAGGTTTTGTGGGATTTTTTGGGGATTTTTTTTGGAAGATTTTGTGAGATTTTTTTGGAAGATTTTGTGGGGTTTTTTTTTGGGATTTTTTGGAAGGTTTTGTGGGATTTTTTGGGGATTTTGTGGGGATATTTTGTTGGGATTTTGTGGGACTTTTGGGAGGATTTTGTGGGATTTTTTCTGGAAGATTTTGTGAGATTTTTTGCAAGATTTTGTGGGATTTTGTGACAATTTTCTTCACTTTTTCACTGATCTTTCTTGGCAAGATCTTTCAGACCGATTTTGGTGGAGTTCCTTTTTTTATTTCTCACCAGGATTTTGCGAGGGTTTTCTCAAGACCTTGGGCGATTTTTTTTGGGTTTTTTTTTGGGAATTCTGCATTTCCAGCCCCTCCCGTGCCCTGCCAAGGCTCCCACTGCTCTCCCATGGAATTCCAGGTGGGATTTGGGGCTCAGCACCCACCTGAGCCCGGCCACGCCCCGCACCACCAGGTGCTCGCTGGTCAGGGTCCCGGTCTTGTCGAAGCAGCAAACCTGGACCTTCCCCGCGAAGGGGATGCGGAACGGCTCCGTGCAGTACACGTCTGGGCAGGGGGAAAAATGGGAATTTGGGGGGAAATCAGGGATTTGGGGGGGAAAAATTGGGGATTTGGGGGGAAAAATGGGGATTTGGGGGGAAAAAATGGGGATTTGGGGGGAAAAATGGGGATTTGGGGGGAAAAAATGGGGATTTGGGGGGAAAAATGGGGATTTGGGGGGAAAATTGGGGAATTTGGGGGGGAAAACGGGATTTGGGGGGAAAATGGGGATTTGGGGGGGAAAATGGGGAATGTTGGGGGGAAAATGGGGATTTGGGGGGAAAAAACGGGAATTTGGGGGGAAAATGGGGATTCTGGGGGAAAAATTGGGGATTTGGGGGAGAAAATGGGGATTTGGGGGGAAAAATGGGGATTTGGGGGGGAAAACGGGAATGCTGGGGGAAAATTGGGGGATTTGGGGGGAAAAACGGGGATTTGGGGGGAAAAATGGGGATTTGGGGGGAAAATGGGGATTCTGAGGGGAAAAATGGGGATTTTAGGGGGAAAATGGGGATTTGGGGGGAAAATTGGGGATTTGGGGGGGAAAAATGGGGATTCTGGGGGGGGAAAATGGGGATTTGGGGGGAAAAATGGGGATTTTGGGGAGAAAAATGGGAATGCTGGGGGAAAATGGGGATTTGGGGGAAAAATGGGGATTCTGGGGGGGAAAATGGGAATTTAGGGGGAAAAATGGGGATTTTGGGGAGGAAAAATGGGAATGCTGGGGGAAAAATGGGGATTTGGGGGGAAAACGGGGATTTGGGGGGGAAAAACGGGAATGCTGGGGAAAATTGGGGATTTGGGGGGGAAAATTGGGGTTTTGGGGGGGAAAACGGGGATTTGGGGGGGAAAACGGGGATTCTGAGGGGAAAAATGGGGATTTGGGGGGGAAAATGGGGATTTGGGGGGAAAAAATGGGGATTTGGGGGGAAAAACGGGAATGCTGGGGGAAAATTGGGGAATTTGGGGGGGGAAAACGGGGATTTGGGGGGGCAAAACGGGAATGCTGGGGGAAAAAACGGGGATTTTGGGGGAAAAACAGGGAATTTGGGGGGAAAAAACAGGAATGCTGGGGGGAAAAATGGGGATTTGGGGGGAAAAACGGGAATGCTATGGGGAAATCAGGGATTCTGGGGGGAAATTGAGGATCCTGGCGGGAAATGTTTTAAAGAAATCCCCAAAAATAAATTAAAATAAACAAAAATCCCCACGGGGACCCGGTCCCTCCCCGTCTCCTGCCAGCCCAGCCCCATCCCAGCATTCCCAGCGTTCCCAGCATTCCCATCATTCCCATCATTCCCAGCACTCCCATCATTCCCATCATTCCCAGCATTCCCAGCGTTCCCAGCGTTCCCATCATTCCCATCATTCCCAGCATTCCCAGCGTTCCCATCATTCCCATCATTCCCATCGTTCTTCCCATCATTCCCATCATTCCCAGCGTTCCCAGCACTCCCATCATTCCCAGCATTCCCATTGTTCCCATCATTCCCGGCATTCCCAGCATTCCCAGATGCCCGGATCCTCACAGAGCTTGGCCAGGGCGATCAGGGAGGTGTTGACGGCCAGGGAGAGCTCGATGGGCAGCTCGGGGGGCACCACGGACGTCAGGATCAGGGCACACTCCAGGAACAGCCGGTACTGGTTCCGACGGGGGTCCCTGGTGCCTGGGAACCAAGGGAAAACGGGAAAAAAACGGGAAAAAACGGGATCAAAATGGGGAAAACGGGGAAAAACGGGATCAAAACGGGGTCACAACCGGGAAAACGGGATCAAAACAGGGTCACAATAGGGAAAAACGGGAAAAAATGGGGAAAACGGGATCAAAACGGGGTCACAACGGGGAAAACGGGAAAAAATGGGATCAAAACGGGGAAAAAATGGGGTCACAATAGGGAGAAAAGGGATCAAAATGGGAAAAAAACGGGATCAAAACAGGGTCACAACGGGGAAAACGGGGAAAAAACGGGGTCACAATAGGGAAAAACGGGAAAAAACGGGACCACAATGGGGAAAAATGGGGTCACAATGGGGAAAAAACGGGATCAAAACGGGAAAAACGGGTTCAAAACGGGAAAAAAATGGGATCACAACGGGAAAAAAACGGGGTCAAAACAGGAAAAACGGGATCACAATGGGAAAAAAAACGGGATCACAACGGGGAAAACGGGATCACAATGGGGAAAACGGGATCAAAACTGGAAAAAACGGGATCACAATAAGGAAAAATGGGATTAGAAAGGGGAAAGATTGGATCAGAGAGGGGAAAAATGGGAAGAAAAGGGGATTAGGGGAAAAAAGTGAATAAAGATGGAGTCCGGATCAGGGAACATCGCCCGGGGATCCCTCCCGCAATGCCCGGAATTCCCAGAATTCCCGGAACTCCAGGATTCCCACCCTGGATCCAGACGTAGGCGGCGGCGGCGATGGCGAAGACGAGGAGGAAGAGGATGAAGATGAAGGTCTCCAGGTTATTGGCTGTGACCCTCTTCACCCCAAACAGGATTGTCCGGAGCAGCTTTCCCTGCAAAACCGGCTTTGGTCAGGAATCCCACGGAAACTCCTTCAAAATTCCGCGGGATTCTGTCCGGAGGAGCACGGAACGGGAACTCCGGACCTGGGAAAAGCCTGGAATTCCTTTGGAGCTTGGGAACCCTTCCCAATCCCTCAATTCCTCCCTGCTCCCGAGCCCCGTTCCCTGGAATTCCCGGGAATTCCGGGCTCACCTGGGAGGTGTTGAAGCCGGTGCGGAGGGCGTAGGCCAGGCACCCGTTATCCACAGCTGGGGAGGGAACAAATCCCAGGGAATCCCCAGGGAATTCCCAGGGAATCCCCCAGGACACCCGCTCCGGAAATTCCCACAAATTCCCCAGGAAACCCCCAAGGAACTCCTGGGAACTGCGGGGTGGGAATTCCCAGGAATTTGGGGCAGGAATGTGGGAATTGCTCCATGAGGAGGACGGTCCCAGTTGGATGTTCTGGGGGCGGGAAGGCCAGGATGGGAATTCCGGGGGTGGGAAGGCCAGGATGGGAGGGAATTCCAGGATGGGTGGGAATTCCGGGCCTGGGAATCCCAGGGTGGGTGGGAATTCCAGGGCGGGAATCCCGGGATGGGTGGGAATCCCAGGGTGGGTGGGAATTCCAGGGCTGGGAATCCCGGGATGGGTGGGAATCCCGTGACGGGCAGGAATCCCGGGACAGGCAGGAATTCCAGGATGGGTGGGAATCCCAGGATGGGCGGGAATCCCGGGACGGGCAGGAATCCCGGGGGGCGGGCAGGAATCCCAGGGTGGGATGGGAATTCCAGGGAGCAGGAATCCCGTGACAGGCAGGAATTCCAGGATGGGATGGAATCCCAGGACGGGCGGGAATCCCAGGATGGGATGGGAATTCCGGGGAGCAGGAATCCCAGGAGATGGGCAGGAATCCTGGGGGGCGGGCAGGAATCCCGGGACGGGCAGGAATCCCAGGGGATGGGCAGGAATCCCGGGACGGGCAGGAATCCCAGGGGACGGGCAGGAATCCCAGGATGGGATGGGAATTCCGGGAGCAGGAATCCCAGGACGGGCAGGAATCCCGGGACAGGCGGGAATGGCTCACGTTTGAGGCCGGCCGAGGCGCGCGGCGGCGGCAGGTGCTGGATCACGCGCGTGCCCCCAAACAGGACGTGCAGGCGCCCGTCCACGGCCACGTCCAGCACGCGCTCGGGGCTCAGCCCCTCCACCGGCTCCTGCGGGACACAGCGGGAATTCCCAGTGGGAACGGGGACAGGGACACAGCGGGAATGGGGACAGGGACACAGCGGGAATACAGGTGGGAACGGGGACAGGGACACAGCGGGAATGGGGACAGGGACACAGCGGGAATTCCCGGTGGGAACGGGGACAGGGACACAGCAGGAATGGGGCAGGGACACAGCGGGAATGGGGACAGGGACACAGCGGGAATTCCCAGTGGGAATGGGGACAGGGGGACAGGGAATGGGGACAGGGACACACCGGGAATGGGGACAGGGACACAGCGGGAATGGGGACAGGGACACAGCGGGAATTCCCAGTGGGAACGGGGACAGGGGAACAGGGAATGGGGCAGGGACACAGCGGGAATGGGGACAGGGACACAGCGGGAATTCCGGGTGGGAACGGGGGCAGGGACACTGGGAATTACAGATGGGAATGGGGACAGGGACACAGCGGGAATTCCGGGTGGGAATGGCGACAGGGGAACAGGGAATGGGGACAGGGACACAGCGGGAATTCCCAGTGGGAACGGGGACAGGGACACAGCGGGAATTCCGGGTGGGAATGGGGCAGGGATCCAGGGAATTCCAGCCAGGAACAGGGACATGGATCCAGGGAACTCTGGCCAGGAATGGGGCAGGGATCCCGGGAATTCTGGATGGGAATGGGGACACAGACCCAGGCAATTCCAGCCAGGAACAGGGACATGGATCCAGGGAATTCCGGCCAGGAACAGGGGCAGGGATCCAGGGAATTCCAGCCAGGAACAGGGATATGGATCCAGGCAATTCCAGCCAGGAACAGGGACATGGATCCAGGGAATTCCGGATGGGAATGGGGAAGGGATCCAGGGAATTCCAGCCAGGAACAGGGACATGGATCCAGGGAATTCCAGCCAGGAATGGGGAAGGGATCCAGGCAATTCCAGCCAGGAACAGGGACATGGATCCAGGCAATTCCAGCCAGGAACAGGGACACAGATCCAGGGAATTCCGGCCAGGAACAGGGGCACAGATCCAGGGAATTCCGGCCAGGACCACGCCCCAGTTCCCGCTTTTCCCCCCGTTTTTCCCGTTTCTTTCCCGGTTTTCCCAACCTTCATCTGCGGCACGGACTCCCCGGTCAGCATGGCCTCGTCCACGACGCAGCGGCCCCGCAGCAGGAGGAGGTCACAGGGCACCAAATTCTCCTGGGGGGAGCGGCCTGAGGGCAGAAATCCCCAAAATTCCCAAAATTCTCAGGCCAAACTCATCCGTTTTTCCGTTTTCCCCACTCCAAACCCCACGGTTTTTCCACCCACTTTTCCAGCCCCAGATCTGTAGGAGGAGGGTTTGGAGAAGGGAAAATTTGGGACAAAAAAAAGGCCCCTGGAATTCCTGGAATTTTAGGGTTTGGGGGAGCTAAAATGTTTGATGGCAGGATGGTGGAAAAGCAGGGAATTCCAGAAAAAAAGGGGAAAATCCCACAACTAAAACCTCAAAGTGACCCCAGTCCAACCCAGAACTCCAGGAAAGTTCCGAGGGGATTTCCCCGAAAATGAGAATCGAAACCCTCAAAATTCAATTTAATTCCAACAGAAACGAGGGAAGAAATTCCAATTTTCGAGGGACTTTTCCATGAAAATCCCCATTTTAAGGGCGTTTCCCATAAAAAAATCCCATTTTCCAGGATGCTTTCTGTGGAAATTCCCATTCTAAGGACGCTCCTCATGGCAATTCCTATTGGGAATTCCCGTTTTTGGGGCGTTTTTCCATGGAAATTCCCGTTCTCACCGATGGAGACGATGTCCCCTGCGATGATCTCCTCACTGGAAATCGGGCGCCACTTCCGGTTCCTGTAGACCTGGAATTCCCAAAAAAAACCCCCAAGTTTTGGGATGGAATTGGTGGGAAATCCACAGGAAAAAGAGGAAAAAAAAATCCCCCAGATATCCTAAGGTGCCCCAAAAATTCCCATTTTTGTGCCAGTATCAGCAGGAAAACAACAGGAAAAGTCACCAAAAGACTCAAAAATCTCAATTTTGGGACAAAAAAAAATCTGTGGAGAAACCACACGAAACAGGAAGATAACTGGGCTGAATGCCCCTAAAAATCCCAAAAAACCCCACAAATCCACAAAAATCCCATTTCCTGGGACAGAATCCCTGCAAAAACCACAGGAAAAAGAGGAAAATGCAGGGGCTAAAACCCCTAAAATCCCCATTTTGGGGCCGAACTCAGCAGCGAAACCACCACAAAGGGCCCCAGGAAGCCGGACTGGGAATGTCCAGGAATTCCAGGTTTTTCCCTGGAGCCTCGGCATTCCGGGATCTCACCTGGATCATGTAGGGCTTGTTGCCCATCCTGCGGATCTCGGAGAGGTTGCGGAGCTGCTGCTGCACCAGGGAGGCCTCGAAGGCCACGAGCATGGACAGGGTGAAGACGCTGTAGTACCAGAACTCGTCCAGGCACCACAGCCCCACGCAGAACACCTGGAAAAAACCACGGGAATGCCGGGAATGCCGGGAAGGGACAAGGGGAGATTGGGGGGAAACTCCGGGAGAAAAGGGAAAATCCTCCAGAAATCCTCGTGGGGCTGGGACTGCACCAGGGCAGCCCCGGATTCCGGCAATTCCAGCCCAGAATTTCGGGGAAAAAGGGACGGCGGTTATCCCAACCCAGCCCAGAATTCCTGGAATTCCAGGGGAAAGGGACCAAAATTATTCCTGGAATCCCAGGGGGAAAAGGGACCAAAATTATTCCTGGAATTCCAGGGGAAAAGGGACCAAAATTATTCCTGGAATCCCAGGGAGAAAGGGACCAAAATTATTCCTGGAATTCCAGGGGAAAAGGGACCAAAATTATTCCTGGAATCCCAGGGAGAAAGGGACCAAAATTATTCCTGGAATTCCAGGGAGAAAGGGACCAAAATTATTCCTGGAATTCCAGGGGAAAAGGGACCAAAATTATTCCTGGAATTCCAGGGAGAAAGGGACCAAAATTATTCCTGGAATTCCAGGGGAAAAGGGACCAAAATTATTCCTGGAATTCCAAGGAGAAAGGGACCAAAATTATTCCTGGAATTCCAGGGAGAAAGGGACCAAAATTATTCCTGAAATCCCAGGGAGAAAGGGACCAAAATTATTCCTGGAATTCCAGGGAGAAAGGGACCAAAATTATTCCTGGAATTCCAGGGAGAAAGGGACCAAAATTATTCCTGGAATTCCAGGGAGAAAGGGACCAAAATTATTCCTGGAATTCCAGGGAGAAAGGGACCAAAACCGGCCCCATCCATCCCAGAATGAATTCCCCTGGTTTTCACAGGAACGGGAATTTTCCCTGAGTTTATTCCCATTTTTAGTAGATTTGGGGGATTTTTCCCGGTTTTTATTCCCGATTTTTACCTGGAAAACGAAGAACGGAGCCGTGGCTCTTTCCTTGAAAAGCTCCAGGAATTCTGGCACCACCATTTCTGCCCTGGAAGGAGGAAAATCCTTGCAAAAACCCTTGGAAAATCCCAGTTTTTCCACCCAAAATATCCCCGTTCCTGATGATTTTAAACAAAAAATTGGATTTTTGGGATCCATTCCCAGAAGATCCCTCAGCCCAAAATCCCAAATCCAGGAGGGAGGAAAATCCCAGATTTCGGGGATATTTTCCAGCCTATTTTGGGATATTTAGAGATGCTTTCCTGGAATATTTTCTGGGTACATTTCACTACATTTTCGCACATTCCACTGGGATATTTGAGAATATTTTTCCAGGATATTTTTGGACGTTTTCCTGGAATATTTACCCAGAATATTTTGGGATACCTTCCTGGGATATTTGAGCTATTTTAAGAACACTTTCCCAGCACACTTGGGATTTTTTTTTTTAGGATATTTACAGATTTTTCCCCAAATATTTTGGGCTCTTTTCCCGGGATTTCCCCCCAGGAAAAACTCACTTGTTATTCCCGTATTTCCTCTCGGCCTCCCGGATTTCCTGCTCCTCCTGGAAGCCTCTGGAATTCTGGTAGAATCCCAAGGGGTGCTCCACAGGGAAGGCCACGGGCAGGAATTGCTTTTTTCCATGGATTTCGTAGGAATATTTGATCTTCTGGAACTCAAAGCTCAGCGCTTCCTGCCCATCCTCACCCTGGGGGAAAAAAAAAAAAAGGGAAAAATTCCAAATTTCCCATTCCTGGAAAAATTTCCAGCCTGGACGAGGGAAAAAAAAAATCCCAGATTTCCAAGGGTCTCCTGGAGAAAAATCCCAAAATCCCAACGTTTTCCAGGGCTGTTCTGCCTGGAATTCCCAGGTTCTCCCCATTTTCGGGGATAAATCCCAAGGAATTCTCAGATTTTCCCATTCCCCCATGGACTATCATGAACACATTGGATTTTCCAGGACAAATCCCACCGGAATTCCCGGATTTTCATCCCGAAGCTGGATGGCCCTGAGCTCACTGGGTCTCCAGGGATGAATCCCAGCGGAATTCCTGGAATTCCCTCACCTGCTCCCTGTGGATTGGCACCAGTTCCACAGAGCCATTGTTGGGGGTTGGCACCACCTTGGCCAGGGTGGCTTTTTGGGGACAGGGCTCCTGGGGGAGAAAACAGCAGGAAAATCCCTTCAAAACCCCTCAAAAATCCCATTTTTTATTGCCTTAAAAACCCATTTTTAACCCTTCAAAATCCCAGCTTTGTACCCCAAGTGCTCCAAATTTTATCCCTTTAGAATCCCATTTTCAATCGCTTTAAAATCCCAATTTTTATTGCTCCAAAACCCCACATTTATACTTTGAATAACCTATATTTTATCCCTTTAATATCCCACATTTTACAATTCTAATAACCCATATTTTATCCCTTTAATATCCCACATTTAACATTTTTAATATCCCATACTTTATTCCTTTAAAACCACACATTTCACACTCCTAACATCCCAAATATTTTCCTTTTAATATCCCACTCTTCCATATTTAATACCCCATATTTCTCATAGCCAACACCCTCATATTTAACAATTCCTACGGAATACTTTAACTTAGCCTATAAGTTTATATTTCATACATTTATGCCCCAAATCCCCTTTAAACCCTGAACCCCTTCAGCCCCCAAATCTCCCCCAAATCCCCCCAGAGCCCAAACACCCTCAGCCCCTCAGCCCCATGTCCCGGTCCCTGTCCCGCGCTCACCCTGACGCAGCTGAGGGCGCACTCGGCGTGCACGGACCAGAGCCCGGCCAGCGCCGTCAGCAGCTGCAGCGCCGCGATGGCGCCGAGCGCCAGCAGCGCCGCCTCGGGCGGCCCCGCCGCCTCGCCCGCCGCCCACAGCCGCGGCCCCCACAGCCACAGCCAGGCCGGGTAGAGGCCGGCGGCGAAGGGCAGCACGGTGCCGCGGAGCAGCCGCGGCCGCCGCCGGTAGAGCGTCACCGACGAGACCAGCTCGTCCTCGGGGGCCGCCGCGGCCGCCGCCATCTTCCCTCCGCCTTCTCCGCGCCGCTTCCGCTTTCGCTTCCGCTTCTGCGCCTGCGCCGGGCCCGCGCTTCCCGCCTCGGGACCGAGAGCATGCGCAGAGCGAGGGAGTGGCGGAGGTGAGAGCCGAGCGCATGCGCAGAGTGAGAGAGTGGCGGAAGTGAAGCGGTGGCGGAGGAGGAAGCGCCATGTGAGTGAGGGGCGGCGGGGCCGGGCCGTGTCCCTCGTGTCCCCTCCCGGTCCCTCGTGTCGCGCTGTGTCCCCTCCGTGTCCCTCTTGTCGCGCTCTGTCCCCTCGTGTCCCTCCCGCTCTTCAAGGCCCCGCGTTTCCCGCGGTGTTCGCGGCCACCCTGTCCCCCCTCGGTGTCCCCGGTTCCACCCCTCGGTGTCCCCCGGTTGTGACCCGGTTCCGCCCCTTTGTGTCCTCTCGGTGTCCCCTCACCGGTTGTGACCCGGTTCCGCCCTTCTGTGTCCCCTCGGTGTCCCCTCAGTGTCCCAACTCCCGCTGTCCGGGTATCCCCGGTATTGCCAATGTCCCTGTCACTGTCGCAGGGAGGCGCTGGCCGTCAGCAGGAGGTGGCACTGTGTCCCTGTCACACTGTCCCTGTCCCGGGGAGGTGGCGCTGTCCCTGTCACACTGTCCCTAACCCGGGGAGGTGGCACTGTCCCTGTCACACTGTCCCTGTCCCGGGGAGGTGGCACTGTCCCTGTCACACTGTCCCTGTCCCGGGGAGGTGGCGCTGTCCCTGTCACACTGTCCCTGACCCGGGGAGGTGGCACTGTCCCTGTCACACTGTCCCTGTCACACTGTCCCTGTCCCGCGGAGGTGGCACTGTGTCCCTGTCACACTGTCCCTGTCCCGGGGAGGTGGCACTGTGTCCCTGTCACGCTGTCCCTGTCACGCTGTCCCTGTCACACTGTCCCTGTCACACTGTCGCTTTCGCTGTCGCAGGGAGGCGCTGGCCGTCGCCGCCCAGCTCTGCGGGCCGGAGCTGGAGCGCTACGGGCGCTGCGTGGCCGCGAGCCCCGGGAGCTGGCACCAGGATTGTCACCAACTGTCCCTGAGCGTCACCGCCTGCGCCTCCAACCAGTGAGTGATGGGCTCTGGGGGCTCTGGGGACACTGGGATTGTCACCAAGTGTCCCTGAGCGTCACCGAGTGTAGCTCTGACCAGTGAGTGACACACTGGGGACGCTGGGATTGTCACCAAGTGTCCCTGAGCGTCACCGAGTGTAGCTCCGACCAGTGAGTGACACAGACTGGGGACACTGGGGGCACTGGGATTGTCACCAAGTGT
The DNA here is from genome assembly GCF_020745825.1 of Agelaius phoeniceus. Lineage (NCBI taxonomy): Eukaryota > Metazoa > Chordata > Aves > Passeriformes > Icteridae > Agelaius > Agelaius phoeniceus. The sequence goes on along the minus strand of NW_026531011.1, from coordinate 136,412 downwards.
CCCTGAGCGTCACCGAGTGTAGCTCTGACCAGCGAGTGACACAGACTGGGGACACTGGGATTGTCACCAAGTGTCCCTGAGTGCTACCGAGTGTAGCTCTGACCAGTGAGTGACACAGACTGGGGACACTGGGATTGTCACCAAGTGTCCCCAAATGTGAGTGACACACACTGGGGACTCTGATCCCGATCCATGGGGCAGATCCCAGGGATGGGTCCCGTGGCATCAATCCCAATCCTGATGTTTTCCCCGATATTTTCCCATTTTTTCCCCAATATTTTCCCATTTTTTCCCCGATATTTTCCCATTTTTTCCCCGATATTTTCCCCAATGTTTCCCCGGTATTTTCCCTGATATTTTCCCATTTTTCCCCCCTGTTTTCCCTGATATTTTCCCCTTTTTCCCCCCTGTTTTCCCGCCGCCCCGCAGCCCCCTGGTGCGCCGGATCCGCCGGGATTGCTCCAACTCCTTCGGGGCCTTCGAGCGCTGCCTGCGGGAGCGGCCCCAGCGCGCGGCCGAGTGCGGCCCCCACGTCAGCCAGTTCCTGCTGTGCGCCCAAAATGTCACCCGGAGTGCCACCCCTGGGGACAGCCCGAGTGCCACCCCCAGGGGCACCTCCACAGGTGAATTTTGGGGTAAAAACGGGAATTAAACCCCAAATGTCGGCCAGCTCCTGCTCTGCACCCAGTGCCACCTCCACAGGTGGGGCTGGAACCCCTGGAAGGGAATTTGGAGCTGGAATTTTGGGATAGGAATGGAAGTTAAACCCTAAAAATGGCCCTGGCCCCTCCTGCCTCAGGAAATGCTGGAAATTTGGAATTTTGGGACAAAAGTGGGATTTGAATTCCCTAAAACCCACCCAGGTGGCATTTTTTTTTTTTTTTTTTCCCCATGGAAAAGCTGGAGAAAGGAAATTTGGGAAAAAAATTGGAATTTTGGGATAAAAATGTGATATATTTTTTTTTCCCTTTCTTTCCCTCCCCAGAGAATCCCTGGAATTAAAACCCATCCAGGAATGCCAAGAAAGCCTCAGAATCTTCCGGAATCTCCTCCCAAATCCTGGGAATTGCCCCTCTGGGAAAGGAGCCCTGGGATGTGGGGCCTGATCCGCAATTCCCTGCGGATTCCTGGGCTTTTATCCCAAAAATTGGAGGAAGAAATTAAAATTATAGTGGGGTCTCCCCAGGAATCTTCGGGATGGGACCAAAAATTCTGCTTTTCCTTCTTTTCATTCCAAATTTTTTCCTTTTTTCCCCTCTTTTTTTTCCCCATCTTTTCCTCCTTTTTCCCCCCACCTTTTCCCTCTTTTCCAGCTTTTCCTTGGCTCCCTCCCAGTTTTTGGGGTTTCTTTGGGAATCTCGTGGTCCCACGGAATTATTCGGAGATTGGAGTCACTGTTTTCCATGGAAAAAAAACCCTCCAGGAATTCTGGAAGCCTTCTCAACCCTTGGGAGCCCCGAAATTCCCGGGAATTCCAATCCCACCCCCCCCAAATTCCAAAACTTTTCTCTCTTTTTATTTTCCTTTTTTTTTTTTTTCCTGGGATTTATTTCCCACCAGACATGCAAAAAAAAAAAAAGAAAAAAAAAAAAAAAGAAAAAAAAAAGAAAAAGAAAAAGGAGGAAGCATTCCCAAAAATTTCCCCCCCAAAAAATTCCCCAAAATTGGCACGGGAGCAGAGGGAAAATACCAAATTCCAGCGGAATCCTGGGGGGGGGGGTCGAACCCAGTTTTTTTGGGATTCCCAGGGCTGGGATTTCTGGGATTTTCGGGAATTCCGGGGTGTCAGGAGGTGAAGTAGGAGCTCTGCATGGAGTACAGGCGCTCCATGGGATTCCCGGGCTCGGGGATTTCGGGAATTCTGGCATTCCCAAGGATCAGCTGCTGGGAATTCTCCATGGAGATCAGGGCCGCTCCCAAGGATCCCAGGGTGTCCCCGTCCAGCTCCTGGAAAACTCCCTCGGAGTCTGGGAAAAGGTGGGAAAAATTAGGAAAAATCAGGAAAAATCGGGCAAACCGGGATGGGGCCTGGGGATTCCCGGAATTCTCTGCAGTTACCGAAGGGCCGGAGCTCCGGGGGCGTTCCCCGGAACGTTCCGGCCTCGCCCTCGAATCCGCCGGGCTCCAGGGGCGGCGGCGGAATCCGGGAAAACGGGACCAGGATCCGCTGCAGGCCTGGGAATGCCGGCATGTGGGATATTGGCATGTGGGATATCGGGTGTGGGATATCGGGTGTGGGATATTGGGATGTGGGAATGCCGGGATGTGGGATATCGGGTGTGGGATATCGGGTGTGGGATATCGGGATGTGGGATATCGGGTGTGGGATATTGGGTGTGGGATATCGGGTGTGGGATATCGGGTGTGGGATTTTGGGATGTGGGATATCAGGTGTGGGATGGGGATGTGGGAATGCCGGGATGTGGGATATCGGGATGTGGGATATTGGGTGTGGGATATCGGGTGTGGGATATCGGGTGTGGGATATCGGGATGTGGGAATGCCGGGATGTGGGATATCGGCATGCGGGATATCGGGTGTGGGATATCGGGATGTGGGACGGGGATGTGGGATATCGGGATGTGGGATATCGGGTGTGGGATATTGGGATGTGGGATATCGGGATGTGGGATATCGGGTGTGGGATATCGGGTGTGGGATATTGGGATGTTGTGACTTCCCGATTTCCGATCCCTCCATCCCTGATCCACCCCATCCCCATTTTCCCATCCCCGTTTTCCCATTCCCGTTTTCCCACCCCCATTCCTGTCATTCCTGACCCTCCTCATCCTCATTCCCATCCCGGCCGCTCCTCCCGGCTCCTCTCCCGCCTGGAATTCCCCCTCTGGAATTCCCGAGCTGCTCCTGCTGCTGCTGCCTGCGGGCAATCTTCTTCATCTGGGAGGGAAAAAAAAAAACACAACACGGGAAAATCCCGGGAAAATCCCAGGAAAATCCCGATTCCGGGGGATTTGGGGTTGTTTTCTCATCCCGGAATTCCAGGAATTCCCACCTTGGCTCGTTGGTTCTGGAACCACACCTGGACCACCCGGACCGTCAGCCCCGTCTCGGCCGCCAGCGTCTCCCGCACCTGGAAAAATCCCCCTCGGAATTCCGGGAAGGAGAATGGGAACGGGGGAAAAATCCCTCGGAATTCCGGGAAGGAGAACGGGAATGGGGGAAAAATCCTTTGTGATTCCAGCCCCCGATCCCAATTCCAGAACCCCATCCCAAAATCCCGAAATAATCCAGGATCAGTCCCGGCCCATTCCCGGCCCGTTCCCAGCCCGTTCCAGAACGTTCCGGCACCTTCCGGCAGGGTTTGGAGGAGACCTCGAAGGAGGCCTTGAACGCCCGGCGCTGTTGGGAGCTCAGGATGGTTCGGGGCCGCTTGGAGCGTTTGGGGTCCTTCCCGCCGGAATTCCGGGAGCACCGGGAATCCCGGCCCTCCTCGTCCTCGCTCCGAGCTGCGGCCAGGAAAACAAACAACAAAAAAAAAAAAAAAGAGAATTTTGGGGGAAAAAAATCAGAATCCTTCATTGGGACTTGGAATTCCCAGAGGATTTTGGGTTTTTTTGGGGCTGTTCCAGGCCTTGAATTTCCAAGGAAAGGTTTGGCTGTTCCAGCCCTAAAAAATTCTCAAGAGATCTCCCCAAACAATAAAAAAATCCCCAAAAATCTTAAAAAAAACTTACGCAAAAGACTCTCAAAAAAATTCCAAAATATTCCCCAAAACCCCTCTAAAAAAATAATCATTAAAAAAATCCCTAAGAAAATTGAAAAAAAGTACATCCCAAAAACCCCTAAAAATACACCAAAAATTCCCTAAAAATTTCCAAAAAAATAAACCCCCAAAAAATCCCGAAAAAAATACCCCCAAAAACCCAAACCCCCCCTGAAAAAAATATCCCCAAAATTACCAAAAAATAAAAAGAAAAAACCCTAAAAAATCCTGAAAAATGCCACGAAAATACCCCAAAAAAACCCCCAAAATTCCCTAATTAAAAATTAAAAAAAAACAAAAACAAAAAATCCCGAAAAAAATACCCCCAAAAACCCCAAACCCCCCCTGAAAAAAATCCCCAAAATTCCCAAAAAATAAAAAGAAAAACCCCTAAAAAATCGTGAAAAATACCCCGAAAATACCCCAAAAAATCCGAAAAAAAACCCCAAAAATCCCAAAAAATTCCCCCCAAACCCCCCAAATTTATTATTATTACAAATCATTGTTTTACCTCCGTCCTCGGCGGCGGGCCCGCTGGTCCCGGTGGTGCCGGTGGTGCCGGTGGTGCCGGTCCCCGCGTGGCCGCGGCACAGGATGCGCCCGTCGCGCAGCACGAACTCGTCCCCGCTGCGGAGGCGGCGGCCGCAGGAGCCGCAGCGGAGGCAGCGCTCGTGGAAGACGCGGCCCAGGACGCGCAGGACGCGCTCGGAGCGCCCGAGCGCGCCCCGGCAGCGGCTGCAGCAGCGCGGGAACAGCCTGCGGATGGCCGGGGGTTATGGGGGAAATGTGCCCGGGTTTGGGGGGAAATGGCCCGGGTTTGGGGGGAATTATCCCCGGGTTTGGGGGGAAATATCCCCGGGTTTATGGGGGGAAATATCCCCGGGTTTGGGGGGAAATATCCCCGGGTTTATGGGGGGAAATGTCCCGGGTTTGGGGGGAAACGTGCCCGGGTTTGGGGGGAAATATCCCCGGGTTTGGGGGGAAATATCCCCGAGTTTATGGGGGAAATATCCCCGGGTTTGGTGGAAAATATCCCCGGGTTTATGGGGGAAATATCCCGGGTTTGGGGAGAAAATATCCTGGGATTCAGAGAAAATATCCCCAGGATTTGGGGGGAAACGTGCCCGGGTTTGGGGGGAAATATCCCCGGGTTTGGGGGAAAATATCCTGGGATTCAGAGAAAATATCCCCGGGTTCATGGGGGGAAATGTGCCCGGGTTTGGGGGGAAATATCCCCGGGTTTGGGGGGAAAATATCCCCGGGTTTGGGGGAAATATCCTGGGATTCAGAGAAAATATCCCCCGGATTTGGGGGGAAACGTGCCTGGGTTTGGGGGAAAATATCCCCAGGATTTGGGGGGAAATATCCCCAAGATTCGGGGGAAAATATCCTGGGATTCAGAGAAAATATCCCCAGGATTTGGGGGGAAACGTGCCCGGGTTTGGGGGGAAATATCCCCCAAATTTGGGGGGAAATATCCCCAGATGTGGGGGAAAAATATCACCAGATCTGGGGGGAAAATATCTCAGAATTTGGGAGAAAATATCTCAGGGTTTGGGGAAAAATATCCCTGGATGTGGGGGGAAAGTATCCCAGGATTTCACAGGGAAAAGAAAGAGGATTTGGGGGAAATAACGGGACTGGGGGGAAGGATTTGGGATTTCGGGGGAAAAATCCTGGGATCTGGGGGGAAATCCCTGGGATTTGGCTTTTTGGGACATCCCCACCCTTTGTATCCCAGCATTTGGGGGGTTTTGGGATGTTCCCACCAGAATTCCCAAAAAAGGGGGACTTTTCCCACTTTTCCAGCCCCTTTTTGGCAATAAAGCAACCCCAAGCTCATAAAATCCCTGTCAGCTCCAATTAGTGGGGATTAAAATTCCCGGGAATTCCTGGAGAGCCTCTCCCAAGTTTTTTAATATCCCCAGAATCTGCTTAAATCCCAATAATTCCCTCGGGGTTTCCATGGAAACGGGAATGTGGGAAAAGCGGGGGGGGCTGGGTTGTTTTTTTTTTTTTTTTCCCAGGGATTTTGGGTTTTTCCGGAGGGATTTGGGAAAGGGGAGAAGCTCCCCAAAATTTGGGAATGGGGATTGGGAAATTGGGAAAACGGGAATGATCTCAAATCCCTCTTTTCCCAGGAGAATCCCCATTTTTGGGGCCCTGCTTTTTTTTTTTGGGAATGACAGGATTTGGGAGGAGCTGGACATTCCAGGGAAACACCACCCACGAAAATCCCAATTTTTGGGCCCCGTTTCCCTGGGAAAGGCCGGATTAGCCGAACATTCCAAGCAGCTTTTCCATGGGAAAAAAAAAAAAAAAACCCCGGAAAATTCCCATTTTTGGGATCCCTTTTCCACCCCTCCCACCCATGTGGAGGAAAACTTGGGACAAGCTCCCGTTTTTTGGGATTTTCCCATTTTGGGAGGGGGGGGATTTTTTTTTTCCCCCCTGTTTTCCCCTTTCCCAGCCGCATAAAAAACCGCAGGGAAAAAAAATAAAAAGGGATTAAAAAAAAAAAAAATATTTTCCGTTTTTTTTTTTTCCCCCCTTCGGTGCCAGAGCTGGGAATTCTGGGAATTTTAATAACGGAGCCGGGGCTGGAAAATTTAATAACGGAGCTGATCCGATTATCCCGGGTTTCTGGCAGAGCAATTTCCGCCGGGGCCGGGGGGGCCGGGGCCGCTGCTGGAATTGGATTTTCCGGAGGTTTCCCTTCCCGGCCGCTCGGATTTTATGGAAACCCCCGAGTTCCGGGAATTTTGGGGGATTTTCCCCCTAAAAAATCTGATTTTTTTTTTAATTTTAGTGCTCGTTTTCCTCATGGATTTGGGGTTTTTTGGGGGAAAAAATCAGGAAATGTTGGGGATTTTTTTTTTTTGGTGGTTTTCCTTAAAAGTGGGATTTTATTTTTGATTTTTTTTCTCCAAGATATTGTTTTTTTTTTTTTTTGGTAGGGGGAAAGAAGGAAAAAATAGGAAAATTTTAGGGTTTTGTAAAATGTTTTTTTCTCCTGGATTTGGTGGGGTTTTTTGGGGAAAAAAAGAGGGAAAAGAAGGGATTTTGGGCTGAGGTTTGGATCCATTAAAATTCCAGGCAGGAATTCTCCTCCCGATCTTATCCCACCTCAATTTCCTGTTGGGCTTTTCCAATTTCCGGCTTTTTCTGCCCATTCCGGGGGGAGGGAAAAAAAAAAAAATTGGAATAAAATAAAAAATGGGAGAAGTGGGAATGGGGGAGGGGAGGAATTAATGAGGATTTAATGAGAGGAGCTCATTAATGATTCATTAGGGGAGGGTTAATTAAAGGTGGGGATGGGCAGAGGGGGAGAAAAGTGGGAAAAATGGGAATAAAAAATGGGAATAAAAAAATTGGAATAAAAATGGGAATAAAAAGTGGGAATAAAGTCAGAATGAGATGGGAATAAAAAGGGGATATTAATAATTTTTGCAATAGTTATTAATATTTACAGTAATTAATATTGATGTTAATCCATCATATTTATTATCCAAATCTTTATTAGCAGTGATAAAAATTATTAATAATTAACAGGAACTGGACTAATAATTAGTGTTGATAATTGTTGTTACTAATGAGAGTTTTGTTTAATAATAATAGGAGAGTGGAATTGATTGGTAATAATTAATAATAGTTACTTATGGCTGATAATAATGCTAATAACTTGAATCAATTATTGTTAATGAGAAATAAGAATAAATAATAAGTAGAATAAAATAAAAATTTTAAAATAATAATAATAGAATAATAACAGATGGGTGGAATCTAATGGTACTAACGAGTGATTATTAATAACTAATAACAATGATATTAATTTTAATTAATTGTAATAGTAAGTAATATATAATTAGTAGAATTATTAGTGTTTAATAATACTAATCTGGATAATTATTAGGAATTATTATTAATGAGAAAATAGGTAAAGAAAGAAGGAAAAAACAGGGGAAAAATGGGAAAGAAGGAGAAAAATGTGAATTAAAAAAGAGGGCAAGAAAGAAAAACAGGGAAAGAAAAAATCAGGAAAAATGGGAAAAATCCAGCCCAGAATGGGGAAAAAACCCACGGGAAAAAATTCCCTTTTAATGAATCCCAGGAAATGAAGGGAATATGCAAATGAGGCTCCAGGAATTAGTGGGATTTGGGGATTTAATGGGATTTAGGGAATTCATTCCCCGGGATCCGTCATCCCACAAGGATCCGGGAAAACGGGAATGGGGAAAGTGGGGATGGGAATCCCAGAATTCCCAAATTTCCCCACCTAAATCCACACCCAGCACCCTTTTCCCTCTTTTTCATCCCAAAAAATCCCGGATTTCCCCCCAGTTTCCCAAATTTTCCCCTTTCCCCAGCCCTTGGAATCCAAATTCACAAATTTCCCAAACCTCGATCCCCAAAAGGCCCCAAAAAAAAAACAGGAAAAAGGCCCCAAAATCCCAGGGATTTTGACACGGATCCCGATTTTTTTCCAGGCTTTTGCCTCTGGAATTCACTGCTCCCCCATGGAATTAAAGATTAACCAAACCTGGGCCCCATTCCCGAAATTCGTCTGGGTGGGAGAGGGCACGGATCTGCTCCAGTGGAGCCAAAATTCCCATTTTTAACCTCGGGAATGGCCAAAATTCCGGGTTTCTGACACCTGCAATGACCAAATCCCAGAGTTTTTAACCCCCTGAGGTGGAAAATTCAGATTTTTCTCCGGGTTTTTTATGGGAATTTTGGGTCTGGGTGCTTGGAAAAGTGAGAAAATAGGGGGAAAAAAGGGGAGGAAATGTGGGAATTTGGTTTTCCTGAGGATTCCCCAAATCCTGGGCCCAAATTCCCGGGGTTTTCCCCATCCATGGGCCGGGAACATCCGGGACTGGAGGTTCCTGGGAATTCCTGAGGGGATCCCGGTGGGAATTTGGGGATGGGGCGGGATCAGATCCCAAAAAAAAAAACCCCCCGAAATTCCAGGAAAAGCCTCAAAAACCTGAGGAAAAAGGAGCTGGGAGAGGAGTTCAAGGCGAGTTCATCCCAAAAAATTCCGGAGGAGGAGGAGGAGGAGGCCGGGAACGGCTCCAAGGGCTCGGATCCCTCCCGAATTCCCAGAAATCTGACTTCAAAGGGATTCCGAGGGGAGTTTTCCTCCCTTTTTTGCTTTTTTCTTTTTCTTTTCCCGATTTACGGGACAGGTGCCTCTGGAAGGGGCCCTGGGGAGGGGAGAATTCCATGAAAAATCCCTTTGGATTTGGGGTTTCCGTGGGGAAAACGATCCTCCTTCTCCTCACCCAATTCCTTGGGAAAAAGCCGGGGGAAAAGCGGGGAGAATTCCTGGGAAAATGGGAAAAATCGTGGAAAAACCAGGGAAAAACCTTGGGAAGTGGGGGGAAAACCTGGAAGATGGGGAAAATCAGGGGGAAAATGGGAAAATAATGGAAAACCAGGGGAAAACCCTTGAAAAAGGGGGAAAAAAAACCCTTGAAAATGGGGAAAATCAGGGGGGAAAAGGGGAAAATTGGGGGAAAAACGGGGGAAAGAAGGAGAAAACTTGGGGAAAAAGGGAAAATCGGGGGAAAAAGGGGAAATCGGGGTAAAAAAGGGGAAAATTGGGGTAAAAAAGGAGAGAAAGGGGTAAATTGGGGGAAAATTGGGGGGAAAAAAGGGGAAATTGGGGGGAAAAGGGGGAAACTGGGGGAAAAAAGGGGAAATTGGGGGGAAAAAGGGGAAATTTGGGTGGAAAAAGGGAAAATCGGGGTAAAAAAGGGAAAATCGGGGTAAAAAAGGGGAAAATTTAGGGAAAAAAAAGGGGGGAAATCGGGGTAAAAAAAGGGGGAAAATGGGGGTAAAAGGGGGGAAATCAGGGTAAAAGGGGGAATATCGGGATAAAAAAGGGGAAAATGGGGGTAAAAAGGGGAAATCGGGGTAAAAAAGGGGGAAATCGGGGTAAAAAAGGGGAAATCGGGGTAAAAAAGGGGAAATTGGGGTAAAAAAGGGGAAATCGGGGTAAAAAAAGGGGAAAATGGGGTAAAAAAGGGGGGAAATCGGGGTAAAAAAGGGGAAATTGGGGTAAAAAAGGGGAAATCGGGGTAAAAAAGGGGGAAATCGGGGTAAAAAAGGGGAAATCGGGGTAAAAGAGGGGAAAATCGGGGTAAAAAAGGGGAAAATCGGGGTAAAAGAGGGTAAATGGGCGGGAGCGGCCGCACTCACCGCTCGTAGTCGGGCGCGCAGAGCAGGCGGCGCTCGCGGCTGAAGCAGCGGCCCCGCAGGGCGCGGCCGCACTCGGAGCAGCGCAGGCACCGCTCGTGCCACGAGCGCTCGTTCACCCGCAGCAGGAACCGGTCCCAGATGCCGCGGCCGCAGCCCGCGCACAGCACCGGGAGCGCGGCGGGACGGGAGCCTGGGGACGGAGAGAGAATGGGGGAAATACGGGGGAATGGAACGGAGAGATTGGGGATATTGAGAGATTGGGGGGAAATCCCGGGAAATTGAGAGTTTGGGGACGGGAGAGAGATTGGGGGAAATACGGGGGAATGGAGAGATTGGGGAACGGAGAGAGATTGGGGGGAAATCCCAGGAAATGGAACGGAGAGATTGGGGGAATGGAGAGACTGGGGAACGGGGGAGATTGGGGGGAAATACGGGGAAATGGAACGGAGAGATTGGGGGAAATACGGGGAAATGGAGAGTTTGGGAACGGGAGAGAGATTGGGGGGAAATCCCGGGAAATGGAGAGTTTGGGAACGGGGGAGAGATTGGGGGAAATACGGGGGAATGGAGAGATTGGGGATATTGAGAGATTGGGGGGAAATCCCGGGAAATGGAGAGTCTGGGAACGGGAGAGAGAATGGGGGAAAATGGGGAAATGGAACGGAGAGATTGGGGGGAATACGGGGAAATGGAACAGAGAGACTGGGGGGAAATCCCGGGAAATGGAGAGTCTGGGGAATGGAGAGATTGGGGGGAAAACGGGGAAATGGAGAGTTTGGGGGGAAATAGGGGGAAATGGAACGAAGAGATTGGGGGGAAATATGGGGAAATGGAGAGTCTGGGGAAATAGAGAGATTGGGGAAAATACGGGGAAATGGAACGGAGAGATTGGGGAATGGAGAGAGATTGGGGGGAAATATGGGGAAATGGAACGGAGAGATTGGGGGAAATACGGGGAAATGGAGAGTCTGGGGAATGGGGGAGAGATTGGGGAAATTGAGAGATTGGGGGAAATCCCAGCAAATGGAGAGTCTGGGGAATGGAGAGAGATTGGGGGGAAATATGGGGAAATGGAGAGTTTGGGGAACGGGGGAGATTGGGGGGAAATCCCGGGAAATGGAGAGTTTGGGGAAATTGAGAGATTGGGGGGAAATCCCGGGAAATGGAGAGTCTGGGGGAAAATCTGCAAAAATCTGGGAGAAATTGGGGGGGGGAAAAAGAGAAAATTTGGGGAAAATTGGAAAATTCGGGAGAAATATGGGGGGATTTGGGGCAAAATGTGGGAAATGGGAGGATTTAAGGAAAACCAGGGAAATTCAGGGGGGAAACATGGGAGAACCCAGGAAGAACGGGGTTGGACATCAGGGAAATTCCATGTGGAGCTCCCAGAGATCCAAAGGAATATTTTTCCATGGCAAAAAGGGGAATTTGGGGGATTTTGGGAAGGAATCCAGGGGATTTGGGGTTTTTTTTTTCCTCACTCCGGATTTTTGGGAATTTTATTTTTCTACCTCATTTTTATCCCAACTTTCATCTCTGGCAGCTCCTCAAAGGGAAGGGAGGGAGGGAAAAATTCCAATTTTTCTCTGGCAGCGCCTCCTCCTCCTCCTCCTCCTCCCGAGGCCATTCCCGGGTTTCTTCTGCCCGAATTCCGGGAAAAATCTGGCCCCAGATCCCAGGGATGGAGCCCAAAAGTCCCAGGAAAAACGGGAATGAGGGGAGCCCCTGATCTTGGATTTAATTTGGAATTTTGGTCCCAGTTTTGATTTGGAATTCCAATCCCAATTTCAATTCCAAATTCAAACTCCCAAATTCCAAGGCCAGCTCCGATTTGGACCCCGAAATTCCAAATTCCAATTCCCGGGGGTTTTCCAAAGATTTTTATCCCGTTCCTGAGGTTTTTCCCCACACTTTTCACTCCCCCAATCACATTTCCCCCCCACCGCGGGTTAAAATCGAGGATTTAAAATCCCAATTCCTGATTAATTTGGAGGGGAAACCCGGGAATAAATAAAGAGGGAATGAGGACGAATTTTCGGGAATTTCTGGGGATGTGGGATCAGGGAAAAATCCCCGGGAAAATCCTGGATTCCAGCCCGGGAAAATGAAAAAAAAACCCACGGGAATTCTGCCTAAAAAAAAAGAAAAAAACGAAATTGGGAAAAGGGGGGGCTCGGAGCCGGGACAAAAAACGGGAATAAAGAGGAAAACTCTGGGAAAAACGGGAAAAGGGACCCGGGAATGGGAAAAAACATCCCGAAATGGGGGATGCTGGAGGGAATTTTGGGGATTCCCGGTGTCATTCCCGGAATTCCCGGTACTCACCGGCTCCCGGGAGCGGCGCTCCCTGCTCCCGGCAGGACGGAGCCTCCTCCGGCTTCATCCCGGCGGCTGCGGGGCAGAGGAAACGCCGGGAAAAGCGGGAAAAAGCGGGAAAAAGCGGGAAAAAGCGGGAAAAAAGCGGGAAAAAAGCGGGATGGGAGCGGGGGAAAAGCGGGAAGGAACCGGGAAAGCGCCGGGAGAGGAGCGGGAAGGAGACCGGGAACGGAGCGGGAGAAAATCGGGAACGGGGAGGGACAGGGACAGCACCGGGATGGGAGCGAGGGAAAACCGGGCAAAAAACCGGGATGGGAGCGAGGGAAAGGACCGGGAAGAGCCCGGGATGGGAGCGGGAGCGGACCGGGGGGGAACCGGGCAGAAACCGGGAGCGGAGAGGAGAAAAACCGGGAAAGCGCCGAGATCGGAGCGGGAAGAGCTCCCGGGATGGGAGCGGGGGAAAATCCGGGGGAAAACCGGGATGGGAACGGGGGAAAAACCGGGAAGAGACCGGGATGGGAGCGGGGGAAAAAGCGGGGAAAAACCGGGATGGGAGCGGGGGAAAATCCGGGGGAAAACCGGGATGGGAACGGGGGAAAAACCGGGAAGAGACCGGGATGGGAGCGGGATAGGAGCGGGGTAAAACCGGGAAGAGACCGGGATGGGAGCGGGGTAAAACCGGGATGGGAGCGGGGTAAAACCGGGATGGGAGCGGGATAGGAGCGGGGTAAAACCGGGGGAAAACCGGGATGGGAGCGGGGGAAAAAGCGGGGAAAAACCGGGATGGGAGCGGGGTAAAACCGGGATGGGAGCGGGGTAAAACCGGGATGGGAGCGGGTCAAACCGGGATGGGAGCGGGGTCAAACCGGGATGGGAGCGGGGTAAAACCGGGATGGGAGCGGGTCAAACCGGGATGGGAGCGGGGCAGGAGAACCGGGAGGCGCCGTCCCCGGGGCCGCTCCTGCGGCTCCTCCCGGGGCTCCCGAACCGCCCCGGCACCGCCGCTCACCCCGCCCGTCGCGACTGTCGCGACACGGCGGCCCCGACGGGACCCGCAGGGAACTCACCGGGACCGCGACGGCGACACCGGGACGGGGACGGCGACAACGGCGCCGCGATCGCGACAGCGGCGGCGACAGCGGGATCGCGACAGTGACACCGGGCCCGGCGCGCCCCCGGCCGTGCGCGCTCCCGGGGGAGGGGCGGGGGCGCGCACGGGGGAGGGGGCAGGAAAGGGGGGGGGGGGAGGGAATTCCCATTTTTTTGGGAATTCCCATTTTTCCCCCCCAAAACTGGGAATTCCCCCCAAAAAAATGGGAATTTCCAAACCCAAAAAATGGGAATTCCCAAACGTAAAAAAATGGGAATTCCCAAAAAAACCCCAGGAATTCCATCCCCAAACCCAAAGGAATTGGGGGAAACTTGGGATCCAGTTGGATTTGGGGAAAATCCAGAGGGAATTGGGGGGTACGGGAAGGACAAACTCCCAAAATTCCCAAATCCCTGTGGGATCCCAGACCCACCCAGGACCTGAATCCCCAAACCCACCAAAACCCCAGAAAATTTCCCCTGGAAATCCAAATTAAAGAGGGAAAAAAAAATAGGGAAAAGCTTGGGAAATGCTGATTTTTAGGGAAAATTATGGAAAATGGGGAATGGGGCCGAAAAAGTTCCCAAATCCCTGAATCTCCAGAGAGTTTTACCTTAAAACCACCAAAGTCCCGGGAATCTCCCACCCCAAACCTCCCAAAATCTGGGAAAACTCAAGGAGAAAGTTCAGGAAAACCCCAAATTCGCCCCAAACCAGAGCAGGAATCTCCTTTTATTCCCTTAAAAAATCCACATTTTTTTTTCGGGAATTTCGCACCGCAGCCCCGCAGGGGGGTGGGAAAATCGGGAAAATCGGGAAAATCGGGAAAATCGGGATCCCGGATTTCAGTGGGCGAAGGGGGATTTTTGGGAGAGGGGGCGCTCGCAGACGAAGAAGCACTCGAAGGTGCAGTGGACGTCGTTCCACTTGCCGGAGATCCAGAGGTGGGCGCAATCCTCGTTCTTCCCGCTGTCGTTGGGCTCCCCCTCCCGCCAGAACCTGGGAGGAAACCCGGGATTTGGGATGGGGAGGGCTGGCGGGAGGAAGCCCCCGTGAAAATTCACAATTCTTTTGGGGGGGGGAAATTCAGCAAAATCCCGAGTTTTGGGGAGTGAAACTCCCCGAAATTCCAACATTAAGGGGGAGAAATTCTCCCTAAATATTCCAGTATTTGGAGGGTTTTTTGGGCGGGAATCCCCCAGAATTCCAACATTCCAATCCCAACTCTGCAATCCCCAAATCCCAATTCTTCCCATTCTTCGCTTTCTGCGGAGAAAATTCCAAGAACACCCCCCCAAATTTGTGGGATTTCCGAGCAGGGAAAAAAATCCCAGTCTCAACTTTGGGGTGGAACTCTGGGGTTTTGGGGTGGAATTCTGGGATTTTGGGGTGGAATCCCGGGGTTTTGGGGTGGAATCCTGGGGTTTTGGGGTGGAATTCCGTGGTTTTGGGGTGGAATTCTGGGGTTTTGGGGTGGAACTCTGGGGTTTTGGGGTGGAATCCCGGGGTTTTGGGGTGAAACTCTGGATTTTGGGGTGGAATTCCGGGGTTTTGGGGTGGAATCCCGGGGTTTTGGGGTGAAACTCTGGGATTTTGGGGTGGAATTCTGGGGTTTTGGGGTGGAACTCCGGGGTTTTGGGGTGGAACTCTGGGGTTTTGGGAGCCGGGGCTCACGTGAAGGAGGATTTGTAGTCGGTGCCGTCGACCCATTCCCAGTTTCCCTCGGAATTGCGGTCGGTGAGGCCGATCCAGAAGCGCTCGTTCCGCGCGCGGGACATCAGGAACTGCTGCAGCGGGGAAAAACCGGGATCACCGGGGGCTTTGGGATCGGCGGGAAAAAAAGGGAAAATCGGGAAAATCGGGACAATCCGGGTTGGGATCAGGATCCGGATTTCAGATTTGGGATCGGGATCAGGATTTGGGCTCAGGATCCGGATTTTGGATTTGGGATTTGGGATTTGGGATTTGCTCGGGGAAGCTGACGCTGATGGCGAGGTTTGTGTGGCATTTGGGAATTCCCTTTGGGATTTAGGATTTGGGCTTCAAGGTCTGGGATTGGGGCTCAGGATTTGGGGTCAGGGGGATTTGGGCACAGGATTCAGGATTGGGATTCGGATCAGGATGGGGATTTGGCCACGGGACTTTGGTATTTGGGATCGGGATCAGGGATGGGGATTTTTGGGATTTGGGATCAGGGTGGGGATCGGGGATGGGGATTTTTGAGATTTGGGAGCAGGATGGGATTTGGAATTGGGATTCGGGATTGGGATTTGGGGCTGGGATCAGGGTGGGGATTCGGGATTGGGATTTGGGGTTGGAATCAGGATGGGATTCAGGATTGGGATTTGGGGCGGGGATCAGGGTGGGATTCGGGATTGGGATTCGGGGTCAGGATGGGGATTCGGGATTGGGATTCGGGGTCAGGATGGGGATTCGGATTGGGATTCGGGGTCAGGATGGGGATTCGGGATTGGGATTCGGGGTCAGGATGGGGATTCGGGGTCAGGATGGGGATCAGGGACAGGGATTTTGAGGATTTGGGATGGGGAGTGGGGATTTCAGGGATCTGGGATCAGGGAATTTCGGGAATTTTGGGAATTTCGGGAATTCCGGGGTCACCTGCTCGGCGAAGCTGCCCACCACGGCCAGGTCGGCGCGGCGCTCCCGGCACCGCTCCCGCGCCCGCTCCCAGCTCAGCCGAGCCAGCGAGAAATAATAACAATTCCCAGAGAAATATTCCCATTCCCGGGAATCCGCCCCGCACGGGAACACTGCTGGGAGCGACGCGGGGAGGGAAAACTCACCCAGAGCCCGGGACTCGGGAATCCTCTGCCCCTGAATCCCCCAGGAACGGGGAAACCGGGGATACCCAGAGGGGAAGATTTCAGGGAATTGCGGGGAATTTCGGGACTTACGGAAGGAATCCCAGCTGGAAAAATTCCACTCCTGTTTCTCCTGGTGGAGTTTGGAGGAAATGGAGGAAACTGGGGGGGGGGAGAAAAAAAAGAGGGAAAAATTCCACGAAAAATCTGAATTCTGCTTCTTTTGGGGGGGATTTCTAACACTTTGTATCCCAGTATTTGGGGAATTTGGGAATTTCCTGCCCCAGTTCCAGACAGAATTTGGGTTTTTTTTTTTTTTGGGGATTGGGATGGGAATGAGGGAATTCAGGGAATTTGGGAATGAGGGGAAATCAGGGAACTTGGGATGGAATGAGGGAATGAGGACAAAATTCCAGGATTTGGGATGGATGGAGGGGGGAGTTCCTCCACACAGAATTCGGGAATTACGGGGAATTTTGGGACTTGGGATGGGAATTCAGGGAATTCCGGGAACTGGGATGGATGGGAACAGAGAGGGGGGGAATTGAGGGGAATTGAAGGATTTGGGAACTCAGGGAATTGGGATGGATGGGAATTGGGGGGAATTGAGGGGAATTGAAGGATTTGGGACCTCAGGGAATTGGGATGGATGGGATCTGGGGGGAATTGAAGGATTTGGGACCTCAGGGAATTGGGATGGATGGGAATTGGGGGGGAATTGAGGGGAATTGAAGGATTTGGGAACTCAGGAATTGGGATGGATGGGAATTGGGGGGAATTGAGGGGAATTGAAGGATTTGGGACCTCAGGGAATTGGGATGGATGGGATCTGGGGGGAATTGAAGGATTTGGGACCTCAGGGAATTGGGATGGATGGGATCTGGGGGGAATTGAGGGGAATTGAAGGATTTGGGACCTCAGGGAATCGGGACGGATGGGACCTCAGGGAATTGGGGGAATTCATGGATTTGGGATCTCAGGGAATTGGGGGAATGAAGGATTTGGGATCTCAGGGAATCGGGACAGATGGGACCTCAGGGGAATTGGGGGAATTGAAGGATTTGGGACCTCAGGGAATTGGGAATGGATGGGATCTGGGGGGAATTCAAGGATTGGGACCTCAGGGAATCGGGACAGATGGGACCTCAGGGAATTGGGGGAATTGAAGGATTTGGGACCTCAGGGAATTGGGACGGATGGGATCTGGGGGGAATTGAAGGATTTGGGACCTCGGGGAATCGGGACGGATGGGAATTGGGTGTGAATTTCCCGGCCTGGATTCCGGGAACGCCGAGGAATTCCGGGGTTTGGGGCGGCTGTTTTGGGGGCTCTGGGAATGTTTAGGGGGGCCCCCACCTCTGGCCAGCGCCAGGGCGCTGAGGCCCAGCAGCAGCAGCGAGGAGAGCGCCAGGCTCAGGTACACGGCCGGGAAGGAGCGGAGCCGCGCCGGGAGCGCCCCGGCGCCTGGGAAAACGGGGGAAAAACGGGAAATTGGGAAAAACGGGGGGAGAAACGGGGGGAAATTGGGAAAAAACGGGCAGAAAATGGGAATAAAATGGGGAGAAATGGTGAGAAACGGGGGGAAATGGATAAAATTGGGAGAAATGGGGATAAAATGGGAAAGAAATGGGATAAAAGGGGGAAAATCAGGGGAAAATGGGAAATAAAGGGATAAAAACGGGGAAAACAGGGGGAAATGGGAGGAAACTGAGATAAAGTGGGGGGAAATGGGGAAAACCCAATAGATCCAGGGGTAATCCAACAAATTCGGGGAAAAATGGAGGGGAAATGAAAAGAAATCCAGGGAAACTTTGGGAAAATCCAGGAAAATGGAGGGGAAATGCGAGGGAAAAATCCTGGGAAAAATCAGGGAAAAATTCAAGGAAAATGTGGGGAAAATGCAAGGAAAATCCCTCCCTGCTCTTCCCAGGATTTCCCCCCAGCTTTTCCCACTCTGTTTGTCAGGGGTTAATCAATAACCGGGAATGCTCCGAGTTTGCCGCCAGGACGGGAAAATTTAGGAATAATTGTGGGTTTTGGGCTTCTTTTATTGGGATTCTTTTGGGAATTATTCAGGGATTCGTTCCTGATTAATTCCAGAATTATTATATTTGGAATCATTTGCTTCAATGATTCCTTCGGGAATTATTTAACGAATTCTTTTGGGAATTGTTGGGGAATTATTCAGGGAATTATTTTTTAATAATTTCCCAATTACTTCTGGAATTGTTTTGGGATTCCCAGGAATTTGAAGCTCCCCGGAGTGGAATTTTTGGAATTATCCAAATTCCCTGATCAGGGGAGGAAGAGAGAAGGAAAGGCCCTAGGAAAAACCCTTGGAAAAGCAAGAAAGATCCAGGAATTCCACCTGGGATGAGGCGCAGTTCATCCTGGAGCTCCTCCTCGTCCATCCTGGGATTGTTGGGGGGATTTTTTTGATTTTCTGGATCAGAGGCCACAGGGGCACTCCGGAGATGATCCTGGGATTGTTTCAGTTCCTCCTTCCTCTCCAGAGGGTTAAAATTTAATCAAGAATTTTTTTGGGGCTGGATTTTTGGGCTTGGAGCCATTCCAGAGAATTGCAGGTTTTTTTTTTTTTTTCCCTTCATCCGAGGATTTTTTTTGATTTTTAGTGGTTTTTCTTTTGATTATTAAGTGGATTTTTTAGGGGGTTTTTTTTTGATGGAGGGGGGGATTTCCGTGGACATTTGTGGGATTTTCAAGGATTTTTGTGAGGCTTTCATTGATTTTTATGGATTGTTCTGATTTTTTTTTTAAATTTTAGGGCAATTTAAAAGATTTTAATGGATTCCTTGGACCTTGATGGGTTATTTTTTG
The DNA here is from genome assembly GCF_020745825.1 of Agelaius phoeniceus. Lineage (NCBI taxonomy): Eukaryota > Metazoa > Chordata > Aves > Passeriformes > Icteridae > Agelaius > Agelaius phoeniceus. The sequence goes on along the minus strand of NW_026531011.1, from coordinate 117,418 downwards.
GGTTGCAGGGCATTTTTTTAATTTTTCTGGATTAAAAAAAAAAAGGTAAATTTTTGTGCATTTTTGGGCATTTTTAAATTTATTTTGAGGATTTTGGGCAATGTTTCTTTGAATTTCGGAGATTTTGGCAAATCTTTATTGGAATTTTGGTGGCTGCTGGGGGGATTTTTTGGGAATTTTCAAGGATTTTTCCTCCTCCTTTGAATCAAAACCACAAATACGGAAAGAAAGCGAGCCTGGGAAATCTGAACAATCCCAAAAAAGCTTAGATTTGGGAACCAATCCCGCAATTCCGAGGTCACAGAGACCTGGATTTCATCACCAGGGCCAAATTCCGGCCGAATTTTTTGCCAAAATTCCCGAGGATTTGGGGTCAAAACGGACCAAAATGGCGGCAGGCCCTGAGGGGCGGTGGAAAGGGCGGGAAAAAAAGGGCGGGAAGAAGGTGGGGAAAGGGAAGGAAAAAGGCGAGGCCGGGGTGGCTCTGGGCGCCGTTCGTCCCCTGCCAGTCCCCGTTGTCCCCAGTGGCTCCTCAGAGCCCCCCATGGAACCCAAAGACCCCCCCAGTAACTCTCAGTAGCTCCCAGTAATCCCCAGTACCGTCCCGTGGGGGGGCCCAGGCCGCTCCTGCCGCCATCTTGGCCGTTGCTATCAACAAAACGCCGCTGCCAGGCAACGCTTCAGGTAACCGGCGTCGGCGTGACGTCACGTCCCATACACAATGATGTCAGTTCCGGGCCCAGCACAATGGCGGCCTGGAGGTACCCGGTGGGTTCTGGAGGCACCGGGAGCGCTCAGGAAATACCGGGACGCCCCTGAGGGGTCTAGGGGAGGCTCCGGAGGTCCCGGGGGGAGGCTGCGCAACCCCGTCGTTCCCCCCCCCCAAATCCGCCAACCCACCCCCCGTTGGCCTTAATTCCTACTGCGGATGAGATCCAGGACGGGATGAACGACCAGGAGCGGCTGACGCGTCCGCGCGGTGTCCCCCGGTTCTCCCGGTGTTCTCCGTTTTCCTCCCCACCCCCAGTTCTCTCCCTCCCATCCCCTCTGTGACCAAATCGGCGCCACGCTGAGGATTTGAACCGGCCGCGCGCGTTCTGGAGCGTTGAATTTATTGATAATAAAGCTGCTTTTGAAGTCCCGGTTATTTCGTGGTTATTCCCGGTGGGACCGGGACGACCTAACCAGCAGGAGTGGAGGCGGCAGTTCGTCTTTGCGTTCCGGTTAAGTTTGTCCACCCACGACCACCGTCCCTCCTTTCCCGCGCCCTTCTCGACTTCACCGCGCGCCTGATTGACGCGTGGCTCACCAATAGAATTGCGCGACGAAGGCCGCCGCGTCTGTTCCGACCAATGGAAGCGCGAGCAGGGCGGGTTTACCCGCCCCCTCCGCGCGCCGGTGTGGGCGGCCCGCGCAGGGCGGGCAGAGGGAAGGGAAGATGGCGGAGGAGGAGAAGCTGCCCGCGGGGTGGGAGAAGCGCATGAGCCGCAGCTCCGGTGAGGGCCTGAGGGCGTGGGGCTACCGGGGGAGGGCGCGGGGAAGGAGCGGCGGCGATGGGGGAGGTGGGAAGGGGGGGGGTGGCAGCGTTGGGCTCTGGAGGCGATGAGGGGGCGTGGGGGGGCGGTGCGTGAGGGGAATTTGACGGGGGGGGGCTCCGAATTGAGGGGGGGGGGGGTCTTGTGGGGATCATCGCCTCAGGGAGGGGGAGTCACTCTCGTGAGGGAAATTTGGGTGGAGGTCCCCAGTTCAGGGGGTTCTGAGGGGGGTCTTCACCTCAGGGAAGGGGGACACCTCCGTGAGGGAATTTTTGAGGGGGCGTCAACTCCGTGAGGGGAATTTGAGGGGGGTCTCCCTCGTGACGGGAATTTGGGGGGGGGGATCGTCGCCTCAGGGAAGGAAGGACCCCAGTTGAGGATTTGGGTGGGGGTCACTCCCCAGCAGGAAGGGGCTCAGAATTGGGGAGGTTTTTCGGGGGGTGAGAAGTTGATTTTTTGGGGTCCAAACTTGGTTCTGGGGGTCAGGGACCTTGTAGTTTTGGGGTCTATAACTTGGGGTTTGGTGAGTTGATCACTGATCAATAACCAATAATTGATCATATCCCCTAGGAAGGGTGTACTACTTCAACCACCTGATGGTGGGGTCAATCCTGGGGTCTATAATCTGGTTTTTGTATCTTTAAGCTGTTTTTTCACTGCCAATCTCTAACCAATCAGTGATCAATAGACAATAATTGATCAACAGCTCTGTGGGATGGTTTTATTGCTTCACCACTTTGATGAACACAAGTCTGTGTTGTCCATCAGTGGATTTTTGGGGTCTTTAATCTGGTTTTTGGGTTCCATAACCTCCATGTTCAGCATTAATCAGTAACTAATCACTGATCAATAACTAATATTTGATCAATAGCTCCCTGGGGAGGCTGTACTATTTCAACCACCAGACAAACGCCAGCCAGCAGGGTCATTGAGCTGGGATTTGGTGTGAATAACCTGTTTTTTTCAGCGTAAATCAATGCCTGATCACCAATCAATAACCAATAGCTGATCAATGACCCCATAGGACGCATGTACTACTTCAACCACCTGGTGAACACGAGTCAGCAGGGTCAATATGGGGGCCTGCCAGAGGGGTGTTGGTGCCAATAACCAGGATTTTAGATACCAATCAGTAACCGATCAACAACAAATAACCAATAGATGATCAATAACCGATCGATACCCCCTCAGGCCGGGTGTATTACTTCAACCACCTGACGAACGCCAGCCAATGGGAGCGGCCGAGCGGGGGCGCGCGGGCGGAGCCGGGGCGCGTGCGCTGCTCGCACCTGCTGGTCAAGCACAACCAATCGCGGCGGCCGAGCAGCTGGAGGCAGGAGCGCATCACCCGCTCCAAGGAGGAGGCGCTGGAGCTCATCAACGGCGAGTGCTGGGCGTTCCCGGGAATGCTGAGGGGGTCTGGGAATGACCGGGAATTCCTGGGAATGCCGGGGGGGTCTGGGATTCCTGGGAATCCTGGGAATGCTGGGGGGATCCTGGGAACCGCAGCTGGAGGCAGGAGCGCATCACCCGCTCCAAGGAGGAGGCGCTGGAGCTCATCAACGGTGAGTGCTGGGCGTTCCCGGGAATGCCAAGGGGGGTCTGGGAATGACGGGGAATTCCTGGGAATTCCTGGGAATCCTGGGAATGCCGGGGGGATCCTGGGAACCGCAGCTGGAGGCAGGAGTGCATCACCCGCTCCAAGGAGGAGGCGCTGGAGCTCATCAACGGCGAGTGCTGGGGGTTCCCAGGAATTCCCGGGAAAAAAAACCCTGGGAATGGTGATTTTGGGGGAAAAAAACAGTGGGAATTGTGTTTTTTTTTTTTTTTTTGGAAGAAAACCTGCAGGGATGTTTGTTTGGGGTGGTTTTGAGGATGTTTTGGGGCTCTGTCTCCTTTCCTGTGGAATTTGCGGCATCCGGGGAATTTCGGGAGTGGTTTTGATCCCTAAATTTGAGGTTTTTCCTGTTTTTTTTTTTCCAGGTTACATCCAGAAGATCAAATCAGGAGAGGAGGATTTTGAGTCTTTGGCTTCGCAGTTCAGCGACTGCAGCTCAGCCAAGGCTGGGGGGGACCTGGGAGCATTCGGGAGAGGTGAGGGATTCATCCCAAAAAAACTCCAAATCCCTCAATTCCAGGGGATTCATCCCAAAAAATTCCAAATCCCTCAATTCCAGGGATTCATTCCTAAAAAAACTCCAAATCCCTCAGTTCCACAGGATTCATCCCAATAAAACCCAAATCCATAGTTTTTTAGGGATTTATCCCCCCAAAAAACTCCAAATCCCCCATAATTCCAACTGGAATCAAGTCCCCCCCTTCAAATCCCTGATTTTTCTTTGGGAAACCCCCCAAATCCCAAATCTTTTATGGAATTTTGGGTGGTACTACCTCTTTTTTTAGGTTGAAACCTCCCTAAATGTGCGGGGTTTTTTTCCCTTTATGACACAAAATTCCATCCGGCATCAATCCAGCAGGACAAACTCCCGGAATCAATCCCCCCCTACCCCTTCCAAATCCCAGAGTTTTCCTCGGGAAGCACCCCGGATCCCAATTTTTTTTTGCGGAATTTCGGGTTGCAGGGCAGATGCAGAAGTTTTCCTCGGGAAGCACCCCGGATCCCAATTTTTTTTTGCGGAATTTCGGGTTGCAGGGCAGATGCAGAAGCCGTTCGAGGACGCCTCGTTCGCGCTGCGGGCCGGCGAGATGAGCGGCCCCGTGTTCACCGAGTCCGGGATCCACATCATCCTCCGCACGGAGTGAAGTGCCTTGGCAGGGCAGGGCCTCCGGGGAATCCACGGGGAGCCGGTGGGGACCCACGGGAATCTATGGAGGCCCTCAGGAATCCATGGGGAAGCCACGGGAATCCGTGGAAGTCCTGGGGGATCCGTGGGGATCCGCCGGGATCTGTAGAAATCTGTTAACTCCGCGGGAAGCTGTGGGAATTCTCAGGAATCCACGGGAATCCTCAGGAAATCCATGGGAATCTATGGAGATCCATGGGAATTCACAGGAATTCATGGAAGTCCATGGAGATCCATGGGAGTCTATGGGAATCCTCAGGAATTCACGGGAACTCACGGAAATCCTCAGGAATTGATGGGAATCTATGGAAATCCTCAGGAGTCCATGGGAATTCGTGGAGGTCCGTGGGAATCCTCAGGAATCCACAGGAGATCCATGGGAATCCACAGGAAATCCATGGAATCCACGGGAGTCCATGGAATCCACAGAAATCCATGGGAATCCACGGAAATCCATGGAATCCACAGAAATCCATGGGAATCCACAGAAATCCATGGGAATCCACAGAAATCCATGGGAATCCCGCCCTGCGCTCCCCACCACGAACTCCAGATCCCACAGCTCCATTATTCCCTCCTGGGTGGGAGGAAATACAGGGAATTCCTGCAGTTTTTGGGAATGTTGGGTCAGCCAGAGCCGGCTCCCGGCGGTCCCATGGTGGTGGCGGTGACAATGGCAACGATGGCGATGGCCAGCAGTGACAGTGACAGCCAGGACAATGGCCCACAGTGACAGTGACAGTGACAGTGACAGCAAGGAGAATGGCCCACAGTGACAGTGACAGCAAGGACAATGGCCAGCAGTGACAGTGACAGTGACAGCCAGGACAATGGCCAGCAGTGACAGTGACAGCCAGGACAATGGCCGACAGTGACAGTGACAGTGACAGCAAGGACAATGGCCAGCAGTGACAGTGACAGTGACAGCAAGGACAATGGCCAGCAGTGACAGTGACAGCAAGGACAATGGCCAGCAGTGACAGTGACAGTGACAGCAAGGACAATGGCCAGCAGTGACAGTGACAGTGACAGCCAGGACAATGGCCGACAGTGACAGTGACAGTGACAGCAAGGACAATGGCCAGCAGTGACAGTGACAGTGACAGCAAGGACAATGGCCAGCAGTGACAGTGACAGCAAGGACAATGGCCAGCAGTGACAGTGACAGTGACAGCAAGGACAATGGCCAGCAGTGACAGTGACAGTGACAGCCAGGACAATGGCCGACAGTGACAGTGACAGCAAGGACAATGGCCAGCAGTGACAGTGACAGTGACAGCAAGGACAATGGCCAGCAGTGACAGTGACAGTGACAGCCAGGACAATGGCTGACAGTGACAGTGACAGTGACAGCAAGGACAATGACCAACAGTGACAGTGACAGTGACAGCCAGGACAATGACAATGACCAACAGTGACAGTGACAGCAAGGACAATGACCAACAGTGACAGTGACAGTGACAGCAAGGACAATGGCCCACAGTGACAGTGACAGCAAGGACAATGACAATCACCAACAATGGTGACCATGACCATGACCAACGATGGTGACAACAACAATGACCATGACCAACGCTGGTGACAATGACCATGACCAATGATGTTGACAATGACGATGTCCAATGGTGGTGACAATGACAAATGAAGGTGACAATGACAATGCCCAATGAAGGTGACAATGACAATGACGGAAATGACCATGATGACTGCCACGGCAATGGCCAACAATGATGACAGTGATGATGATGATGATGACAGTGACAGTGGTGATGAATACAACAATGACGATGGCACCGATGATGACGACACCAATGACGATGACACCGATGACGATGACACCGCTGACAATGATTACACCGATGACACCGATGACAATGGCACCAATGACGATGACACCGATGACGATGACACCAATGACAATGACACCGATGACACCGATGACGATGACACCATGACGATGACACCGATGACAATGACACCAATGACACTGATGACAATGACACCGATGACAATGACGACAATGACAATGATGACACTGATGACAATGACACCGATGACAATGACACCGATGACAATGACACCAATGGCACCGATGACGATGACACCGATGACACCAATGACACCGATGACACCGATGACAATGGCACCGATGACAATGACACCAATAGCACCGATGACACTGATGACGATGACACCGATGACAATGATGACGATGACACCGATGACAATGATGACACCGATGACACCGATGACAATGACACCAATGACAATGACACCAATGACAATGGCACCGCTGACACCGATGACACCAATGACAATGGCACCAATGACAATGACACCAATGACACCGATGACACCAATGACAATGACACCGATGACCGCGCCACCGCCGAAGGTGCCGTGGCCAGTGCCAGGCCAGGCCCCTCCCCCACCCCCTGCATGTTTATTTAACTCATTCCTGCTCTTTTCTCCCCAAAAAACGCCCCCGATCCGAAGGCTCCGCTTGATTCAAGCCATTAATTAATAATTACTCGTTAATTAATAGCAAAGATGAGGCAGCTCCCGTGGTGTCCCTCCACAGCGTCCGTCCGGATTATCCCGGGAATTTCCTGGCACCATCGCTTGGACTTCCAAAAAACCGCCGGATTTTTGGGGTAAATTCACAGGAAATTGGGAAAAAGTGGCCGGAGTTCTGTTTTCCCGCCCTTTTGGGGCCACAGGTTTTCAGTTTGGGGTGAAAAAAAGTTGGATTTGGGGAGGTTTTTTCCGAGATTTTTTGGTTCTGCTGTTTCTTCTGCTTCGTTCAGTGGGAAAAAACCAGGAAAAATCCCAAAAATCCCAGCTTGGATCCGTGCAAAAATTCCCAAAAAAAGCTGTAAAGCCCCGGCTCTTTTCCTGCAGAAATAAATCCCCCTCCAGTGGAATTTCTGGTAATTCTGGGTCTTTCTTTCTCCCTCTTTTTTTTTTTTTTTTAATAAATTGGAATTTTTTTTTGTTTGTTTTTTTTTTTGGTGGGATTTGGAGCTTAAAATGGACAGAAAACGGGTTAAATTGGGAATTTTGGGATTTATTTAATAGGAAAATGGAATTTATTAGTAGGACATAATTGGATTTGTTAATAGGGAATAATTGAATTTATTTCATAGGAAATATGGGGTTAATGGGAAATACGGGATTTATCAATAGGGAATATGGAATATTTAATTAATAGGGAATGGATTTATTTAATGGGGAATATGGGATTTATTTAATGGGGAATATGGGATGTAGGAGGCAGTTGCAGGGGGTCCTGGGGACCCCCTTAAAACCCCCAAATCGCCCTAAAATCCCCCAAATACTCCCCGTAATCCCAAAAAACCACAAATACCCTCTAAATTCTCCCAAATCCCCTCCAAATCCTCCCAAACCCAAAATATCCTCCAGATCAAAGGGATTTGGGGGGAATTTAGGGGGATTTGGGGTTTTTGGGAGGGAGATTTTAGGTTGGGGGGCGTGGGGCAGAATTTGGGGGGATTTGGGGTTTTTTAGGGGGTTTGGGATTTTTTGGGAGGGGGTTTGGAGGGGGTTGGGGAGGATTTGGGGATTTTGAGGAGGAGGATTTCAGAGTGGGGGGTGTGGAGTGGATTTGGGGGAGTTTTGGGGGGATTTTGGGGAGATTTCGGGGGGATTTGCGGAATTTGGGGGCGGTTTCGGAGAATTTGGGGGGATTTGGAGAGACGGGAAGAAAGGGAGGGGTGGGAACCACGAGACCACGCCCCCCCCACCACCTCCCCCCCCATTTCCCCCCCAAAATCCCCCAAATCCCCCCAAAATCCTCTCCCCCCTCCCTCACCTCCCCCCGCCGACCCCTCCCCAGATTTTTGGGGATTTTGGGGGGATTTTTGGGTTTTTTTTTTTTGGGATTTTCTTTTGGGCGGCTCCGAGGCTGCGGCTGCGCGGAGGCTCCGGGGTGGGGAGGGGGCGGGGGGGGGGGGGGTGTGTGGGAATTATTTGGGAATTTTCGGGGGTCCTGGAGGAGTTTGGGGGGGATTTGGGGGATTTTGGGGGGTTTGGGGGGGGGTCAGGATGCGCTTCCTCCCCCCGAGCCTCGTCCTCCTCCTCCTCCTCCTCTGCGCCAGGCAGGTAAGGGGGGGAAATTCGGGAATTTTTTTGTGGGGGGAATTTTTTGGGATTCGGGGCTTATTTTTGCGGGGGGGGGGGGGGGGGGGCGACGGCGGCGGGAATTTTGGGAATTGCGGGAATTTTGGGAATTGCGGGGATGGCGCTGGGTGTGGCCGTGGGGGAAGGCGGTGGGGACAGCGCGGGGGGGCGGGGGAGGGAGGGAGGGGGAACTGGGGACACTGGGGGGGGCACTGGGGGACACCCCAGTTTGAACTGGGGGACAACTGGGGGCAGCTGGGGATACTGGGAAATACTGGGGGGACTCTGGGGACAGCCGAAGACACTGGGGGAAAGGAGCTCCCCAAAATTCCCCCCAAAACCGCCCAAATTTCCCCCAAAACCCCAAAAAATTCTCCCCCCAAAAAACTCCAAAAACCCCCAAAATTCCCCCCCAAAAAGCCAAACCCGCGCGGGTTGGGGGATTTTGGGGGGTCCTGGGGGGATTTGGGGGTGCTGGTCCCCTAAATTTGGGATATTGGGGGGTTCCCACCCCGAACTCGCCCTAAAGCCGCCCCAAACCCGCCCCTCGCTAATCCCGGCCTAAACCCGCCCGAAACCCGCCCCAAGCCCGCCCCGAGCCCGCCCCGGAGCCGCCCCCGGTGCCGGTGCCGGTCCCGCCCCGTTTCGGGGCCGTTCGGGGCTGGCCCCGGGCCAGCGGCAGCGACGTCAGCCCCGGGTCCCGCTCCCGGCGGGGGCGGCTCGGAGCGGGCCCAGCACCGGCACCGGCACCGGGACGGGGGCGACACCCCCCGGGGGGGCTTTGGGGGCTCCCGGTGCCGCCCCCGGGACCCTTTTAAAACCGCGGGGGCGGCTCCGATCGGGCCGGTACCGGGTCCCGGTGCCGCCCCCGGTTCCCGGTGCCACCCCCGGTTCCCGGTACCCGCGATTTTTAAGGCGAGGGGGGGCTCCGTTCGAACCGGTCCCGGTTCCCGGTACCACCGCCGGTAGGAGCTGAGGGTGCCACCACCGGATCCCGGTCCCGGTTCCCGGTGCCCGCGTTTTTACGGCGGGGGGCTCTGCTCGAACCGGTCCCGATTGCCGGTGCCACCCCCCGGTTCCCGGTACCGGTTCCCGGTGCCGCGTTTTTACGGCGGGGAGCTCTGCTCGAACCGGTCCCGGTCCCTATTCCCGGTGCCACCCCCAGTTCCCGGTACCCGCGTTTTCTCGGTGGGCGGCTCTGCTCGAACCGGTCCCGGTCCCGGTTCCCGGTACCCGCGTTTTTACTGCGGTGGGGAGGGAGGGAGGGAGGGGGGGGGGGGCTCTCTTCGAGCCGCTGCCGGTTCCCGGTGCCACCGGGGGGGGGTGATGGGCACGGGGCGCTGCCGGTGGCGGCGGCGGCGGCGACAATGACGGTGCCGCTGCTGAAGATCGGGGCCGTGCTCAGCACCATGGCCATGGTCACCAACTGGATGTCCCAGACCCTCCCGTCGCTCGTGGGACTCAACGGCACCGCCGTGTCCCGAGCCGGGACATCCGAGAAAATCGTGAGTGACCCCCCCGGTACCGGGAGGGGTCGGTTTTGGTTTGGTTTGTTTTGGGGTTTTTTTGGGCAGGGGATTTTTGGGGAGATTTCGGGGTTTTTTTGGGGCTGGCGGAGGCTGCGATCGGGAGATGCGGCAGAGGTGGGGGTGGGGTGGGTGGGGGGAGCCCTCCCCGGTGCACCGGGACCCCCCGAAATCCCCCCGGGACCCCCACTCTGCCCCCCCACCCCCCCCGGTTTTGGGGACCCCCCCCCCTTTGCCACCCCCTGAATCCCAAACCCCCCCGGAACGTCCCTGAATCCCCGCCCTCCGGTTTTGGGGACCCCCCCCCCCTCCCCGAGCACCCCCTGCATCCTCCCCATCACCCCCGAATTTTAGGGACCCCCCCCCCCCCCTTTGCTACCCCCCGGTTCCTCGCGGAGCACCGGGACCCCCCCGAAATCCACCCCCGTTTTCCAGGCCCCCCCGGGCACCCCCCCCCGGAACCTCCCCCGAATTTTGGGGACCCTCCCTTTGCCCCCCCCGGGACCCCCCAGGACCCCCCGGGGACCCTCCCGGGCCTCCCCCGATTTCTGGGGACCCCCCCCCGGTTTTGGCGCCCCCCCCGAATTCCTCCCGGAAAACCCAAATTTTAGGGACCCCCCCCCCCCCGAAATTCTCCCCCCAATTCTTCCTCCCACTTCCCAAAATTCCGCTGGAACCCCCCCTGGAATTCCCACCGGGAATTTTGGGATCCTCCCCCCCCCCCCCAAATTTTGGGATCATCCCCGGACCTCCCCCGCAATTTTTTGGGGGCTCCCCATCCCATTTTGCCCCTGGAAAATCCCAATTTTGGGGGAATTTTGGGACTGCGGCAGCTCCGGGGGAAAAAGAATTCCCAAAATTATTCCCCCCCTCCACCCCAAAATTGGAACGGGGGTGGTTTTTGGGGTTAAAAATCGGTTTTTTTTAGAGGTTTTCTGGAAAGGGGGGGGGGCTAAAATTTGGGAGCGGAGCTTTGGATATTGCTGGGAATTTTAGGAAGAGGAGGAAAATTTGGGATCAATTTGGATGAACCCCCCCGAGAAATCCCGATTGGAATTTGGGGGGGGGGTGGGAGGGAAGGCCTGGAAAAGGGGGGGCGATTTTTTGGGGGTTTGGGGGATTTTGGAGGTTTTTTTGGACTTTGGGGGTTTTTTTTTGGGGATTTTTTAAAATTTTTGGGACCGCATTCGCAGCTTCCCCCCCCCCCACCAGCTGTCAATCAACACTGCGGGGTAATTAGCGGCCGCCGGACGTTAATTAGCGCCTCATTAACCACCCTTGTCCCTCATTTATCACCGGGAAGCGGCCCCTGGAATAAAAACCAGGAATGAGCAGAATTCAGCCCAAAAATCCCGGGAGTTTTTCTTTTTTTTTTTTTTTTTTTTTGCATGTTTGCTTTTATGTTTTGTGGGTTGTTTTTTTTTTTTTTTAATTTTTTTTTTTTTCCCCAGGGATTTTGGAGTTTTTTGGGGAAAACCGGATTTTTAAATTTTTTTTTCCTCCCCTTCCCAAAGGGATGGGATGGAATTTCCCAGTCCGGCCCCGGGGATTCGGCATTTGGGGAGAAAAATTGGGAATTTGGGGAGAAAAAATTGGGTTTTGGGTAGAAAAATTTGGATTCTCACACCATCCCCAAAAAAATGGGAAGAGCTCCCTCTTTTTTTATTCCTGGATTTTGGGGTTTCTGGAATGAGGGAGAATCCCTGGGTTTTGGGGCCCCTCATTCCTGAATGTTTGGGACACAATCCCTGAATTTGGGGTCCCTTCCCTTGGAAATTCCCCCTTTTCCCCAAAGATCCCAAATTCCTCTCCCCAGTTTCCCTCTCATCCCAAATTCCCCCCTTTCCCCCCCCAAATCCCAGATCCCAAATCCTGCCTCCATCCCTGAGAAATTCCCTCTTTTTTCCCGTTCCCCCCCTTTTTTCCCCGAAAATCCCAGATCCCTGGGAAATTCCCCCTTTTCCACCAAAATCCCAAATCTCGCCTCCATCCCTGGAAAATTCTCCCTTTTTTCCCTTTTTTCCCCCCAAAATCCCAAACCCCTCCCAGCGCCTCCCCCGGCCAGGCCGCTCTCATTAATTATTCATTAACTCTCCCTCATTAATTATTCATTAACGCTCCCTAATTAAGGATTCATGACGGCTCCAGAGGCTGGGGGAGGGGCTGCGGCTGCTCCCGCTCCTGTTTTTTCTCTGGGAATTTTTTTATTTCCGGATTTTCCCTTTTGGGTGGAAAAACGGCGATTTTGGGGCTGGCGCCAAGTGGGGTAATCCCCGAGGTTTATCCTGGTTTTTTTGAGGGGTTTATCCCGAATTTTTGGGGAAATCCTGGAGGGATTTTCCCTTCTTTATTTTTTTTCCTGTGGAATGTGACGTCAGTGCAGTTGTGACGTCATCTGCCAGGGAAAGGGAGAAAAAAGGGAAAAAGGGGAGTAAAGAAGGAAAAATGGGGGAAAATGGGGAAGAAGGGGGAAAACAGGGAAGAAAGATGGAGAAGAAAGGGGAAAATGGGGGGAAAGAGGGGAAAACGGGGGGAAAGAGGCTGAAAAGGTACACAAATGGGAATAAACTGAATTTTGGGATCGGGATTCTCTGGTACCTGGGAATTTCCAGATCTCCCTGTGTTTTTTGGGAATGCTGAGGTGCCGATCCCGATTTTCCAGACCCTTTTCCAGAGCCCAGACGAGGGCTGGCAGGTTTTCACCTCGGCGCAGGCTCCGGATGGGAAATGTCTCTGCACCGCCGTGATCCCCGTGCAGGGATCCTGCTCCCGCGACCTCCGCAGCCTCCAGCTCCGGCAGCTCCTGGAAAAGGTCGGGAATTCCCAAATGGTCCAGAACCAATTGCTGATTGATCAGTTAATTGACGGGAATGGGTTAATTGTTGTGGACTTTGTTAATGAATTAACTTGCCGTGGGTAAGGGAGGGGTTAATTGGTGTTGGGAATGTGGGGATTTGGGATTGGGGGGGGAAAATCTCTGTGGGATTCCAGGGATGAGGATCCTTATGGAGATTGCCATTAATGACTGTGATGAACCCCATTAATGACCGTGGTTGATCCCATTAATTACCCTGATGAACCCCATTAATTACCCTGATGAAGCCTGTTAATGACCGTGATGAACTCCATTAATAACCATGATTAACCCCATTAATTACCCTGATTAGCCCCATTAATTACCATAATTAACCCCACTAATGACTTCTCCAGGTGCAGAACATCTCCCAGTCCATGGAAGTCCTGGACCTCCGCACCTTCCGGGACCTGCAGTACGTGCGGAACACGGAGGCGCTGATGAAGGGCCTGGACTCGCGGCTCCGCGTGGCCTCTGAGGGCCACAAAGCCCTCAACGCCCGCAACTTCCAGGTGAGGAATTCACACTTTTTATCTCAAAAAAATCCCAGCGTTCCAGCCCTTTTTTCCCCTGATTTATTCCCGCTGTATTTCAGTTTTCTGCTTGTTTATTCCTTCCACGTGTCAGGATTTTTCCCATGGGATCAGGCCTCAGGATCCTTTTGGGGCTTCCAGAGCTGAAAATCCCAAAATGTTTTTGGGGTTCCCAAACCTGAACACCCCCATTTATCCCAAGGAACAAACAGCTTCCAAAAAAACCCCTGAACCCCGGGATTTTGGAACCAATTTTTCCCGATTTTTTTTTCGCTCAGGATTGGAAGGTGAACCCTGGGATTTCAGGACTGATTTTTCCTAATTCTTTTCCTCAGGATCTGAAGGAACAACAATGTGAACCCTGGGATTTTGGGGGCCATTTTTCCCATTTTTTTTCCTGCAGGATCTAAAGGCGAATCCCAGGATTTTGGGGCCATTTTTCCCAATCTTTTCCTGCAGGATCTAAAGGAGAAGATGCGGGAGCTGCTGCCGCTGCTGCCAGTGCTGGAGCAGTACAAGGCGGACTCGCGGCTCATCGTGCACCTCAAGGACGAGGTCAGGAACCTCTCTGGGATCCTCCTGGCCATCCAGGAGGAGATGGGAGCCTACGACTATGAGGAGCTGCAGCAGCGCGTGCTGCTGCTGGAGGCGCGGCTGCACGCCTGCCTGCAGAAACTGGGTAAAAAATCACATTAGAAATCTCAAATTTTGTCTCAAATATTAAGAAAATGTGGTGGAAATCGGCCTAAAAACCCTCTCCAAAGTTGTCTTTGAAATCCGCCCCAAAACCACAAAAAATCTGCCCCAAATCCCCTCAAAACATCTCTAAAATCACTCCCAAAATCCACTCCTAAAAAACCAAAAATCCCCCCAAAATCTGTCCCAAATCCCCTCCTCTAAGTCCCCCAAAATGTCTCCAGAATTCCCTCCAAATGCCCCAAACATCTATAAAATCCCTCCCAAATCCATCCCAAAATTCCCCAAAACCTTGCCAAAACTCCCCCCCAAAACCTCTGCAAAATCCCCTCAAATTCTGTCCAAAATCCACCCAAAAATAACCCAAAACACACCCAAAATCCCGTTTTCCCTTCACAATTCCATTCCCAGACCCTCCAGGGCTTTCCTGACCCTTTTGTGGCCCCAATCCCTGATTTCCCCCTAATTCCCATTTTTTCCCTGGTTTTCCAACTCCCTGATTTTTCCCGTAACTCCTGCTTTTCCAAACCCCCAAAGTTCCAGTTTTTTCCCCCAATTTTTCCAGGCTGTGGGAAGCTGACAGGGGTCAGCAACCCCATCACCATCCGCGCCTCGGGATCGCGCTTTGGATCCTGGATGACTGACACGATGACGCCCAGCACCGACAGCCGGGTGAGGGCCACCCCCAAAACCCAGGGTTTTCCCAAAAAATCCCCTGGATCTGGTGGGATCTGGGGACAATCCCGACAATTTTCAGGCATGGTGATCTCTGAAAATCCATGGATTTGGCACCTGGAAGGGAATCTAAAATCCCCTCCCAAAATCTCCCTTAACATCCCCCAAAACTTCCTGGGGTCCTCAAATCTTGGATTTGAGGGGGATTTGGGCAAAATCCCAGCAATTTTCTGGTGAAAATCCATGGATTTGGCACCAGGCTGGGAACCCATGGGTTGTTTTTGTGGTCCCCACACCACGGATTTGGGATTTGGGCACAATCCCTGTACTTTTTGGGCACTGTTCCCTGAAAATCCTGGATGGGGGATTTGATTGCATCTCCAGTGGGTTTAGAGCCCACCTCGACGAGGCTTTGGAACCCACCTTGAAGAGGTTTTGATCCCATCCTGAGGGGCTTTTGACCCCACCTTGAAAGGAGTTTGATCCTACCTTGCCCACCTCGAAACCCCGTTTTAACCCCGTTTTCCCCCATTTTAACCCCGTTTCCCCCCTCCAGGTGTGGTACATGGACGGCTACTACAAGGGCCGGCGCGTGCTGGAATTCCGCAGCCTCAGCGACTTTGTCTCCGGCCAAAACTTCGTCCAGCACCTCCTGCCTCACCCTTGGGCCGGCACTGGCCACGTGGTCTTCAATGGCTCCTTGTACTACAACAAATTCCAGAGCAACGTCGCCGTCCGCTACCACTTCCGCTCCCGCAGCGTCCTGGTGCAGCGCAGCCTCGCCGGCGCTGGCTACAACAACACCTTCCCCTACTCCTGGGGCGGCTTCTCCGACATCGACTTCATGGTGGACGAGAACGGCCTCTGGGCCGTCTACACCACCAACCAGAACGCCGGGAATATCGTGGTGAGTCGCATGGATCCGCACACCCTGGAAGTGCTGCGGAGCTGGGATACGGGGTACCCCAAACGGAGCGCGGGCGAGTCCTTCATGATCTGCGGGATTCTCTACGTCACCAATTCCCACCTGGCCGGCGCCAAGATTTATTTCGCTTACCACACGAACACTTCCAGCTACGAGTACACGGATATCCCCTTCCATAATCAGTATTCCCACATTTCCATGCTGGACTACAACCCGCGGGAGAGGGTGCTCTACACCTGGAATAATGGCCACCAGGTCATCTACAATGTCACGCTCTTCCACGTCATCAACACGGCCGGAGAGCTGTGATGGACATTCCCAAGGGGAGAGAGAGAATTCCCAGCTTTTTGTTTTCTACGCTTCCACGCTTCCCCTTTACCGTCTGCGGAATCATTCCGGAGGGACGCAATGATGAGGTGGAAATTCCCAGTTCTTGGCGAGTCCCAAACTCTAATTCTGCTTTATTTCCATTATTTTGTACCTATGCTGCATTTCCCTCTTTTTTCCCTCTTTTTTTCTTCTTTTTTCCCTTTTTTTCCTCCCTTTTTTAATCTTTTTTTCCTTTTTTGTCCCCTTTTCCCCCCTCTTTCCCCCATTTCTCCCTCTTTCCCCCCTTTATTTCCCATTTTTTTCCCAGCTCATAGGATTTTTTTCCCCCCCCACATTTTTCTCGCAATTCTGCAATTTTTTCCCCTCCTCTTCCTCCTCCTCCTCCTCGGTTCTTCTGGAATTCCGTTGGATTCATGGCGCATGGAGCTGCTCTGCCTTGGGTTTTTCCATTTTTTTTTTGGGAATTTCGGGGCCAAATTCCATCTTTATTTTGACGGCAAATAAAAAAAAAATCTCTCTGGCCTTTGGTGGGAGTTGATGACTTTTTCCCCCCCTCCTTTCTGCCTGGTTTTTAATTATTTTAAAAATTTATTATTTTAATTACTCGCTTCCAGAGTTTTTCTGATATTTTCCCTCTTTTTTCCTGCCTGTTTTCCCAAAGAGGAAGAGGCGGAAAAGGGGGAAAAAGGATGGAAAACAGGAAAAGAAGATAGAAAGGTGGAAAAGAGGATGGAAAAGAAGAAAAGACAGAAGGGATGAAGATGTTGGGATGATCCAGAGGGGATGGAGGGATTTGGAATAGTCCTGAAGGTTTGGGATAATCCCAGGAATGGGCACAGATCCCACTGCAGATTGGGAATGGGCACAGATCCCACTGGAGATTGGGAATGGGCACAGATCCCAGGAATGGGCACAGATCCCACTGGAGATTGGGAATGGGCACAGATCCCGCTGGAGATTGGGAATGGGCACAGATCCCAGGAATGGGCACAGATCCCACTGGAGATTGGGAATGGGCACAGATCCCGCTGGAGATTGGGAATGGGCACAGATCCCAGGAATGGGCATGGATCCCAGGAATGGGCACAGATCCCACTGCAGATTGGGAATGGGCACAGATCCCGCTGGAGATTGGGAATGGGCACGGATCCCAGGAATGGGCACAGATCCCAGGAATGGGCACGGATCCCAGGAATGGGCATGGATCCCAGTCCTGGCACAAGAGGAAGAATTTTGGGAAGTGCACCTGAGCTCCTGCTGGCTCTGGGCAGCACCGGGACAAGGCCCTGCAGGGATTAATTAGGAATTTAATTGGGAATTATGGCCAGCACAGCAGGGAGGCATCCAAGGGGCCGGAGCGATGGCGGCGGCACCTGGTGAGAGGGAACAGGGAATGGGAATATGGGAATGGAACAGGGAATATGGAAATGGAAAGGTTGGACCAGGATACGAGAACAGGACAGGGAATATGGGAATGGCAACCAGACGGAGAATTCGGGACAGGGAATGAGACTGGGAATGGGATCCAGACTGGGATGGGAGCAGGATGGGACCAGCAGTGGGGTGATATGGTATGGAGGGTTCAGTGTTGGCTAAATGCTCACAGAGTCTCTAGAATTATTTACTTGTTTCTTGTTGTGAGATAGGATTAGGAGGAAGTTAAAGTAGGCTTAAAACTTTAAAAGGGTATAAAGAAAACTTTAGTAATAGGACTAAAAGAAGGAATAGTAAGAATCAGAATAAAACTTTAGGAACACCTCCTCCCCACAACTTTTTATCTTTCCTACTGACAATGTACAGAGACAAATGTGGTATTCTCAGTTAGTTTTCTTCTGCTAAAATAATCTTTCATCAGTTTCCTTAGGGAGAGAAGTCTTTCTTGCCATGGCTGTGGAGATTTCTCTACAAGGAACAGTTTTCTTGTGGCTTCGATTTTCATGAATAGCAGCTGCATTCATGAAGTCCTTCTCATCTTCCACAGCCCTCCCACAGCTGCGTTTTTTGGGCTATTTAACTTATTGGGGTGCCATTTTTAAGGATAACCTGTTTAAAAGCTTTAATTGGCTTATTAACATGCCTGTTCTCAGAGCTAGGCAGCAATTGGTTTGGCTAGGCACAGAAGAAGCTCTCAGCAGCTCTTTTCAGAAAAGAATCATTTTGGTGCGTGGCTTCTTCCCTCCTCACTAAGTGTCATCTTTGGCCAGTGCAGCCAGAGAACCCTCAGATGTCATTGCTGGAGCACCTGGGAGTGAAGCCCAGCAGGAGATGCTGCACCGTGAACTCCTGCCCCACACGAGAGGTTCCCAGAGACCAAAACCTCCGTGCAGAGCAGACAGGATCTGACCACGACGCCTGCCCTGGGCCAAACCCGCTCCTCATTTACACACAGAAATGTGGTGTATTCATGATCGCTTCTCTCACCAGGCCTGGCTGCAGTCAGCAATCACCAATCAAAATAAAAAATTAAAAATAAAAATTAAATAAAAAATAAAAAATAAATGCTTTAAAAATAGAAAAATTTAAACTAAAAATTACATAAAAAATAAAATTAAAAAAATAAAATAAAAAGCTTTAAAAATAGAAAAATTGAAAATAAAAATTAAATAAAAAATAAAATGAAAAAATAAAAAGCTTTAAAACTAGAAAAATTAAAAATACAAATTAAATAAAAAACAAAATTAAAAAAATAAAAAGCTTTAAAAATAGAAGAATTAAAAATACAAATTAAATAAAAAAAATTGAAAAATAAAATAAAACGCATTAAAACTAGAAAAATTAAAAATACAAATTAAATTAAAAAAATTGAAAAATAAAATAAAACGCATTAAAACTAGAAAAATTAAAAATACAAATTAAATAAAATATAATATTAAAAAAAGAAAAAGCTTTAAAAATAGAAAAATTAAAAATACAAATTAAATAAAAAACAAAATTAAAAAATAAAAAGCTTTAAAAATAGAAAAATTAAAAATACAAATTAAATTAAAAATAAAGTTAAAAATTAAAAAGCATTAAAAATAGAAAAATTAAAAATAAAAATTAAATTAAAAATAAAATTAAAAAAAAGCTTTAAAACTAGAAAAATAAAAAATGCAAAATAAATAAAAAATAAAATTAAAAAATTAAAAGCACTAAAAATATAAAAATTAAAAATAAAAATAAAATTAAAACTAAAATAAAAAAAATTAAAAATAAAAATAAAATTAAAAATAAAACTAAAAAATAAAAAGCTTTAAAAATAGAAAAAATAAAAATAAATATTAAATTAAAAATAAAATTAAAAAATAAAATTAATTAAAAATAAATAGAAACAAAATAAAAACCATAAAGTACCGTAAAATTTGCATAAAAGGTAGTGCCGTAAAGCGCGACTGTCGCAAAAGGTGCCGTAAAGCGAGACTGCCGTAAAGCGCGACTGTCGCAAAAGGCGCCGTAAAGCGACACTGCCGTAAAGCGCGACTGCCGT
The DNA here is from genome assembly GCF_020745825.1 of Agelaius phoeniceus. Taxonomy (NCBI): domain Eukaryota; kingdom Metazoa; phylum Chordata; class Aves; order Passeriformes; family Icteridae; genus Agelaius; species Agelaius phoeniceus. The sequence goes on along the minus strand of NW_026531011.1, from coordinate 97,934 downwards.
AAAAGGTGCCGTAAAGTGAGACTGCCGTAAAGCGAGACTGTCGTAAAAGGTGCCGTAAAGCGAGACTGCCGTAAAGCGCGACTGTCGCAAAAGGCGCCGTAAAGCGAGACTGCCGTAAAGCGCGACTGCCGTAAAAGGGGCCGTAAAGCGTGACTGTCGCAAAAGGGGCCGTAAAGCGTGACTGTCGTAAAAGGCGCCGTAAAGCCGTGGCTGCCATAAAAAGGTGCCGTAAAGCGCGACTGTTATGGAAACTGTCGTAAAGCACGACTGCCGCAAAGAGACTCTCGGGACACAGCGGGAGCACTTTAATAGTATCTGCCACCGGGATTTGGCTGCCGCGGAGCCGGTCCCGGCTTGCTGGGCGCTGGTTGAGCTCTTTGCCGCAAGGGGGCGCCCGCAGCAGCTGCCGCGCCGAGCTCTGCTCCTGCCGCGAGCCTCCAGCAGGACACGCCCCCCACCTCCCCGCCGGACCGCACGGCTCCGGTACCGCAGGCTCGCCGCGGTTCGCCCTGCCGCCCCGCCCCCTGGCCCCTGCCGCACTTCCGGACCTCGCGGCCCCTCCCACCGCTCCCGCCATCCCGGCCTTTGCCATCCCGTTGGTCCCTGCTGTCCCGGCCACCGCGGCCCCGCTCCCTAATCCCGCCTCTATGAGCCCGCCCACCGGCGTCACCGCGGCCCCGCCCCCTCCTGCCGCCGCCGCTTCTCCACCGTTTCCCGCGAGTGCGGCCGCTCCTGCCGCCCCCCACGTCCCCCTCGCCCCCTTTGCCGACACAGCGGGGCCGGCCGTGGCCCAAGTCCCGTCGCTGCTGCGTCTTTGCCGTTCCCCGCGGCTCCCGGCTCTGCGGCGCCGAGCGCGCCTGGTGCCGCTCCAGCGCAGCCTCCCGTCAGTGCCGGCCCTGCCCGCCGGGCCAGCAGCCAGCCCAGCTCCCGGCGGCTGCACGCTATGGCCCCCCCCGCAGCCGCCTCCCGCCGCCTCCCCGCCGCTCCTCCCGCCTCCTGCCGCCTCCCCGGGATCATCTCCCGCTGACGAGGCCGCCCCGCCGCCGCCCGCGGCCGCTTCCCCGCTCCTGCCGCCGCCGCTGCATGGCGGGGCGAGCCGAGCCGCGCCTTCCCCACCGCGGCCCCGCGCTTCAGAGCTGCCGGATGGCGCGGCTCCGCCGCCTCCTGCAGCCACGGGCGTCCCGGCGTTCCCTTCCACAGCCGCAGCCGCGGCCCCGTTCCCGTTCCCGCAGCTCCGCCCCCTCCCGCACCCCCCGGCCCGCGCCGCGGCAGTGACAGAACCCACGCATGCGCAGTTGCTACAAGCCCCGCACCAGCGATATCCCTCCGCGCCGACTCATCGAACCACAGCGCTGCTTCCGGGATCAGCCGCACGCATGCGCAGTTCTATCTGCACGGCCGCACGGCCCCGCCGCCGCCCGCCGCAGCTTTGGCCGCCGCTTTCGCACAGACCCGGTTCCGGTTCCGAGCCGCTGCGTGCCGGTGTCCGGCCACAGCCGGCATCCCTGTGCCCTGTCGCGCCGCTCCCGCCGCCACCGGGTCCGTACACGGCACCGCAGCAGGGGAAAACGGCAGCGCCTTGCACGTATCCTTCCGCGTCTCTGCCGCTGCCGGGCACCGAGCGCTCCCCCCCCCCCCCCCTCCGCAGCGCGTAAGTCCGACAACCGATACCGAAAATGCCTCTGCATTTTCGCCTTCACACTCCTAGCACCCAGTGGGACTGCTTTGTGTCACGATTCGTCTGCACAGCCACATCCGTGCACACAAACCGGGCGAGGAGGAGGAGGAGGAGGAGGGTGGAATATGACAGCTGCTTTAATAAATACAGGACAGACAGAGAATTATTTTGCCCCTGCAAATGCCAGCCCTTTGATCCCAACACAAAAGAATTTCAAAAAAGAACTGTTCCCAAATAGCTCCAGAGTCCCCTCAGTGTTTGGGACAGATTTCTCGACCAGAAATTAGACAGTAAACCCTGAAAATTCGCCAGCATTAATGCCAAAATTAGAAAACTCACAAAAATCTTTTGATAATTTTCACCTAACAGACTGGTGTGAAAAACGCCAATCACTTGCTTTTAAAATTTTTGAAAGTTTAATAGTAATAAAATGGTTATAAAAATAGTCATACAATTAGAGTAATAATAATTTGGACAATTTGAATTAGGACAATATGAGACAACAAAAACAAAGAGTTACGGACGTCCGGGTACCTTTTTCTGGGCAGCACGGGCCCGAAAAAGGACCCCCGTTAACAAAGGATTAACCCTTAAAAGCAATAGCCTGTTGCATAGTCATACACTTCATACATGGTGCATAAATTCCATTCAAATACAGGATTCTATCTGGTCATCATCCACTTCTTCCTTCTAATCCTAACAGCACCTTGGAGGCAGGAAGAAGTTTGTTTCTTCTGATAAGAGGGCAATAAATTCTTTTTCTCTGAAAGATCCAGGTGTCCTGTGGCCGCTATCTCGCTGCAAGTCCTTTCTTTAAAAAAAGTATTTTACATAGCATCGTTTCTATTTTAACAGTTTTTGTAACCTAAAACTATATTTAACACACTACTTAAGAGAATTAATACAGCATTACTTTCTAACACAACACGTATAATATTCATTTTAATGTTTCAAAAAAGCCAATCATAAAATACCTGCATTTTTCACAATCCCCACTCTTATTCTTTGTAAATCCTTTGGCTTGAGCAATATTTCTTATCTACTTGCATCTTCTGGACTATGCGGGCAAAATAGAACAGGGGATTACACAAGGAAGAAATATAAAAATAGTTGCAACACATAAAATGAAAGATCTTAATTTCTTCTAATACATTACCCTACCAGCTAGGTTTTAACATTGTTTTCTAATTTTTGGACCGGTACCTTGGTTGTTATATGCATATATATTTTTTTCTTCTTTGATTTCTTTTGCTTTTTCTAGAATCACTTTTCTGTGGTCATCAATTTTCAACAATTTGATATATTAACCTTTCTACAAACACCCCCTTCTTTGGCCAATAAATAGTGTAAAGCCAACCTATTCTGATACCCTACAGTTTTTGTTTGGCTTAGCTGACTTTATATTAACTCCAATGCCTGGGCAGCTCCATTTGCTATCATTTCTATAACTGCTTGGAGTCTTGTAATACGACTCAATAGATAATTTGGGGTCAATACAGAGTTAAGTTGCTGTGCTGGTTTTACCTTTTCGTTTATTTGTTTTTTTACCAAATCTCGAACTGTATCTTCAAGATTAAATGTAAAACAAATCCATCTCTCTCCTTTTGGACATTCAATTCCAAATCTATTACCACTTTTTCCTAAGTTTCTTGTAATCCAATAACTTACTCCATTTTGCCTACAGGTTCTTAATTTGGATGGGTTATAACAGTGGCTGTTGACATAGGTGTATGTAATAAAAGAGGAACTTTGGTTTCTTTCCACGTGATGCTTTCTGTAGCATTTGTGACACGATCTTGCTGGTATCCCGAAAGGGAAAAGAGAACAAATGAGTGCCAGAAACAGGAATAACAGAGGTCCAGTATGGCTTATACTCCCACCTCCCAGGCCTGTGAGGTTGCAACCCACAGCAGGTGTATTTGATCTTCTCGGTGGCAAAATACAGAGGCCAATCTGGTCTTGCCCTCTATTTCCTTGTCACTTTCTCTTAAATAATTTCCAGGCAAATTGGTTTGGACACCCTTTAACTGTGGTCTCTTACCGTTCTTCAGGTATCTCTCATTCACCAGGCACTGATAATTCCCATCCACAAAGCTAAGTTATTACGTTAACACTTTTTGCAATAAAAGCATAAATGTTGTGAACTAAAATACTAATTATTCTCACAATTCAAGCATTTCCTTATAACCCAGCTAGCATGTCCACTATTGGAATGAATCAAATAAAGTTTACTGATGGAAATGGTAATTCCCCTTCTCCCCTGTACAATTCTCAGGCTAAGGTCAGAACACAAAAACAGGCTTGATCCTTCTATCTGGAGTATTCCTCCCCTAAGGAGATGTTTTATTCAGGCAAGACCAGAATAAAACCAGGCAGTGCTTGAAACCAGTGGCATAAGCGTTGTCTTAATTCTTAATTCTGTGTTGTTCTTTGTACATTTCTTGGATCATTTGCCTTTTTCGAAACTATTACCACTCAGTCCCCATTGGAAAGTCAGTTTGGCATCACTTGTTTAAATGCGATAGTCCATTCCTCAGGTTTCTTCACAAGTCCTTTGATTCTGCTGGCATGAATTCACCCTCTTTCTGTGATTCTGATTGTTGCTTCAGTAGTACCTGGATAGGACTTCTTAATAGCATAGTAATAAAAGAAAGATAATACTGCATTAACTTTTACCATTCACTTTTCTTCCAAACTTTTTGGGTTTAGATAAAAGCTTTTTCCACAGCAGTCTCTTCTTCTTCTTCTATCCAGCTGTGCTAATAGCTGCAGAGGCAAATTCTTCTTTTTGTGAGTTACAGTTAGTTAAATAAGAAAAGCTAGACCAATTTTAACATGAGATGTATCACATCTATTGCTTTTTACTTTTGGGGCAGAATTTAATTGTTTTAGCCTTTCATGCAAAAACCCCGCATTCACACTTCTGCTCTCTTCCAGCACCAAGATGTCATCACTTCACATTCTAACATCTCAGAGTTTGCTAACCACCTCCCTACTTCAACTTCTCTCTTTCTTCTCTTCTTACCTGTTTTTTTTTGATTCAACACACCTCAGACGGTATGAAGTGAACCTAACTAAATTACTTCCAAAAGTAAGCTTACAACATTCTTTTACTAGGATTGCAGTAGCTGTTAAATACCTACTGGCTAGCTGTGGCTTACTGAGTCTAACATCTTTGATATATGAGCTACTAGATATTTTTTTACTCTTCCTTAGTCTTGAATTAAAATTTTATGAGCTACTCCATTTTCTGTATTTATGTATAAATGAAAAATGACTTTTCTAACAAAGGTAAGCTTAAAGCTGGTACTTATGCTAGTTTTAACTTAACTCTTTTAATTTAACAAGATCTTCTTTGGTCTGTTTTATATCATCTCCTTCTGTCCGTTTTTTTCATACACAAATTTTGCTACTTGTGCGTACCCCTCAATCTGTAATATTTCAATAATCTAGGTAATTTTCTGATCTCTCTCTTTGAAGAGGGAGGGAGAATGAATAAAATTCTTGCAATTTTCTCATGGTTGGTTTTCTAGCTACTTTTATTTATTAAGTGTCTAAGATATTTTACCACTGGGTAGTGAGTCTGAGTTCTTTTATTAACCTCCCTTAAATCCTGTACTAGTCTATAACTCCCATCAGACTTTACTGGGGGAATAGGGATATTGTGAGGAGACATACAAGGTTCTAATGCCCCATCCTTTATTAGTCCTTCTATTACTGGCTTCAAACCTTCCCGTCCTTCTAAAGATCCAGGATACTGACGTACACGTACGGGACAATCTTCTCTCTCAATTGTAACCCTTATGGGGTCGATATTTAATCTTCCCCTATTTCCTTCTCCACCCCAAACTTCTTTGTTGTTTTTTTTTTTCTTCATCCTCTTTTAAATAATTTTAAAACTCTAGCTGTCATTTTCCCATTTTCTGATATAACTCCTGTTCTTAATTGCACTTGTAAGACTCTTCCCAATAAATTGCTACCTGCCCCTGGGACCAATAAGACATCTCCCATCCAAATTTTAGTTTCTTCCCTCAATTACTACATCTTTAATGACCAGAAATGTAAAACTTTCCCTCTTTGCCCCTGTTACTTTCACTATATGTTTGCTCACACTATAAATTTTTGGAATATTTAACAGGCAGGTTCTCTCTGCCCCTGTGTCTATTACAAATTCCAATTCTTCTTCTTGGGGACCCACTTTTAAAGTTACCACAGGCTCCAGATGGTATTTGTGCCCCCCAGAAAATTAGAGCTTATGATCTCCCTATTTCTCCTCTGTGCCCATCTCTTTAAAGATCTTCAGATCTTCTGCTTACTTAGGACCATTTTCCTATTTCTCTTAAGTTTGTTTATCTATTTAGTTGCAGTTTCTTCTTTCCCCTCGAAAAGCTGTCCCTTAAAAACCTTTTTTTTTTTTTTTGCATTTCGCCTTTGATATGCTGTCACATTTATTCCTTTGATTATGTAATTACAATAATTATTCATGTGTTTACTCCCCTCCTCGTTATTTTTACCCCGCTCAGGAGGTACAGTTGGCATTTTGTCTTCTCTGGGGGTCCCCGCAGATTATCTTTTTTCCTAAGCTTTTATTTCAGCTGCTCTGATTAATTGACTTTCTTCCTGAGAAAAATATTATTTTCACTACAGACCACATCTCTTCTGAAGTATAAATGTTTGGACCTAAAAATTGGTCTAATTGTTCAGCTATGCCTATGGGATCCTCCAAATATCCCTTTTATTTATTTCTTAAAATTTCAGACCTCAGACGAAGTCAAAGGAGCATTTACAAACCCTGGTCTGCCCCCTCCTATGGGAGCCTCTTTTAATGGAAATACACTAATCCCTTTATCCCATTCTTTTGATGGTGGCCCTTGTGCCTTGGGACAACTTACAATAATTGCTCCCCGTGTCCAAGAGGCAAAAAGAAAAAGAAAAGCAAGTGTCCAAGAGGCAAAAAGAAAAGCAGAAAGATTAGATCCTCCAGGGGACATTAATATGAAAGCAACCCTGATAGCAATTTTCACTCTCAGAACTCTGGAAAATCAACTGTTGCAAGCATTTTTCTACCTCATGGGGTTCCTCAGCTGCACTGACACAATTAAACAAGTTAGGGTGCTGGCTCAGCAGAGAAGTAAATGCCACCTCTGCTGCAATCAGTGATTTGTTGACAGATGAAGAAGCGGTCAGACATGCCACTTTACAAAACAGAGCTGCCATTGATTTTCTTTTACTAGCACATGGGCACGGCTGTGAAGATTTTGAAGGATTATGTTGTATGAACTTACCTGATCATTCTGCTTCCATTCATAAACAGCTACAGAACCTAAAGGATTTAGCTAACCAAATTACAACAGGTGACCCATCTTGGCTAGACAGTTTGTTTGGCGGTCGGAGCTTTTGCACCTTGCCTAAAGGAACTCTGTAAAATAGGCTTGATTATTCTAATAGTAATCATTGTAGTTTTAGTAGCAGTACCCTGTATACTTCAGTGTGTGCAAAGAATTATGAGTAAAACAGTGTCTAAAATCTTAGTTGTTCATCAGAATGAGGGAGAGATGTTGGGGAAGATGAAACAGGAAAGCCTTATAAATATGACTGCCTGGCAAAAGATTTTGAGAACATAGAAACTATAAGCAAGATTGAAATGAAAGCAAGCTTTGAGATCCCTCAGTTACTGAACAACAGGAAAACAATGGTGTGGCCAGCCGAAGGTAATCCCCTTTTGATGGAACAACACCCTCTGCCTGCAGACAGCTCCAAGGGTCCGAGCAGACCCTACAGCTTGGCAGAAGGGGCCCAAAGAGGAGCTTTTTGGGTTTAAAATGTAACACAGAATGGTAATGTAGTGATTCTTATAGGCTGTACGGAAATGCTATAGGATTTGTGTATTGTACTGGATTGGTTAGTGGGAATTAGAATATTCAACACAGAAGATGATTTCTTGTATTGTAATGGGAACTTCACTCTCTTGCCCTTTTACTCACTTACCCCTTTTTACTCTCTTATGCTTTTGCTCTCTCTTACCTCTCATCCTCTCTCCCCCTCTCTTCCCTCAGGCCTGCTCTGAGCTGTGCCTGGCAGCTCCCAGCAGGCCCCTGCCCCCGGGCCCTTTGCAATAAACCCCAAGTTCCAGCAGGCCCCTGCCCCCAGGCCCTTTGCAATAAACCCCAAGTTCCAAAAGGCCCCTGCCCCCAGGCCCTTTGCAATAAACTCCAAGTTCCAAAAAGCCCCTGCCCCCAGGCCCTTTGCAATAAACCCCAAGTTCCAAAAGGCCCCTGCCCCCAGGCCCTTTGCAATAAACCCCAAGTTCCAAAAGGCCCCTGCCCCCAGGCCCTTTGCAATAAACCCCAAGTTCCAAAAAGCCCCTGCCCCCGGGCCCTTTGCAATAAACCCCAAGTTCCAAAAGGCCCCTGCCCCCGGGCCCTTTGCAATAAACCCCAAGTTCCAGCAGGCCCCTGCCCCCAGGCCCTTTGCAATAAACCCCAAGTTCCAAAAGGCTCCTGCCCCCAGGCCCTTTGCAATAAACCCCAAGTTCCACGACCCGGCTTCAGAGATCTCTCGTCTCTGTCCGTCCCGACCGTGCTACCCCCGATGCTCCTACAGGTAGAAACTCACTCACTAGCAAGGAAAAATCCTTCCAATGCAGTTTTTTCTATTTTTATCCTCTGAGTGTCCAACTTCTTCTGCTAAATTTCTACAGATTGGAGTTCAAATTACCATTTCTGACCAGTGCAGGGACAAATGATGAAACATTCCTGAGTTATTCTTAGAAAAGAGTTCTGTGGGCCAAATCCCAGTGAGTCAGCTACTTGCCCTCTCCTGAGTGTGCCTGGCTCCTTCAGGCTCCAGCTTCATCCTGATTCCAAGGCTGTGGCCATTATTGTGAGTGCCACCTGGGTTAGAGAAAGGCAAAGTTAAATGGCATTCCTGTGAGTGCAGTGGATGACCTTGTGTGCTGTAAGACATGTGAATGCCTCTGCTCGGCTTCTGAAAAGCCTTGGGTGGGGGGCTCAAATAAACACCCTTTCTCACCCTGCTGCCTTCAAAACCACCCCCCCAACAATAACTCCTAACTGGATACCTGCTCACCCTCCCTCTCCCAGTCACAATCCCCAACTCACCTGAAGCCTCAATCTCAAACATCACCTTGGACACTGGGCAGATCCCTCTTGTGACACGATGAATCTGCTGAAAAAAGTGTTGTAGTTGACACAACCTGGAGTCACAGTAAAAGGGAAAGTTGAAAGCTCTCTCCTGGAACCCCACATGCTGCCTGGCCTGCTCAGATGCTGCCCCTTGGCAAAAGGGCTCTTCCCTTGGCATTTTCTCAAAGTGATGCTCCGTGCCCGGGTGGGTCTGGCTGCTCCCTGGTCCGTGCTGGATGCTCCGACCGTAGTTCCTGGAGGGACCCTTGGGATGCCCCTGTTAGCCCCTCTTACTCTTCATCTTATGGAAGTAGCAGCCAGCACTCAATTTGCATGATCCAACCAAAGTAGACATTTCACAGAAAAGCACTTTCTATAGCAATATTGAAAAACTATAGATTGAGGTAAAACCATCAAGTTTCTGCCCTCACTGGTGCAAAGTCCCATGTTGTTTGAAGAGCATCCCACTGAATTTTCTAACGATGTGTGAATGTGTCATCTGGACCACAGGAGATAAAGCAGGGTTAAAACACTGAGCAAAACTGAAGTTAACAAACACAAGGTTCATCAACCTTGCACGAGCAGCTTGCAGAAACCTTTCAAGGCTCATCCAATAAAGCCCCGTGGCACTTGGTTCTTCCCCCTCCTCCCAAATCTCCATCCATCTGAGCCAGCATCAGCAGGAAACTTTGCACGGAAGCTTACCAGATAAAATAGCTATATCATCTGCCATTAGTTTTAGAGAGTTCTTCAAAAATAGGTTAAAAATTATTTTATCTATTATTTTTTAGCTGTGTCCTAAGTTAGGGATGGGCCAAGTCTTGTGTCTTTGTCTCACAGAAAGGTGGTTCACATGTCCTTTAAGATCATATGTGCAAATATTTCCAATCTGCATTCTGCCTTATCAGAAGGCTAATTAATTGCTTTATTATACTATATTACATTACATCTAAACCCAATCTGCCAAGTACTCAACCCCGCACACAACTCGTGACTGTCACCCAACAGTCCCGACACGCACACACACTTGGCCCCGACAGGCCAAGGAAACAAAACACCATCACTTTGGGTGAACAATCTCCACGTTGCATTCTACTTCGGCACAAACACAGGCACAGTAAATGAGATAAGAATTGATTTTCCTTCCTCTGAGGTTCAGAGAATGTGAATCCCAGACATATTCTTGGGGAGAATTGTGCCTTGCTTTTCTCTGTGAAGAGAAATGCGGTGACAGGTGCACCCTTGCCTCCAGGGTAAAGAATCACGGAATGGTTTGGGTGGGAAGGGACCTTGAGGTTTATCTTTGATTTATGCAACACTTCAACAGGCAAGAGGGGGCTCATCTGCTTCAGAGCTGCTTGCTTTTCTCACACCTTTCACAAGCAAAGCCTGAAGCAAACCCTCCCGAGTTGCCCTATGGACCAGGGGACCCCATAGCACTCAGCGATGCTGCCGGCAAAACCTTGAACTTTTACTCACACAGGGACGAGGCCGTGCACTCGGTCGTAACCCAGATTCTCTTTTTCCCACAGAATCCTCGAACTTCCTTTGTTCTCTCTGCAGGCCTTTTTGTAAGCACACCGATTAACAGACTACACAAGTTTCACCAGCAGACCAGCTAAATCCAAAATTGGTTTCTACCCCGAGTAAAATTTCCAACCCCCTGTCTCACCTGCAATGTTTGGAATTTTAGGAGGTGGCAGCCCACTGGAGATCAAAGGTCCCGGGCAGGGTGCAGGCCCACGGACACAGATGCCATCCCTTTTCCAAGGGAAACAAACCTCATCACCCCAGTTTCCTTACATCAGTTTGCCAAAGACGTTCGGCACTCCCAGGTCACTCAGAGTTCTCGTTTGCTGCAGACTCGGTCTTGGAGTTACGGAGTTACGCTTCCTCCTAACACTCACCTCCTCACCTCAGCCCCCTGCTGCTGCGTCCCCTTCTCTGCCCCTAACCCTACTCCATTTTCCAGCCCGCCCTTGCTCCATCCCTCACTCAGGCCTTAACCCGTCCCACCACACTTCCCGCTCCATCCGTTACTTCACCCACCGCCCACCCGTGAGTCCCCTGCAGCAGCACGCAGGAGCCCGAACCCTCGGAGGACGGCGCGGCTCTCGCAGCAGGACAACACCCAGGCGAGACAGGCAGGGACAACGTCTGTGGGCTGCAGGGTGTCACAGGGGGCTGCGGGCTGAGGGGAGGGGGCTGGAGGGTGACACAGAGGATGGGGGGAGCTGAGAGGCAGAAGGGGGTGTTAGGAGCAAATGGGGGGCTCCAGGGTGGCACAGAGATGCTGAGAGGCTGGGAGCGGGGAACTTGAGGGTGACAAGAAAAGGGTGAGGGGGAGCAGATGCCTAGAGGGGCAAAGTGGGGGCTGCTTGAGGGTGACAGGAGAACCAGCGCTCACACCACCCCTAACCTTACCCTAAAAACCACCCCTAACCAGGTGGAGAGTGCCCGGTGGAGGCCAGGGGGCCAAGGGACAATGTCAGAGGTCTCGGGGTGGCACGCAGACATTGCGGGCTGAGGGGCAAGGAGGGGGAGGCTTGACAGATGGAGAGCTCACACCGAGGGTTAGGGGTACAAAGGACACAGGGTACCAGGTAGGGTTAGGGTACAGGTGCAGCAGCTCTCAACCCAACCCCAAGGTCACCCTAAAGAGCACCCCTAGGACCCCAGTTTTCCCCAACAGCAGCACAAGGCAGTAACCCCAATGCTGGGACAGCCCCAGAAGTCTCCCAGCAGCTGCAGGCAGCAACCCTAATAAAAAGGTAGCAATGATGTTTGTGGTCTAGAGAGTGACAGGAGTTGGGGGCTGAGCAGTTTTTTAGGGGTTTTTTTAGGGTTTTTCTCATGGCTTTAAAAGGATATTTCAGGGCTTTTTTGGAGGAGTTTTCCAGGAAATTTCTGGGAACATTTAGGATACTTTTAGGGCTTTTAAAAGATTTTGTTAGGGTATTTTAAGGGCTTTCTTAGTACTTTTAAGAATTGTTTGGGGGGGGGTTGGGTGTTCTTGGGGGTTTTTTAGGACTATTGAGGGTATGTGGAGGACTTTTTAGGGCTAGGGTATTTTTAGGGTTTTTGAGGGAATTTTTAGGCTTTTTTAGGTTCTTATCAGGGCATTTTAAGGATTTTTGGGGTATTTTTAGAGCTCTTTTTGGACCATTTTAGGTATATTTAGGGATTTCTAAAGGTTCTTTGGGGATTTTTAGGGGTTTTTTAAAAGTATTGTATTTCCAGTGTATTCTAACAGCATTCTGAGGCTATTTTTAGGTTTTCATGGGGTTTATAGGACATTTTGAAGATTAGGAGGTTTTCAGGGAATTTTTAGGTTTTTTTAGGGTCTTTTCATGGCACAACACATGGAGGCTGAGGGGCAGCTTGAGGGGCACTGTGGGGGCTTGAGGGTGACAGAGGCTGGGAGCTGAGGGAGGAAGAGGGAGAGGGGACAGCGGGTGACACACAGAGATGCTGAGGGTGGCAGGGGCAGCCGTAGGGTGACACAGAGAAGCTGGGGGCTGAGGGGCAAAGGAGAGGGGTCAAGGGTGACACACAGGAGCTGAGGGCTGGGGGGCAGAGGGACCGGTTGAGGGGTAAAGGGAGAGGGCTTGAGGGCTGGACAGTCCAGTGGAGATCAGGGGTACAGGGTACAGCTGTACCACCCCTCACCCCAGCCCTAACCTCAGCCTAAGCAGCCCCCCTAAAAACAGCCTTTTCCCCCAACAGCAGCACAACCCAGCAACCCTAACAGCGAGACCAGACAGCAACCCTCACACAGCAGCACAATGACAGAACCCTCAGAGGACAACAGACCCACTGCAAAAAGGTAGGGACGACATCTGTGGGCTAGACAGCAAGAGGTAGAGTTCGGAGACTGAGCACGTCTTTGTGAGGCTATTTTCCAGGACTTTTAAAGGTATTTAGGGGATTTTGGAAGGGACTTTTCTGGGACTTCTTAGGGTATTGTTGGGGCTTATTCAAAGCCATTTTATGAGTCTTTAGCATATTTTGAAGATTACGGTCAGGGTCACAGGAAACCCCCTCCGAAAAGGCAGAGTTTTAGGACTGCAGGGGAATGCTTGAGCAAGGGGCCAGCAGTGGCACAGCGGGTTGGGTCCCACACTGCCAGTCCGAAGGTTGTAAGTTTTAGACCCAGCTAAGTTGTTGTGGTTAGGGTTAGATGCTCTCAGCTTTGGTCTGGGAGAACTTCTGCACAGAAAAACTCACCCCCCGCGTTTCCCGACGCCAGTTTGCAGGAGGCGCTCGGCACTGCCAGGGCAGCCCGAGTTCTCGGCGGGGGCAGCTTTGCTCCCGGAGAAATCCTGCGCCGGCCCTCTTCCCCGTAAAGCCAAACTCAGCCCCGCTGCGCGTCGACGTCCGTTCGCAGGAGGCACGTGGCCCTCCAAGGGCGGCGAGAGTTCTCGGCGTCGGCAGCCGCGGTCCGTGAGAAATCGTTCTCTGCGGTTTTGGAGGCCGAATCGCAGTTTTGGCCACGGGCACACAGAAAGGAAAGACGGTTAATTTCCTTAGTAAGGGAAGTCTGGCACCCCATGGTTTAAGGGGCAGATGAAGGGCTGTGCAGGGGAAGGAACTCCTCACAGGACCTTTCTTCACCTCAAGCCCACTCCAAGGTCTAGCAGCCCCCGTGTGCCCAGCTGCTTTCAGAGGGTTACCCGGGCACACCCGCACAAGGAGCCGCTAGTCCAGAGGGGCTAACGGGGGCATCCCAAGGGTCCCTCCAGGAACTACGGTCAGAGCATCCAGCACGGACTAGGGAGCAGCCAGACTCACCTGAGCACAGAGCATCACTTTGAGAAAATGCCAAGGGAAGAGCCCTTTTGCCAAGGGGCAGCATCTGAGCAGGCCAGGCAGCATGTGGGGTTCCAGGAGAGGGCTTTCAACTTTCCCCTTTTACTGTGCCAGTCCCTCCCCAGAGCCCCCAGACCCTCCACAGCACTCCCAGAAAGGAGAGGGGTTATTAGGAGAAAAAGGGTTTAGAAAAAAGGGAAAAAGCTTCCTTTTCCTTTATTTTTTGTGTTCCAACTGGGAGGGACTCTGCTTCCCCTGCAATTTTAGTGGTCTCAGTTGAAAGAATCCCTGCCTTTTCTATGCTGTTCGGGGTGTTAATTGACAGGGAGTCCTCATTTTCTATTATTTCCCAGTTTAAATAGAAGGGGAAAACCTTGACAATGTTTCTTATGGGTTTGAATTAAGGGGAGCCGGCCCCGTTTTGTTGTCCTGAGGCCTAAATTGAGGGAGAAGCCCAGCTGTACCCTCCATCTTAAGAGTTTGAACTGAGGGAAAAATCCCTCTTTTTTCATCACCGGAGAGATTTAAAGAGAGAGGAAAACCTTACTTTTTCCCAGTACTTAAGGAGAATAAATTAAAGGGCAGAAGCTATTTATTTGCCATTGTATTAGTTTCAGTAGAGGTAACTGCCCCATTTCCTCTGTTTAAGGGGTTCACTGGAAGGAAGCTCTGCCTTTTTCAGCATTTTAAGGGTTTAAAACTACATTTCAGGGCCCTTCTTTCTGTGCCATAGGACCAAGTACCTCAGAGTAGGGTGAGCCTGGCATGCACTTAACCCTTACACTGCCTGGGAAGCTTTTATTTTCCTTATTTTTACTTATAATGTAGATAGGCCTAATTAGAGGTCCCAAGGAGACTCAGATGATTCATATCATAAGCATTCTTCTCCACTGGACTTAGTCACACGTGAAGTACTACTTAGTAGCCACTAAGGAATAATTATGTGAGTTAACATCAAATGAGCCAGTTTATCTAGTTATGCTGCCTAAACAGAAAGTTTTATTTCTTACCAGTTTCCTGCCCTTTTACTCCAAGTAGTTGCTGCAAAAAAAGAAAACACTGTTATTTTTCAGAAGAGTTTCCTTCTCTAACAAGCTCTTTTCTCCCCTTGAACTTGAGTCAGAGGAGCCAAACAGCCTCAGCTGTTCTGAAAGCTTTTATGCCCGGTGGGATTGGCCCCCTCCCTTTTCCCGGGTGCCATGGGAACGAGAGGCGGGCACCATCAGGGGTATATTAACCCCAGCCTTTGCTCAGGGCCTTCATTCCCTCTCTGGGATGTGTTGGGATCAGAGCTCTCCTCTCATTTCAGGTAAGAGGCTTTTTCAGCTTATCTCAGCTTGTTTTCAGCAGGTGTTTCTGGGCATCTAAAGCAACAGAGGCTTTGAAGATACTGTGAAGAAAACAGCATGGAATACAGGGAGTATTTAAGTTCACAGCTTTGGGTTTAGGGGTGGTAAAGTGCATTTGTAATTTCTGGTTTTGTTCTTATTTTGCTTTGTATTTTTTTTTTAGGAGGAGTGCAGCTTCCAGAGACTCCAGGTTGTATCAACTACAACACTTTTTTCAGCAGATTCATCGTGTCACAAGAGGGATCTGCCCAGGGTCCAAGATGATGTTTGAGATTGAGGCTTCAGGTGAGTTGAGGATTGTGACTGGGAGAGGGAGGGTGAGCAGGTATCCAGTTAGGAGTCATTGTTGGGGGGGTGGTTTTGAAGGCAGCAGGGTGAGAAAGGGTGTTTATTTGAGCCCCCCACCCAAGGCCTTTTAGAAGCCGAGCAGAGGCATTCACATGTCTTACAGCACACAAGGTCATCCACTGCACTCACAGGAATGCCATTTCACTTTGCCTTTCTCTTACCCAGGTGCCACTCATAATAATGGCCACAGCCTTGGAATCAGGATGAAGCTGGAGCCTGAAGGAGCCAGGCACACTCAGGAGAGGGCAAGTAGCTGACTCGCTGGGATTTGGCCCGCATACCTCTGTACACATACTTTGGTTTTGTTTTTCTTTATTGTAGCTGACCGAGAGGCTAACAGGCGATCACGGGGCCCTCTGAGGCAGACTCATTTCAGGTGCAACGTGGATCCACATCACCAATCATCCAAAAGATAAGTCAGGGCCACGGCCTGGAGTTGGGACAATGGGAGAGTAGCAGGTTGGGAGTTCCTGGGACAGATTTAAAAATTAGCAGAGGGAAAAGCAATCTTCTCCAAGGGGCCTCTTAGGACAGCTAAAGGGAGAGGCTCTACTTTTGATGGCAGCTTTCAGGCGGGCAGCGCAGAACAGTTCCGGTCGATGTCGTGTTGTCCGGCCTACCGTGTTACCTAGTGTATCTTTGGGGTCCCTTTTGCCTCTTCCCCTCGAGACCCTCACCACAAGTATGCTGTGTTGTGTTTGTTGTTCCCCTGTTTGTCACGTTCGTGTCACGGGTGTCCGCACATATTTGTGCCGGAGCTGCTCTGCCCTGCCCTGCCGCATAGCCTGCTGCAACAGGACAAGTCCCAGGGACTTGCAGTTTGTGGGACGTTGCCAGACTCTAGATGATATTCCTAGATAGACAGGAGATGTTTGGAGCTGTGAAGTTATCCTGCAGCCCTTTGACTTTTGTCCTTGGTTTCTTTCAGACGCAGAAGGATAAAATCCAGGGCAAAATCCATCCATCGATCCCGAGTGAGGAGGTTCCCCCGAGCAGGTCAGTCACTGTTTGTCTCTGCAGGGGGAGTGTAAAGTGTGACTCTGTTACAGCACTGTTCTTTTTCTTTTTAGGAGGTAAAGCTGGATATCAGCAGTCAAGGTGAGGTGGCCAAGGTGAGCATTGAGTAGCGTCCAGAAGCAGTTGTTATTGCTCCAGTCTCACTTTCCAGTGCAACTCTAAGCATCTGTTCCTGTTTCTGTGCTTTAGGCAATCCACTCGGAGTACACCGAGCCCCAGTCACCAACCGGCCGACGCACTGGGTGTGCTGCTCTCCTGAGCCCTGCGGAAGAATCACGGGACTCAGTGATGAAGCTGAGCATTCTTAGGAGCATGGTGAGTAGCAGACGTGTGGGGTTTTGGCCAAGGGGCTGCCGAGATCAGGCACTGATGTTTGGTTTTCTTTAATACAGCTGTGTGAGAGACACCAGCCCGGTGCCAGCAGGACCTTCCTGGCTGACGAGGTGGCCTTTCTTCACACCCGAGACCGGCATCCCCAGCTGTGCGAGAGATAAGTAGAGGGGCACGACCCACAGAGGGGATGAAAGCAGGGGGCTGGTTTGGGAATTACTGGGAGGGGTTTTTGAGTCCCCTTTGGAGGTGGGGGGATGTCCCTGAAGCGGCCCCTTAGGCCCCATAAAAGCAAAGCCTGACTTTGGGTCCCAGTGCTGAGGTGCGCAGGGCAGAGCAGTCCCTGTGTGTATCGTGTCAGTTGTCTTTTGTGTATTATGTGTTGTTTGCATATGTCATGTCCTTTACCTTAGGCCTTTGTGGGGCCTGTCAGAAACCCTGGCATCACTGTTAGCATCTGTGATCTCTGCATTCCTCGGCCTGGCACCCAGGCCATAGAACTTTGGACTCAGGAGCTCAGACAGGCATCAGACTCTCTTGTCTCTTTAGAAGCATCCGGTCAGGTGTCTTTTCAGGTCTTGTTCTGAGCTGTGTGGACAGCTGTGCCCCGCCAGGATCCATTATGGCGGACTAGGACTTGAAAGAACGTGAGGGCAGGTAGAGGCTTCTGGCTGTAGGATTCTCGGGCATCCATCTTTGCAGTTCTTGGAATAAATCATTCGGTTAGCATCTTCTTCCTCCAGGTTTCTCTGAGCCTCATCAGCTCACCATCAGTCTCCCCTCGGTCATATCATTTGGCATCTTCTCAGTCCTTGCAGTCATCCTTCTTGCCAGGAGATTTCTGTCCGTGTTGTGTCCCCGTTGTCTGTCACGTCCTGTCTGTCCTGTGTCACGGGTGTCTGCACACACATTTGTGCCGGAGCTGCTCTGCCCTGCCGCATAGCCTGGTGCAATAGGAGAAGTCCCGGGGACTTGGAGTTTGTAATGTGGGGTGTAGTTGGACTCTAGGTGGGATTTGTAGATGGACACAGGATATCTGGAGCTCTTAAGTTATCCTGCAACAGTTTGACTCTTGTCCTAACTTTTTTTTCAGATTCAGATGGATTAAATGTGTGCCAGAGGGCCCCATCCCGGGTGAGTGGTTTCCCCCAAGCAGGTGAGGCACCATTTGTCTCTGCAGCAGAAGTGTATGTGGTGCCTCTGTTACAGCTCTGTTCTTTGTCTTTCTTTTTAGGAAGTAAATCTGGATACCAGCAGTCAAGGTGAGCAGTGGAGAGAAGTAGCTGTTACTGCTCCAGTCTCAATTTCTGGTGCTGCTCTAAGCTTCCATTCTCTTTTTTGTGGTCTAGGCAATCCACTCGGAGCCTGCCAAGCCCCGTCACCAGCCGGCCGATGCGGGTTCCCTGCACGTGTGAGCCCTGTGGATGCGTTACAGGATCTGGTGAGGAAGCCCTGAACTTTTCTATTTAAAGGTGCCCTCCAGGTGGCCTTGGGCACCTGCCAAGGAGTTGCGGTGAGTCGGGGAAGTAGGGAGGAGGAGCGAGGGTCCCCTCAGGTTTCAGCCATGCCAAATCACCTCATCTCCTCTTAACCCAGGCACCCCCTGGGATGACGGCCTCGGTCTCCCAGCGTGCCCGAAGCGTGCGGCCCGAGCAGCGGAGCGTTCTTAGGAGCAGGGTGAGTAGCAGACTTGTGGGGTTTTGGCCGATGGGCTGCCAAGATCAGGCACTGATGTTTGGTTTTCTTTAATACAGCTGTGTGAGAGACACCAGCCCGGTGCCAGCAGGACCTTCCCAGCCGGCGAGGTGGCCTTTCTTCGCACCCGAGACCGGCATCCCCAGCTGTGCGAGAGATAAGTAGAGGGCCACGACCCACAGGGGGGATGAAAGCAGGGTGCTGGTTTGGGAATTACTGGGAGGGGTTTTTGAGTCCCTTTTGGAGGTGGGGGGATGTCCCTGAAGCGGCCCCTTAGGCCCCATAAAAGCAAAGCCTGACTTTGGGTCCCAGTGCTGAGGTGCGCAGGGCAGAGCAGTCCCGGTGTGTATCGTGTCACTTGTCTTTTGTGTATTATGTGTTGTTTCGATATGTCATGTCCTTTACCTTAGGCCTTTGTGGGGCCTGTCAGAAACCCTGGCATCACTGTTAGCATCTGTGATCTCTGCATTCCTCGGCCTGGCAGCCAGGCCATAGAACTTTGGACTCGGGAGCTCAGACAGGCATCAGACTCTCTTGTCTCTTTAGAAGCATCCGGTCAGGTGTCTTTTCAGGTCTTGTTCTGAGCTGTGTGGACAGCTGTGCCCCGCCAGGATCCATTATGGCGGACTAGGACTTGAAAGAACGTGAGGGCAGGTAGAGGCTTCTGGCCGTAGGATTCTTGGGCATCCATCTTTGCAGTTCTTGGAATAAATCATTCGGTTAGCATCTTCTTCCTCCAGGTTTCTCTGAGCCTCATCAGCTCACCATCAGTCTCACCTCGGTCATCCCCTTTTGCATTCTCTCAGTCCTTGCAGCCATTTTCCTTGCCAGGAGCTTTCTGTCCGTGTTGTGTCCCCGTTGTCTGTCACGTCCTGTCTGTCCTGTGTCACGGGTGTCTGCGCACACATTTGTGCCGGAGCTGCTCTGCCCTGCCCCATAGCCTGGTGCAATAGGAGAAGTCCCGGGGACTTGAAGTTTGTAATGTGGGGTGTAGTTGGACTCTAGGTGGGATTTGTAGATGGACACAGGATATCTGGAGCTCTTAAGTTATCCTGCAACAGCTTGACTCCTGTCCTAACTTTTTTTCAGATTCAGATGGATTAAATGTGTGCCAGAGGGCCCCATCCCGGGTGAGTGGTTTCCCCCAAGCAGGTGAGGCACCATTTGTCTGTGCAGCAGAAGTGTATGTGGTGACTGTTACAGCTCTGTTCTTTGTCTTTCTTTTTAGGAAGTAAATCTGGATACCAGCAGTCAAGGTGAGCAGTGGAGAGAAGTAGTTGTTATTGCTCCAGTCTCAGTTTCCGGTGCTGCTCTAAGCTTCCATTCTCTTTTTTGTGGTTTAGGTAATCCACTCGGAGCCTGCCAAGCCCCGGTCACCAGCCGGCCGATGCACCGGGTTCCCTGCACGTGTGAGCCCTGTGGACGCATTACAGGACCTGGTGAGGAACCCCTGAACTTTTCTATTTAAAGGTGCCCTCCGGGTGGCCTTGGGCACCTGCCAAGGAGTTGCGGTGAGTAGGGGAAGTAGGGAGGAGGAGCGAGGGTCCCCTCAGGTTTCAGCCATGCCAAATCACCTCATCTCCTCTTAACCCAGGCACCCCCCGTGACGACGGCCTCGGTCTCCGAGCGTGCCCGAAGCGTGCGGCCCGAGCAGCCGAGCGTTCTTAGGAGCAGGGTGAGTAGCAGACTTGTGGGGTTTTGGCCGATGGGCTGCCAAGATCGGGCACTGATGTTTGGTTTTCTTTAATACAGCTGTGTGAGAGACACCAGCCTGGTGCCAGCAGGACCTTCCCAGCTGACGAGGTGGCCTTTCTTCACACCTGCGTCCGGCATCCCCAGCTGTGCGAGAGATAAGTAGAGGGCCATGACCCACAGGGGGGATGAAAGCAGGGTGCTGGTTTGGGAATTACTGGGAGGGGTTTTTGAGTCCCCTTTGGAGGTGGGGGGATGTCCCTGAAGCGGCCCCTTAGGCCCCATAAAAGCAAAGCCTGACTTTGGGTCCCAGTGCTGAGGTGCGCAGGGCAGAGCAGTCCCGGTGTGTATCGTGTCACTTGTCTTTTGTGTGTTATGTGTGTTTGGATATGTCATGTCCTTTACCTTAGGCCTTTGTGGGGCCTGTCAGAAACCCTGGCATCATTGTTAGCATCTGTGATCTCTGCATTCCTCGGCCTGGCACCCAGGCCATAGAACTTTGGACTCGGGATCTCAGACAGGCATCAGACTCTCTTGTCTCTTTAGAAGCATCCGGTCAGGTGTCTTTTCAGGTCTTGTTCTGAGCTGTGTGGACAGCTGTGCCCCGCCAGGATCCATTATGGCGGACTAGGACATGAAAGAACGTGAGGGCAGGCAGAGGCTTCTGGCCGTAGGATTCTCGGGCATCCATCTTTGCAGTTCTTGGAATAAATCATTCGGTTAGCATCTTCTTCCTCCAGGTTTCTCTGAGCCTCATCAGCTCACCATTGGTCTCCCCTCGGTCATCTCCTTTTGCATTCTCTCAGTCCTTGCAGCCATTTTCCTTGCCAGGAGCTTTCTGTCCATGTTGTGTCCCCGTTGTCTGTCATGTCCTGTCTGTCCTGTGTCACGGGTGTCCGCACACACATTTGTGCCGGAGCTGCTCTGCCCTGCCACATAGCCCGGTGCAATAGGAGAAGTCCCGGGGACTTGGAGTTTGTAATGTGGGGTGTAGTTGGACTCTAGGTGGGATGTGTAGATGGACAGAAGATATCTGGAACTCTTAAGTTATCCTGCAGCCCTTTGACTTTCGTCCTAACTTTCTTTCAGATGCAGAAGGATAAAATCCAGGGCAGAGCCCCCCTCCCAGGTGAGTGGTTTCCCCCGAGCAGGTCAGTCACTGTTTGTCTCTGCAGAGGAAGCATAAATGGTGGCTGTTACAGCATTGTTCTTTGTCTCTCTTTTTAGGAGGTCAAGGCTGAGAGCAGCAGTCAAGGCTTAGTGGGCGAGGTGAGCATTGAGTAGCCTACAGAAGCAGTTGTTATTGCTGAGGTCTCAGTTTTGGTGCAGCTCTAAGCATCTCCTCTTGTTTTTGTTTTCTTTTAGATGGTCCACTTGCGATCTATCCTGGCTGAGCATGCCTATGCCAGGTGTGTGCAGGCTTAAGGTATTGGTGTGGCATCCTTGTCTGATTTGGGAGGTTGTGTTTTCACAGTATCTCAGCAAATTTTCTGCTTTGTTTCATTGCAGGTGCTGTCGCTGCCCTAGGCACGCCCAGGAACAGAGGAGGGCAGGTGAGTTGGAGTTTAGGCAGGCTGACTCATAGGTGAGTGTTATGCAGCAGCATGTTAAGCATGTCCCTTTTCTCTTTGCAGGTATCTTCCGGGCAGCCTCTGGAGTCAAATCAAGATTTGAGGTGAGCCGGGGCAGTGCTGCGGAGGAGTCCCAAGGATTACTGTTTTTGAGGGTAATAGTCACCTTTTCTGTTTTGTCTTAGCTACCCAGAGGAGCCTCATAGCCAAAGCTTGGAAATGGCAGCACCGAAGCACACACGGAGAGCATCTCCACGTCCACGTCCGACTGAGGATGGATTTTGTCCGCTCCTCTTCCAAAAGCTAAGTGTCGGGGCCAGTGGTTGGGAGCAGGGGAAAAGCCTTTACTCTCACAGGAGGCAATCAGATGTCAGCTTAGGGGACAGGTCTGTAGCGGGGCGGGCTCTCTGGAAGTAAAGGGAGAGGGTTTCCCCTCAGCCTCGCCTGAGCCTTTGCCGGGCAGGGCAGTTCCAACCCATCTCCACATTTTCGCGTACTTCGCGTCGTCCGCCTCCCTCGGCCCGACGTCGTCACGGATCTTTCCCCCGAGGAGCTCGCCTTCAGGTCCGGAGCTACGGCCACGGTCACCCGGCAGTCGGCTTTCTTCTCTAGGCTCGCCGACCCTCTCGAGCATCCTCTTAACTGCTGTGGCACTAACTTCTTTTGAGGAGTTCCATTTCATCATCATGTGCCATCGTCATAGGGCTTCCTTTCCTTTGGCATCATCAGCCTCTGGCTCATCTTGCACTAGGAATCTCAGGTCCCTAAGGGGACAGTGCCAGGCAGTTGCCACTTGTCTCTGTGTTATGTCGTCCGTGTCTGTGTTATGTAGTCTGTGTCCATTGTCTTACGTGTCATAGGCCTTTGTTACGTCTCAACGCTTTATGGGCACTATTCCGTGCCACATCGCTCGTATTCTACTCATGTTCCTTTCCGGATATCCCTTATTCCGGCATCTTTGCATTTTTACTCTTTGAGACAGGAATGTCTCAAAGGGACAAGATGTTCTCATCCATCTTCCTTCTCACTACCAGCTTTGTAGTGCCTTTTTTTCCACGCCATTCTCTTGGACTTCTGGAGGATACGTCTTACGCCCTCCTCACATGACTGCAGCAGTTCTATAGGTTCCATCTTCTCAAAGGGTATAGGGCTCAAGAATTAGTATCTTCCAGAGAGTTACCTCAAGTCTTGGCTTATACTGTATGTGCTTACATTGTTTGTACCTATGCTGGCTTATACTGTATGTGCTTACATTGTTTGTACCTATGCTGGCTTATACTGTATGTGCTTACATTGTTTGTACCTATGCTGGCTTATACTGTATTTACTTATATTGTGTGTACCTATGTTGGCTTACACTGTATGTACTTACACTCCATGTACACTTGCACTGTATGCGTCGGCTTATATCGTTGTACCACTTATGGTCGGAGCTGCCCTGCCCTGGCACGTAGTCACAGTTAGGTAGAACAGTTATAAAAACTTTCCTGTTCATCTGTCTTTTATGGGATTTTGGGTAGAAAATTTATTGGTCCAGAGTGGGGACAAGTCCTAGCTGTCAGCCACTCGTTGACCGCTTCCTGTCGTCCCACAGGTCCCCGAGGCTACTGATTTCCCCAGAATCTACCATTTGATGTCGAGGAGCGGCAGCCAGAAGAAGCGTGGAAGCGCATTCTTCAGTGTCTCGAGTAAGAGCCGCAGGGAACGTTTAAATGGGGGGAGTGCGTGAGCGTGTGTGAGAGCACGTGTCTGTGTCTGTCTGCGTCTGCTCGTCTCTGCGTGTGTGAGCGCATGCTGACTGGATTTAACCGTGTGTGTGACTGTTGCTTTTCAGGTTTTTCAACTCATTTGTAAATTTAGAGTAAAAAATCCCTAGCCGGGTTTCCCCCCGGCTGGGTTTTTTTTTCTTTTTTTTTTCCCCCCCGGCTGGGTTTTTTTTTCCCGGGTCCCGGTCGGTCTGCGAGGCGACGTTCCTCGCCAAAGTTTGGGCACGGACCGGCCAGGGACCGGGTATTTCGTCAGGCAGGAGGATTTTTTGGAGGCTCCTGGGAACCACGTTCCCGAGGAGCAATGATTGCTGGGGTGTAATTTAGCAGTTGTGATGAGAGGGATGGTGAGTTTGTGTGTCATGTGAAGGGGGTGTTAATGGTAGATGAGTGTTGTTTTTTGTGTGCTTTTGTTGTTTTGGGTGTCCTGTAACAATAAATCCACATGTAATGAAAATAGAAAAAGGTTATCATCTTGTGTTAATATGTGTGGTGTGTTGTATTGCTCTGTATTGCAGGGTGAGCACAGGGTGAACTCTCTCCTCCTTGCTGTGACACCTGGGCTGGCAGGGATGACACAGTGACCTCTGCCAGCTGATGCTGCCTGTGCCATCACCTGGCACTGACGTGTTTGATGAAAATCCTTTCGCTGGGCTTTTTCTCCTGAGAAGCCTCAGAACAGAAATGGAACCAATAACAATCTGCTGGCTGTGGAGTGTGGGCTGGAGATGGTTTAGCAACAGGGGCATCTTGGATTGGTCTCCTGTGCATTGTTTCTACTTGATGACCAATCATGGTCCAGCGGTGTCGGGGCTGTGAGCAGTCCCAGGTTTTTATTATTCATTCCTTTCCAGCTTTCTGATGTCTCCTTGCTCTTTTAGTATAGTTCTAATATCTCATTTTCTTTTAATATAATAGAGATCATACAATAATATTTCAGCCTTCTGAAAGGTGGAGTCAAGATTCTCGTCTCCTCCCTTGTCCTGGAGGACCCTCAAACACCACCACAATCAGCGGCCGAGCGGGTTTGTGTGAGCCTCTCAGTAACACTTGGGCAGACACTCTCTGTGCCCCGAGGGTGCTGAGGGCACCTGGGCTGGGGGCAGACACTCTCTGTGCCCCGAGGGTACTGAGGGCACCTGGGCTGGGGGAGACACTCTCTGTGCCCCGAGGGTACTGAGGGCACCTGGGCTGGGGGCCTTTGCAGCACAAGAGACACCAGAGACATCGGTAGATGATAAAGGGCCGACTCTTAGCAGGGGTTAATCCAAGGTTTTATTAGGAGTCCCAAAGGAGCTCCTGCACCTCAGGGGCCTGCTGCCCACAGCCCCGGGAGATGTGCCAAGGTTACATTTAAAGGGAGGTGGAAACCAAAAGTAGATAACATCCTACCAACCATTAAGTGACCCTAAGGGATGGATGCTGGGGGATAGACATATAGGAGAGTGTATGGGGCAAGGCTTGGGGGGCTGACTCCCAGCCTCTGGCTGATCACTGGACAACTTGGACTGAAACTTCTGGATGGAGGGGATGGGAGGCTGAGTGATTGACAGAGAGCCAGGGTGGGGGTTTGGGGATGATCTCATCCCGGGAGAGGGATAACACAGGTAAAGGGAGGGGGGTACAGTTTGGGATAAACCATTTGGGAAAAATATGGGGATACAAAACAAAATTACTTCAAAGTATTACAAAGTATAAAAATGCACTACAGCAGGGTTGGGCAGCACCAAATAGAATAGAATAAAATGCTTTAAAAAGAGAAAAATTAAAAATAAAATTAAATAAAATTAAAATAACAAAATTAATTAAAAATAAATAAAAAACAAAAACTCTATAGTGCTGTAAAGTGCCGTAAAAGTTCCATAAAAGGTAGTGCCGTAATGCAAGACCCTCAAACACCACCACAAACACCAGCTTAAATTGGTCTGGGCAGCACCAAATAAAATAAAATAAAAAGCTTTAAAAATAGAAAAATTAAAAATAAAAATTTAATAAAAACAAAATTAAAAAAAAAATGCTTTAAAAAGAGAAAAATTAAAAATAAAAATAAAAATTAAAAAAAAATTTAAAAAAGCATTTAAAATAGAAAAATTAAAAATTAAATAAAAAAATTTAAAAAATAAAATAAATGCTTTAAAAAGGGAAAATTAAAAATAGAAATAAATAAAAATAAAAATTAAAAAAGTAAAAAAAAAGCTTTCAAAAAATAAAAATGAAAAAAAAATTAAATAAAAATAAAAGTAATCAATAAAATAGAAAGCTTTGAAAAGAGAAAAATTAAAAATAAAAATTAAAGAAAAAATAAAATTTAAAAAATAAATGCTTTAAAAATAGAAAAATTGAGAATAAAAATAAATAAACAATAAAATTTAAAAAATCAAAAAGCTTTGAAAATAGAAAAATTAAAAATAAAAATTAAATAAAAAACAAAATTAATAAAATAAATGCTTTAAAAATAGAGAAATTAAAAATAAAAATTAAATAAAAACAAAATTAAAACATAAATGCTTTAAAATCAGAAAAATTAAGAATAAAAATAAATTAAAAAGAAAATTAAAAAAATAAAATAAAAAGCCTTAAAAATAGAAAAATTAAAAATTAAATAAAAAACAACCACAACAAAAGCTTTAAAAATAGAAAAATTAAAAATAAAAATTAAATAAAAAATAAAATCAATAAAATAAAATAAATAGCTTTAAAAATAGAAAAATTAAAAATAAATAAAAAAAATTAAAAAAACAAAATAAAAAGTTTTAAAAATAGAAAAATTAAAAATAAGTAAAAAATAAAATTAAAAAAACAACATAAAAAGTTTTAAAAATAGAAAAATTAAGAATAAAAATTAAATAAAAAACAAAAATAAAAAAATAAAATAAATGCTTTAAAAATAGTAAAAATAAAAATAAAAAATAAACAAAATAAAAAGCTTTAAAAATAGAAAAATCAAAAAATAAAAATAAATAAAAACTAAAATTAACAAAAATGTAAAATAACAATAAAAAAAATTTTAAAAACAATTAAATAAAAAATAAAATTAAAAAATTAATGCTTCAAAAATAGAAAAATAAAAATAAAAAAAAAAACAAAATTGAAAAAATAAAAGTAAATAAAAAAAATTAGCAAAAATTTAAAATAACAAAAAAAATTTAAAAACAATTAAATAAAAAATAAAATTAATAAAATAAATGCTTTAAAAATAGAAAAATAAAAATAAGAAATAGAAAACAAAATTGAAAAAATAAAATAATTGCTTTAAAAATAGAAAAATTAAAAATAAAAAGAAAAAGCTCTTAAAATAGAAAAATTAAAAAAATTAAAAAAAAAAAAAATAAAATAAAATAAAATAAAATTAAAATTGCTTTAAAAATAGAAAAATTAAAAAAAATTAAAAACTTAAAAAAATCTTTAAAAACAGAAAAATAAAAATTAAATAAAAAAATTTAAAAAAATTCATTTTTATTTTTAGTTTATTTAGAAAAAAAAATTAAAAAAAAAGCTTTAAAAATAGAAAAATAAAAAAATAAAAATAAATAAAACCCAAAACCAACAAAATAAAAATAATTAAAAATACATGAAAAAAAAACCCCACTGTAAAGTGTTATAAAGTACCATAAAAGTTCCATAAAAGGTCGTGCTGTAAAGCGCGACTGTCGTAAAACTGTCGTAAAAGGTGCCGTAAAGCGCGACTGTCGCAAAAGGGGCCGTAAAGCGCGACTGCCGCAAAACTGTCGTAAAAGGTGCCGTAAAGCGTGACTGTCGTAAAAGGTGTCGTAAAGCGCGACTGTCGTAAAAGGTGCCGTAAAGCGCGACTGTCGTAAAACTGTCGCAAAAGGAGCCGTAAAGCGCGACTGTCGTAAAAGGTGTCGTAAAGCGCGACTGTCGCAAAACTGTCGTAAAAGGTGTCGTAAAGCGCGACTGTCGCAAAATTGTCGTAAAAGGTGCCGTAAAGCGCGACTGTCGCAAAACTGTCGTAAAAGGCGCCGTAAAGCGCGACTGTCGCAAAACTGTCGTAAAAGGTGCCGTAAAGCGCGACTGTCGTAAAAAGTTTGCACCTTTTACGACAGTCGCGCTTTACTGTACCTTTTACGACACTTTTACGACAGTCGCGCTTTACGGCTCCTTTTACGACAGTCGCGCTTTACAAAATTACCTTTTATGGTACTTTACAGCACTTTACGGATTTTATTTTGTTTTTTATTAATTTTTAATTAATTTTATTTTTTAAATTTTTTAAATTTTATTTTTATTTTTAATTTTTTTAATTTTAAAACTTTTTATTTTATTTTTATCTTTTATTTTTAGTTTTAATTTTTTTATTTTTAAAGCTTTTTTCTTAATTGTTTTAATTTTATTTTTATTTTTTAGTTTCAATTTTTCTACTTTTAAAGCATTTTTTTATTTTTTAATTTTATATTTTATTTAATTTTTAGTTTTGCTTTATCTATTTTTAAAGCATTTATTTTATTTTTTTATTTTTATTTAATTTTTAGTTTTGATTTTTTTATTTTTAAAGCATTTATTATTTTTTTTACTTTTAATTTAATTTTTATTTTTGATTTTTCTATTTTTTTAATTTTTATTTTTTATTTAATTTTTATTTTTAATTTTTTTATTTTTAAAGCATTTATTTTATTTTTTTAATTTTATTTTTTATTTCATTTTTATTTTTGCTTTATCTATTTTTAAAGCATTTATTTTATTTTTAATTTTTTATTTAATTTTTAGTTTTGATTTTTCCATTTTTAAAGCATTTATTTTATTTTTTAGTTTTTATTTAATTTTTATTTTTAATTTTTCTATTTTTTTCTTTATTGTTTTAATTTTATTTTTTATTTAATTTTTATTTTTAATTTTTTTATTTTTAAAGCATTTATTTTTTATATTCTATTTTTTATTTTATTTTTAGATTAAATTTTTTATTTTTAAACTATTTTATTTTTTAATTTTATTTTTATTTAATTTTTAGTTTTGATTTTTTTGTTTTTAAAGAATTTGTTTTAATTTTATTTTTTATTTAATTTTTATTTTTGATCTATTTTTTTTCTTTATTGTTTTAATTTTATTTTTTATTTAATTTTTATTTTTAATTTTTTTATTTTTAAAGCATTTATTTTTTTTTATTTTTTATTTTATTTTTAGGTTAAATTTTTTATTTTTAAACTATTTTATTTTTTTAATTTTATTTTTATTCCATTTTTATTTGTTGCTTTTTCTATTTTTAAAGAATTTATTTTATTTTTTTAATTTTATTTTTTATTTAATTTTTAGTTTTGATTTTTTTGTTTTTAAAGCATTTGTTTTAATTTTATTTTTAATTTAATTTTTATTTTTCATCTTTCTATTTTTAAAACTTTATTTTAGTTTTAATTTAATTTTTAGTCTTAATATTTTTATTTTTAAAACATTCATTTTATTTTTTAATTTTATTTTTTATTTATTTTTAGTTTTGATTTTTCTAAAGCATTTATTTTATTTTTTAATTTTTTTTAGTTTTTAGTTTTAATGTTTCTATTTTTAAAGCTTTTTATTTTTTAAATGTTCTATTTTATTTAATTGTTTTTTTATTTTCCCATTTTTAGAGCATTTATTTTATTTTTTTAATTTTATTTTTTATTTAATTTTAATTTTTAATTTTTCTATTTATAAAGCCTTATTTTATTTGGTTCTGTCCAGACCAACTCAAGCTGGTGATTGTGGTGGTGTTTGAGGGTCTTGCAGTTACCCCAATTAATACGTAGAGATGATGTTGTGAGGCCACAGTGTTACAGGTAGGGGTTAAACAGTTTTTTAGGGTCTTTCAGGTGATTTTTCAGGGATTTTTAGGGATATTTTAGGGCTTTTTTTGCGGAGTTTTTTAGGAATTCTCTGGAAATGTTTAGGATACCTTTAGGGCTTTTTCAGGGCTTTAAAAATAATTTTTAGGGTGTTTTAATGACTGTCTTACCGGGGCGCCCCAGCCACCCAAGCCACCCCGTGCTGGCGCCGCGGCGCTCCAGCCCAGCCTCCTGTCAGCGCCGCCCGTGGTCGCTTCCCCTCTCCTGCCGCAGCCGCTGCATGGCGGGCCGAGCTGCGCCTTCCCCACCGCACCCTCCCACTTCAGAGCTGCTGGATGGTGTGGCTCCGCCACCTCCTGCAACCACGGGCGTCCCGGCGTTCCCTTCCACTGCCGCAGCCGCAGCCCCGTTCCCGTTCCCGCAGCTCCGCCGCCTCCCGCACCCCCCGGCCCGCCCGCCGCCATGATGACTGCCTGCGCTGCAGTAGTGACGGAACCCACGCATGCGCAGTTGCTACAACCCCAGCACCTGTGATATCACTCCGCGCCGACTCATCGAACCACAGCGCTGCTTCCGGGATCAGCCGCACGCATGCGCAGTTCTATCTCCACGGCCCCGCCGCCACCCCCCACTGCTTTTGCCGCAGCTTTGGCACAGCCCGGTCCTGGTTCCGAGCCGCTGCGTGCCGCTGTCCGGCCACAGCCGGCATCCCTGTGCCCCGTCACACCACTTCTGCCGCCACTGCGTCTATACATGGCACCACAGCAGGCGAAAACTGCAGCACCTTGCATGTATCCTTCTGCGTCTCTCCTTCTGCCGGGCACCGAGAGATCCCCCTGCAGCGCGTAACCCTGAGCAACCGATACCTGGTGTGCCTCCGCGTTTTCGCCTTCCACACTCCTAGCACCCAGTGGGACTACTTTGTGTCACGATTTGTCTGCACAGCCACATCCATGCACACAAACCGGGCGACGAGGAGGAGGAGGAGGAGGGTGGAATATGATAGCTGCTTTAATAAATACAGGACAGACAGAGAATTATTTTGCCCCTGCAAATGCCAGCCCTTTGATCCCAACATAAAAGAATTTCAAAAAATAACTGTTCCCAAATAGCTCCAGAGTCCCCTCAGTGTTTGGGACAGATTTCTCGACCCAAAATTAGACAGTAAACCCTGAAAATTCGCCAGCATTAATGCCAAAATTAGAAAACTCACAAAAATCTTTTGATAATTTTCACCTAACAGACTGGTGTGAAAAACGCCAATCACTTGCTTTTAAAATTTTTGAAAGTTTAATAGTAATAAAATGGTTATAAAAATAGTCATACAATTAGAGTAATAATAATTTGGACAATTTGAATTAGGACAATATGAGACAACAAAAACAAAGAGTTACGGACGTCCGGGTACCTTTCTCTGGGCAGCACGGGCCCGAAAAAGGACCCCCGTTAACAAAGGATTAACCCTTAAAAGCAATAGCCTGTTGCATAGTCATACACTTCATACATGGTGCATAAATTCCATTCAAATACAGGATTCTGTCTGGTCATCATCCACTTCTTCCTTCTAATCCTAACAGCGCCTTGGAGGCAGGAAGAAGTTTGTTTCTTCTGATAAGAGGGCAATAAATTCTTTTTCTCTGAAAGATCCAGGTGTCCTGTAGCCACTATCTCGCTGCAAGTCCTTTCTTTAAAAAAAGTATTTTACATAGCATCGTTTCTATTTTAACAGTTTTTGTTACCTATAACTATATTTAACACACTACTTAAGAGAATTAATACAGCATTACTTTCTAACACAACACATATAATATTCATTTTAATGTTTCAAAAAAGCCAATCATAAAATACCTGCATTTTTCACAATCCCCATTCTTATTCTTTGTAAATCCTTTGGCTTGAGCAACATTTCTTATCTACTTGCATCTTCTGGACTATGCGGGCAAAATAGAACAGGGGATTACACAAGGAAGAAATATAAAAATAGTTGCAACACATAAAATGAAAGATCTTAATTTCTTCTAATACATTACCCTACCAGCTAGGTTTTAACATTGTTTTCTAATTTTTGGACCGGTACCTTGGTTGTTATATGCATATATATTTTTTTCTTCTTTGATTTCTTTTGCTTTTTCTAGAATCACTTTTCTGTGGTCATCAATTTTCAACAATTTGATATATTAACCTTTCTACAAACACCCCCTTCTTTGGCCAATAAATAGTGTAAAGCCAACCTATTCTGATACCCTACAGTTTTTGTTTGGCTTAGCTGACTTTATATTAACTCCAATGCCTGGGCAGCTCCATTTGCTATCATTTCTATAACTGCTTGGAGTCTTGTAATACGACTCAATAGATAATTTGGGGTCAATACAGAGTTAAGTTGCTGTGCTGGTTTTACCTTTTCGTTTATTTGTTTTTTTACCAAATCTCGAACCGTATCTTCAAGATTAAATGTAAAACAAATCCATCTCTCTCCTTTTGGACATTCAATTCCAAATCTATTACCACTTTTTCCTAAGTTTCTTGTAATCCAATAACTTACTCCATTTTGCCTACAGGTTCTTAATTTGGATGGGTTATAACAGTGGCTGTTGACATAGGTGTATGTAATAAAAGAGGAACTTTGGTTTCTTTCCACGTGATGCTTTCTGCAGCATTTGTGACACGATCTTGCTGGTATCCCGAAAGGGAAAAGAGAACAAATGAGTGCCAGAAACAGGAATAACAGAGGTCCAGTATGGCTTATGCTCCCACTTCCCAGGCCTGTGAGGTTGCAACCCACAGCAGGTGTATTTGATCTTCTCCGTGGCAAAATACAGAGGCCAATCTGGTCTTGCCCTCTATTTCCTTGTCACTTTCTCTTAAATAATTTCCAGGCAAATTGGTTTGGACACCCTTTAACTGTGGTCTCTTACCGTTCTTCAGGTATCTCTCATTCACCAGGCACTAATAATTCCCATCCACAAAGCTAAGTTATTACTTGAACACTTTTTGCAATAAGAGCATAAATGTTGTGAACTACAATACTAATTATTCTCACAATTCAAGCATTTACTTATAACCCAGCTAGCATGTCCAGTATTGGAATGAATCAAATAAAGTTTACTGATGGAAATGGTAATTCCCCTTCTCCCCTGTACAATTCTCAGGCTAAGGTCAGAACACAAAAACAGGCTTGATCCTTCTATCTGGAGTATTCCTCCCCTAAGGACATGTTTTATTCAGGCAAGACCAGAATAAAACCAGGCAGTGCTTGAAACCAGTGGTATAAGCGTTGTCTTAATTCTTAATTCTGTGTTGTTCTTTGTACATTTCTTGGATCATTTGCCTTTTTCCAAACTATTACCACTCAGTCCCCATTGGAAAGTCAGTTCGGTATCACCCGGTTTAAATGCGATAGTCCATTCCTCAGGTTCCTTCACAAGTCCTTTGATTCTGCTGGCATGAATTCACCCTCTTTCTGTGATTCTGATTGTTGCTTCAGTAGTACCTGGAAAGGACTTCTTAATAGCATAGTAATAAAAGAAAGATAATACTGCATTAACTTTTACCATTCACTTTTCTTCCAAACTTTTTGGGTTTAGATAAAAGCTTTTTCCACAGCAGTCTCTTCTTCTTCTTTTTCTTCTATCCAGCTGTGCTAATAGCTGCAGAGGCAAATTCTTCTTTTTGTGAGTTACAGTTAGTTAAATAAGAAAAACTAGACCAATTTTAACCCGAGATGTATCACATCTATTGCTTTTTACTTTTGGGGCAGAATTTAATTGTTTTAGCCTTTCATGCAAAAACCCCGCATTCACACTTCTGCTCTTTTCTAGCACCAAGATGTCATCACTTCACATTCTAACATCTCAGAGTTTGCTAACCACCTCCCTACTTCAACTTCTTTCTTCTCTTCTTACCTGTTTTTTTTGATTCAACACACCTCAGATGGTACGAAGTGAACCTAACTAAATTACTTCCAAAAGTAAGC
Organism: Agelaius phoeniceus; assembly: GCF_020745825.1. Taxonomy (NCBI): domain Eukaryota; kingdom Metazoa; phylum Chordata; class Aves; order Passeriformes; family Icteridae; genus Agelaius; species Agelaius phoeniceus. The sequence continues at coordinate 64,787 of NW_026531011.1, read as the reverse complement.
TTACAACTTTCTTTTACTAGGATTGCAGTAGCTGTTAAATACCTACTGGCTAGCTGTGGCTTACTGAGTCTAACATCTTTGATATATGAGCTACTAGATATTTTTTTACTCTTCCTTACTCTTGAATTAAAATTTTATGAGCTACTCCATTTTCTGTATTTATGTATAAATGAAAAATGACTTTTCTAACAAAGGTAAGCTTAAAGCTGGTACTTAGGCTAGTTTTAACTTAACTCTTTTAATTTAACAAGATCTTCTTTGGTCTGTTTTATATCATCTCCTTCTGTCCGTTTTTTTCATACACAAATTTTGCTACTTGTGTGTACCCCTCAATCTATAATATTTCAATAATCTAGGTAATTTTCTGATCTCTCTCTTTGGAGGGAGGGAGAATGAATAAAATTCTTGCAATTTTCTCATGGTTGGTTTTTTAGCTACTTTTATTTATTAAGTGTCTAAGATATTTTACCACTGGGTAGTGAGTCTGAGTTCTTTTATTAACCTCCCTTAAATCTTGTACTAGTCTATAACTCCCATCAGACTTTACTGGGGGAACAGGGATATTATGAGGAGACATACAAGGTTCTAATGCCCCATCCTTTATTAGTCCTTCTATTACCGGCTTCGAACCTTCCCGTCCTTCTAAAGATCCAGGATACTGACGTACACGTACGGGACAATCTTCTCTCTCAATTGTAACCCTTATGGGGTCGATATTTAATCCTCCCCTATTTCCTTCCCCACCTCAAACTTCTTTGTTGTTTTTTTTTTTTCTTCATCCTCTTTTAAATAATTTTAAAACTCTAGCTGTCATTTTCCCATTTTCTGATATAACTCCTGTTCTTAATTGCACTTGTAAGACTCTTCCCAATAAATTGCTACCTGCCCCTGGGACCAATAAGACATCTCCCATCCAAATATTAGTTTCTTCCCTCAATTACTACATCTTTAATGACCAGAAATGTAAAACTTTCCCTCTTTGCCCCTGTTACTTTCACTATACGTTTGCTCACACTATAAATTTTTGGAATATTTAACAGGCAGGTTCTCTCTGCCCCTGTGTCTATTACAAATTCCAATTCTTCTTCTTGGGGACCCACTTTTAAAGTTACCACAGGCTCCAGATGGTATTTGTCCCCCCCAGAAAATTAGAGCTTATGACCTCCCTATTCCTCCTCTGTGCCCATCTCTTTAAAGATTTTCAGATCTTCTGCTTACTTAGGACCATTTTCCTATTTCTCTTAAGTTTGTTTATCTATTTAGTTGCAGTTTCTTCTTTCCCCTCGAAAAGCTGTCCCTTAAAAACCTTTTTTTTTTCCCTGCATTTCGCCTTTGATATGCTGTTGCATTTATTCCTTTGATTATGTAATTACAATAATTATTCATGTGTTTACTCCCCTCCTCGTTATTTTTACCCCACTCAGGAGGTACAGTTGGCATTTTGTCTTCTCTGGGGGTCCCTGCAGATGATCTTTTTTCCTAAGCTTTTATTTCAGCTGCTCTGATTAATTGCCTTTCTTCCTGAGAAAAATATTATTTTCATTACAGACCACATCTCTTCTGAAGTATAAATGTTTGGACCTAAAAATTGGTCTAATTGTTCAGCTATGCCTATGGGATCCTCCAAATATCCCTTTTATTTATTTCTTAAAATTTCAGCCCTCAGACGAAGTCAAAGGAGCATTTACAAACCCTGGTCTGCCCCCTCCTATGGGAGCCTCTTTTAATGGAAATAGACCAATCCCTTTATCCCATTCTTTTGATGGTGGCCCTTGTGCCTTGGGACAACTTACAATAATTGCTCCCCGTGTCCAAGAGGCAAAAAGAAAAGCAGAAAGATTAGATCCTCCTGGGGACATTAATATGAAAGCAACCCTGATAGCAATTTTCACTCTCAGAACTCTGGAAAATCAACTGTTGCCAGCATTTTTCTACCTCATGGGGTTCCTCAGCTGCACTGACACAATTAAACAAGTTAGGGTGCTGGCTCAGCAGAGAAGTAAATGCCACCTCTGCTGCAATCAGTGATTTGTTGGCAGATGAAGAAGCGGTCAGACACGCCACTTTACAAAACAGAGCTGCCATTGATTTTCTTTTACTAGCACATGGGCACGGCTGTGAAGATTTTGAAGGATTATGTTGTATGAACTTACCTGATCATTCCGCTTCCATTCATAAACAGCTACAGAACCTAAAGGATTTAGCTAACCAAATTACAACAGGGGACCCATCTTGGCTAGACAGTTTGTTTGGCGGTCGGAGCTTTTGCACCTTGCCTAAAGGAACTCTGTAAAATAGGCTTGATTATTCTAATAGTAATAATTGTAGTTTTAGTAGCAGTAGCCTGTATACTTCAGTGTGTGCAAAGAATTATGAGTAAAACAGTGTCTAAAATCTTAGTTGTTCATCAGAATGGGGGAGAGATGTTGGGGAAGATGAAACAGGAAAGCCTTATAAATATGATTGCCTGGCAAAAGATTTTGAGAATATAGAAACTATAAGCAAGATTGAAATGAAAGCGAGCTTTGAGATCCCTCAGTTACTGAACAACAGGAAAACAACGGTGTGGCCAGCTGAAGGTAATCCCCTTTGATGAAACAACACCTTCTGCCTGCAGACAGCTCCAAGGGTCCGAGCAGACCCTGCCAGCTTGGCAGAAGGGGTCCAAAGAGGAGCTTTTAGGGTTTAAAATGTAACACAGAATGGTAATGTAGTGATTCTTATAGGCTGTATGGAAATGCTATAGGATTTGTGTATTGTACTAGATTGGTTAGTGGGAATTAGAATATTCAACACAGAAGATGCTTTATTGTATTGTAATGGGAACTTCACTCTCTTGCCCTTTTACTCGCTTACCCCTTTTTACTCTCTTATGCTTTTGCTCTCTTACCTCTCATCCTCTCTCCCCCTCTCTTCCCTCAGGCCTGCTCTGAGCTGTGCCTGGCAGCTCCCAGCAGGCCCCTGTCCCCGGGCCCTTTGCAATAAACCCCAAGTTCCAGCAGGCCCCTGCCCCCAGGCCCTTTGCAATAAACCCCAAGTTCCAAAAAGCCCCTGCACCCTGGCCCTTTGCAATAAACTCCAAACCCCAAAAGGCCCCTGCCCCTGGGCCCTTTGCAATAAACCCCAAGTTCCAAAAGGCCCCTGTCCCCGGGCCCTTTGCAATAAACCCCAAGTTCCAAAAGGCCCCTGCCCCCAGGCCCTTTGCAATAAACCCCAAGTTCCAAAAAGCCCCTGCACCCAGGCCCTTTGCAATAAACCCCAAACCCCAAAAGGCCCCTGCCCCCGGGCCCTTTGCAATAAACCCCAAGTTCCACAACCCGGCTTCAGAGATCTCTCGTCTCCGTCCGTCCCGACCGTGCTACCCCCTGATGCTCCTACAGGTAGAAACTCACTCACTAGCAAGGAAAAAATCCTTCCAATGCAGTTTTTTCTATTTTTATCCTCTGAGTGTCCAACTTCTTCTGCTAAATTTCTACAGATTGGAGTTCAAATTACCATTTCTGACCAGTGCAGGGACAAATGATGAAACATTCCTGAGTTATTCTTAGAAAAGAGTTCTGTGGGCCAAATCCCAGTGAGTCAGCTACTTGCCCTCTCCTGAGTGTGCCTGGCTCCTTCAGGCTCCAGCTTCATCCTGATTCCAAGGCTGTGGCCATTATTATGAGTGGCACCTGGGTTAGAGAAAGGCAAAGTGAAATGGCATTCCTGTGAGTGCAGTGGATGACCTTGTGTGCTGTAAGATGTGTGAATGCCTCTGCTCGGCTTCTGAAAAGCCTTGGGTGGGGGGCTCAAATAAACACCCTTTCTCACCCTGCTGCCTTCAAAACCACCCCCCCAACAATGACTCCTAACTGGATACCTGCTCACCCTCCCTCTCCCAGTCACAATCCTCAACTCACCTGAAGCCTCAATCTCAAACATCACCTTGGACCCTGGGCAGATCCCTCTTGTGACACGATGAATCTGCTGAAAAAAGTGTTGTAATTGACACAGTAAAAGGGGAAAGTTGAAAGCCCTCTCCTGGAACCCCACATGCTGCCTGGCCTGCTCAGATGCTGCCCCTTGGCAAAAGGGCTCTTCCCTTGGCATTTTCTCAAAGTGATGCTCCGTGCCCGGGTGGGTCTGGCTGCTCCCTAGTCCGTGCTGGATGCTCCAACCGTAGTTCCTGGAGGGACCCTTGGGATGCCCCCGTTAGCCCCTCTTACTCTTCATCTTATGGAAGTACCAGCCAGCACTCAATTTGCATGATCTAACCAAAGTAGCCATTTCACAGAAAAGCACTTTCTATAGCAATATTGAAAAACTATAGATTGAGGTAAAACCATCAAGTTTCTGCCTTCACTGGTGCAAAGTCACATGTTGTTTGAAGAGCATCCCACTGAATTTTCTAAAGATGTGTGAGTGTGTCATCTGCACCACAGGAGACAAAGCAGGGTTAAAACACTGAGCAAAACTGAAGTTAAACACAAGGTTCATCAACCTTGCAATAGAAGCTTGCAGAAACCTTTCAAGGCTCATCCAATAAAGCCCCGTGGCACTTTGTTCTTCCCCCTCCTCCCAAATCTCCATCCGTCTGAGCCAGCATCAGCAGGAAACTTTGCACGGAAGCTTGCCAGATAAAATAGCTATATCATCTGCCATTAGTTTTAGAGAGTTCTTCAAAAATAGGTTAAAAATTATTTTATCTATTATTTTTTAGCTGTGTCCTAAGTTAGGGATGGGCCAAGTCTTGTGTCTTTGTCTCACAGAAAGGTGGTTCACATGTCCTTTAATATCATATGTGCAAATATTTCCAATCTGCATTCTGCCTTATCAGAAGGCTAATTAATTGCTTTATTATACTATATTACATTACATCTAAACCCAATCTGCCAAGTACTCAACCCCGCACACAACTCATGACTGTCACCCAACAGTCCCGACACGTACACACGCTTGGCCCCGACAGGCCAAGGAAACAAAACACCCTCACTTTGGGTAAACAATCTCCACACTGCATTCTACTTCGGCACAAACACAGGCACAGTAAATGAGATAAGAATTGATTTTCCTTCCTCTGAGGTTCAGAGAATGGGAATCCCAGACATATTCTTGGGGAGAATTGTGCCTTGCTTTTCTCTGTGAAGAGAAATGAGGTGACAGGTGCACCCTTGCCTCCAGGGCAAAGAATCACAGAATGGTTTGGGTGGGAAGGGACCTTGAGGTTTATCTTTGATTTATGCAACACTTCAACAGGCAAGAGGGGGCTCATCTGCTTCAGAGCTGCTTGCTTTTCTCACACCGTTCATAAGCAAAGCCTGAAGCAAACCCTCCCGAGTTGCCCTATGGACCAGGGGACCCCTCAGCACTCAGCGATGCTGCCGGCAAAACCTCAAACTTTTACTCACACAGGGACGAGGCCGTGCACTCGGTCGTAACCCAGATTCTCTTTTTCCCACAGAATCCTCGAACTTCCTTTGTTCTCTCTGCAGGCCTTTTTGTAAGCACACCGATTAACAGACTACACAAGTTTCACCAGCAGACTTCAGCTAAATCCAAAATTGGTTTCTACCCCGAGTAAAATTTCCAACCCCCTGTCTCACCTGCAATGTTTGGAATTTTAGGAGGTGGCAGCCCACTCGAGATCAAAGGTCCTGGGCAGGGTGCAGGCCCACGGACACAGATGCCATCCCTTTTCCAAGGGAAACAAACCTCATCACCCCAGTTTCCTTACATCAGTTTGCCAAAGACGTTCACCGCTCCCAGGTCACTCAGAGTTCTCGTTGGCTGCAGACTCGGTCTTGGAGTTACGGAGTTACGCTTCCTCCTAACAGTCACCTCCTCACCTCAGCCCCCTGCTGCTGCGTCCCTTTCTCCACCCCTAACCCTACTCTGTTTTCCAGCCCGCCCTTGCTCCATCCCTCACTCTGCCCTTAACCCGTCCCACCACACTTCCCGCTCCATCCGTTACTTCACCCACCGCCCACCCGTGAGTCCCCTGCAGCAGCACGCAGGAGCCCGAACCCTCGGAGGACGGCGCAGCTCTCGCAGCAGGACAACACCCAGGCGAGACAGGCAGGGACAACGTCTGTGGGCTGCAGGGTGTCACAAGGGGCTGCGGGCTGAGGGGAGGGGGCTGGAGGGTGACACAGAGGATGGGGGGAGCTGAGAGGCAGAAGGGGGCGTTAGGAGCAAATGGGGGGCTCCAGGGTGGCACAGAGATGCTGAGAGGCTGGGAGCGGGGAGCTTGAGGGTGACAAGAAAAGGGTGAGGGGGAGCAGATGCCTTGAGGGGCAAAGTGGGGGCTGCTTGAGGGTGACAGGAGAACCAGCCCTCACACCACCCCTAACCTTACCCTAAAAACCACCCCTAACCAGGTGGAGAGTGCCCGGTGGAGGCCAGGGGGCCAAGGGACAATATCAGAGGTCTCGGGGTGGCACACAGACATTGCGGGCTGAGGGGCAAGGAGGGGGAGGCTTGACAGACGGAGAGCTCACACCGAGGGTTAGGGGTACAAAGGACACAGGGTACCAGGTAGGGTTAGGGTACAGGGGCAGCAGCCCTCAACCCAACCCCAAGGTCACCCTAAAGAGCACCCCTAGGACCCCAGTTTTCCCCAACAGCAGCACAAGGCAGTAACCCCAATGCTGGGACAGCCCCAGAAGTCTCCCAGCAGCTGCAGGCAGCAACCCTAATAAACAGGTAGCAATGATGTTTGTGGTCTAGAGAGTGACAGGAGTTGGGGGCTGAGCAGTTTTTTAGGGGTTTTTTTAGGGTTTTTCTCATGGCTTTAAAAGGATATTTCAGGGCTTTTTTGGAGGAGTTTTCCAGGAAATTTCTGGGAACATTTAGGATACTTTTAGGGCTTTTAAAAGATTTTGTTAGGGTATTTTAAGGGCTTTCGTAGTACTTTTAAGAATTGTTTGGGGGGGGGGTTGGGTGTTCTTGGGGGTTTTTTAGGACTATTGAGGGTATGTGGAGGACTTTTTAGGGCTAGGGTATTTTTAGGGTTTTTGAGGGAATTTTTAGGCTTTTTTAGGTTCTTATCAGGGCATTTTAAGGATTTTTGGGGTATTTTTAGAGCTCTTTTTGGACCATTTTAGGTATATTTAGGGATTTCTAAAGGTTCTTTGGGGATTTTTAGGGGTTTTTTAAAAGTATTGTATTTCCAGTGTATTCTAACAGCATTCTGAGGCTATTTTTAGGTTTTCATGGGGTTTATAGGACATTTTGAAGATCAGGGGGTTTTCAGGGAATTTTTAGGTTTTTTTAGGGTCTTTTCATGGCACAACACATGGACGCTGAGGGGCAGCTTGAGGGGCACTGTGGGGGCTTGAGGGTGACAGAGGCTGGGAGCTGAGGGAGGAACAGGGAGAGGGGACAGCGGGTGACACACAGAGACGCTGAGGGTGGCAGGGGCAGCTGTAGGGTGACGCAGAGAAGCTGGGGGCTGAGGGGCAAAGGAGAGGGGTTAAGGGTGACACACAGGAGCTGAGGGCTGGGGGGCAGAAGGACCAGTTGAGAGGTAAAGGGAGAGGGCTTGAGGGCTGGACAGTCCAGTGGAGATCAGGGGTGCACGGTACAGCTGTACCACCCCTCACCCCAGCCCTAACCTCAGCCTAAGCAGCCCCCCTGAAAACAGCCTTTTCCCCCAACAGCAGCACAACACAGCAACCCTAACAGCGAGACCAGACAGCAACCCTCACACAGCAGCACAATGACAGAACCCTCAGAGGACAACAGACCCACTGCAAAAAGGTAGGGACGACATCTGTGGGCTAGACAGCAAGAGGTAGAGTTCGGAGACTGAGCACGTCTTTGTGAGGTTTCTTTCCAGGACTTTTAAAGGTATTTAGGGGATTTTGGAAGGGACTTTTCTGGGACTTCTTAGGGTATTGTTGGGGCTTATTCAAAGCCATTTTATGAGTCTTTATAGCATATTTTGAAGATTACGGTCAGGGTCAGAGGAAACACCCTCAGAAAAGGCAGAGTTTTAGGACTGCAGGGGAATGCTTGAGCAAGGGGCCAGCAGTGGCACAGCGGGTTGGGTCCCACGCTGCCAGTCCGAAGGTTGTAAGTTTTAGACCCAGCTAAGCTGTTGTGGTTAGGGTTAGATGCTCTCAGCTTTGGTCTGGGAGAACTTCTGCACAGAAAAACTCACCCCCCGCGTCACCCGACGCCAGTTTGCAGGAGGTGCTCGGCACTGCCAGGGCAGCCCGAGTTCTCGGCGGGGGCAGCTTTGCTCCCGGAGAAATCCTGCGCCGGCCCTCTTCCCCGTAAAGCCAAACTCACCCCCGCTGCGCGTCGACGTCCGTTCGCAGGAGGCACGTGGCCCTCCAAGGGCGGCGAGAGTTCTCGGCGTCGGCAGCCGCGGTCCGTGAGAAATCGTTCTCTGCGGTTTTGGAGGCCGAATCGCCGTTTCGGCCACGGGCACACAGAGAGGAAAGACGGTTAATTTCCTTAGAAAGGGAAGTCTGGCACCCCATGGTTTAAGGGGCAGACGAAGGGCTGTGCAGGGGAAGGAACTCCTCACAGGACCTTTCTTCACCTCAAGCCCACTCCAAGGTCTACCAGCCCCCCGTGTGCCCAGCTGCTTTCAGAGGGTTACCCAGGCACACCCGCACAGGGAGCCGCTAGTCCAGAGGGGCTAACGGGGGCATCCCAAGGGTCCCTCCAGGAACTACGGTCGGAGCATCCAGCACGGACTAGGGAGCAGCCGGAGCCACCCGGGCACGGAGCATCACTTTGAGAAAATGCCAAGGGAAGAGCCCTTTTGCCAAGGGGCAGCATCTGAGCAGGCCAGGCAGCATGTGGGGTTCCAGGAGAGGGCTTTCAACTTTCCCCTTTTACTGTGCCAGTCCCTCCCCAGAGCCCCCAGACCCTCCACAGCACTCCCAGAAAGGAGAGGGGTTATTAGGAGAAAAAGGGTTTAGAAAAAAGAGAAAAAGCTTCCTTTTCCTTTATTTTTTGTGTTCAAACTGGGAGTGACTCTGCTTCCCCTGCAATTTTAGTGGTCTCAGTTGAAAGAATCCCTGCCTTTTCTATAGTGTTCGGGGTGTTAATTGACAGGGAGTCCTCATTTTCTATTATTTCCCAGTTTAAATAGAAGGGGAAAACCTTGACAATGTTTCTTATGGGTTTGAATTAAGGGGAGCCGGCCCCGTTTTGTTGTCCTGAGGCCTAAATTGAGGGAGAAGCCCAGCTGTACCCTCCATCTTAAGAGTTTGAACTGAGGGAAAAATCACTCTTTTTTCATCCCTGGAGAGATTTAAAGAGAGAGGAAAACCGCTCTTTTCCCAGTACTTAAGGAGAATAAATTAAAGGGCAGAAGCTCTTTATTTGCTATTGTATTAGTTTCAGTAGAGGTAACTGCCCCATTTCCTCTGCTTAAGGGGTTCACTGGAAGGAAGCTCTGCCTTTTTCAGCATTTTAAGGGTTTAAAACTACATTTCAGGGCCCTTCTTCCTGTGCCATAGGACCAAGTATCTCAGAGCAGGGTGAGCCTGGCATGCACTTAACCCTTACACTGCCTGGGAAGCTTTTATTTTCCTTATTTTTACTTATAATGTAGATAGGCCTAATTAGAGGTCCCAAGGAGACTCAGATGATTCATATCATAAGCATTCTTCTCCACTGGACTTAGTCACACGTGAAGTACTACTTAGTAGCCACTAAGGAATAATTATGTGAGTTAACATCAAATGAGCCAGTTTATCTAGTTATGCTGCCTAAACAGAAAGTTTTATTTCTTACCAGTTTCCTGCCCTTTTACTCCAAGTAGTTGCTGCAAAAAAAGAAAACACTGTTATTTTTCAGAAGAGTTTCCTTCTCTAACAAGCTCTTTTCTCCCCTTGAACTTGAGTCAGAGGAGCCAAACAGCCTCAGCTGTTCTGAGGGTTTTTATACCCGGTGGGATTGGCCCCCTCCCTTTTCCTGGGTGCCATGGGAACGAGAGGCGGGCACCATCAGGGGTATATTAACCCCAGCCTTTGCTCAGGGCCTTCATTCCCCCTCTGGGATGTGCTGGGATCACAGCTCTCCTCTCATTTCAGGTAAGAGGCTTTTTCAGCTTATCTCAGCTTGTTTTCAGCAGGTGTTTCTGGGCATCTAAAGCAACAGAGGCTTTGAAGATACTGTGAAGAAAACAGCATGGAATACAGGGAGTATTTAAGTTCCCAGCTTTGGGTTTAGGGGTGGTAAAGTGCATTTGTAATTTCTGGTTTTGTTCTTATTTTGCTTTGTATTTTTTTTAGGAGGAGTGCAGCTTCCAGAGACTCCAGGTTGTGTCAATTACAACACTTTTTTCAGCAGATTCATCAAGAGGGATCTGCCCAGGGTCCAAGGTGATGTTTGAGATTGAGGCTTCAGGTGAGTTGAGGATTGTGACTAGGAGAGGGAGGGTGAGCAGGTATCCAGTTAGGAGTTATTGTTGGGGGGGTGGTTTTGAAGGCAGCAGGGTGAGAAAGGGTGATTATTTGAGCCCCCACCCAAGGCCTTTTAGAAGCCGAGCAGAGGCATTCACACGTCTTACAGCACACAAGGTCATCCACTGCACTCACAGGAATGCCATTTCACTTTGCCTTTCTCTTACCCAGGTGCCACTCATAATAATGGCCACAGCCTTGGAATCAGGATGAAGCTGGAGCCTGAAGGAGCCAGGCACACTCAGGAGAGGGCAAGTAGCTGACTCGCTGGGATTTGGCCCACATACCTCTGAACTCATACTTTGGTTTTGTTTTTCTTTATTGTAGCTGACCGAGAGGCTAACAGGTAATCACGGGGCCCTCCGAGGCAGACTCATTTCAGGTGCAACGTGGATTCACATCACCGATCATCCAAAAGATAAGTCTGGGCCACGGCCTGGAGATGGGACAATGGGAGAGTAGCAGGTTGGGAGTTCCTGGGACAGATTTAAAAATTAGCAGAGGGAAAAGCAATCTCCTCCAAGGGGCCTCTTAGGACAGCTAAAGGGAGAGGCTCTACTTGTGACGGCAGCTTTCAGGCGGGCAGCGCAGAACAGTTCTGGTCCACGTCGTGTTGTCCGGCGTACCGTGTTACCTAGTGTGTCTTTGGGGTCCCTTTCGCCTTTTCCCCTCGAGACCCTCACCACAAGCATAATGTGTTGTGTTTGTTGTCCCCCTGTTTGTCACGTTCTGTGTCACGGGTGTCTGCACGTATTTGTGCCGGAGCTGCTCTGCCCTGCCCTGCCTCATAGCCTGCTGCAACAGGACAAGTCCCAGGGACTCGCAGTTTGTGGGACGTTGCCAGACTCTAGTTGATATTCCTAGATAGACAGGAGATGTTTGGAGCTGTGAAGTTATCCTGCAGTCCTTTGACTTTTGTCCTCACTTTCTTTCAGACGCAGAAGGATAAAATCCAGGGCAAAATCCATCCACCCATCCCGAGTGAGGAGGTTCCCCCGAGCAGGTCAGTCACCGTTTGTCTCTGCAGGGGGAGTGTAAAGTGCGGCTCTGTTACAGCTCTGGTCTTTTTCTTTTTAGGATGTAAAGCTGCATATCAGCAGTCAAGGTGAGGTGGGCAAGGTGAGCATTGAGTAGGGTACAGAAGCAGTTGTTATTGTTCCAGTCTCACTTTGCGGTGCGGCTCTAAGCATCCGTTTCTGCACTTTAGGCAATCCACTCGGAGTACACCGAGCCCCAGTCACCAACCGGCTGATGCACCGGGTGCGCCGCTCTCCCGAGCCCTGCGGAAGAATCACAGGACTTGTCGATGAAGCCTCTGCCTTTTCTGTTTAAAGGTGTCACCAGGGTAGCCTTGGGCACCGGCCGAGGAGTCACGGTGAGTCGGGGAAGTAGGGAGGAGGAGTGAGGGTCCGCTCAGGTTTCAGCCATGCCAAATCACCTCATCTCCTTTTAACCCAGGCTTACCCCGTGACGATGGCATCAACCTCGGAGCGCGGCCGAAGGGTGCGGCCCCAGGAGCCAGGCATTCTTGGGAAAACGGTGAGTGGCAGAATTGTTGGGTTTTGGTCAGTGTGCTGCAGAGATCATGCATTGATATTTGCATTTCTTTCATGTAGCTGACTAAGAAACAACAGGAAGTTGTTGAACAACAGTGCCAGCAGGAACTTCCCAGATGTTGAGGCTGCCTTCTTTTGCACCTGACACGGACCTGCATCCCCAGATGTCTGAGAGATAAGTAGAGGGCTACAACCCAGAGAGGGGATGAAAGCGGGGCGCTGGGTAGGGACCCACTGGGAGGGGTTTTGGAGTCCCCTTTGGAGATGGGGGCGTCCATGAAGCGGCCCCTTAGGCCCCATAAAAGCAAAGCCTGACTTTGGATCACAGTGCTGAGGTGCGCAGGGCAGAGCAGTCCCGGTGTGTATCGTGTCACTTGTCTTTTGTGTATTATGTGTTGTTTGCATATGTCATGTCTTTTACTTTAGGCCTTTGAGGGGCCTGTCAGAAACCCTGGCATCATTGTTAGCATCTATGATCTCTGCATTCCTTGGCCTGGCACCGATGCCATAGAACTTTGGACTCAGGAGCTCAGACAGGCATCAGACTCTCTTGTCTCTTTAGAAGCATCCGGTCAGGTGTCTTTTCAGGTCTTGTTCTGAGCTGTGTGGACAGCTGTGCCCCGCCAGGATCCATTATGGTGGACTAGGACATGAAAGAACGTGAGGGCAGGTAGAGGCTTCTGGCCGTGGGATTCTCGGGCATCCATCTTTGCAGTTCTTGGAATAAATCATTCGGTTAGCATCTTCTTCCTCCAGGTTTCTCTGAGCCTCATCAGCTCACCATCGGTCTCCCCTCGGTCATCTCCTTTTGCATTCTCTCAGTCCTCGCAGCCATTTTCCTTGCCAGGAGCTTTCTGTCCGTGTTGTGTCCCCGTTGTCTGTCACGTCCTGTCCTGTGTCACGGGTGTGTGCACACACATTTGTGCCGGAGCTGCTCTGCCCTGCCGCGTAGCCTGGTGCAATAGGAGAAGTCCCGGGGACTTGGAGTTTGTAATGTGGGGTGTAGTTGGACTCTAGGTGGGATTTGTAGATGGACACAGGATATCTGGAGCTCTTAAGTTATCCTGCAACAGCTTGACTCCTGTCCTAACTTTTTTTTCAGATTCAGATGGATTAAATGTGTGCCAGAGGGCCCCATCCCGGGTGAGTGGTTTCCCCCGAGCAGGTGAGGCACCATTTGTCTGTGCAGCAGAAGTGTATGTGGTGACTCTGTTACAGCTCTGTTCTTTGTCTTTCTTTTTAGGAACTAAGTCTGGGTACCAGCAGCCAAGGTGAGCAGTGGAGAGAAGTAGCTGTTACTGCTCCAGTCTCAATTTCTGGTGCTGCTCTAAGTTTCCATTCTCTTTTTTGTGGTCTAGGCAATCCACTCGGAGCCTGCCAAGGCCCCGTCACCAGCCGGCCGATGCACCGGGTTCCCTGCACGTGTGAGCCCTGTGGATGCGTTACAGGACCTGGTGAGGAAGCCCTGAACTTTTCTATTTAAAGGTGCCCTCCGGGTGGCCTTGGGCAGCTGCCCAGGAGTTGCGGTGAGTAGGGGAAGTAGGGAGGAGGAGCGAGGGTCCCCTCAGGTTTCAGCCATGCCAAATCACCTCATCTCCTCTTAACCCAGGTACCCCTGTGACGATGGCCTCGGTCTCCGAGTGTGCCCCTAGCGTGCGGCCCGAGCAGCCGAGCGTTCTTAGGAGCATGGTGAGTAGCAGACTTGTGGGGTTTTGACCAATGGGCTGCCAAGATCAGGCACTGATGTTTGGTTTTCTTTAATACAGCTGTCTGAGAGACACCAGCCCGGTGCCAGCAGGAGCTTCCCAGCTGACGAGGTGGCCTTTCTTCACACCTGAGACCGGCACCCCAGCTGTGCGAGAGATAAGTAGAGGGCCACGACCCACAGGGGGGATGAAAGCAGGGTGCTGGTTTGGGTATTACTGGGAGGGGTTTTTGAGTCCCCTTTGGAGGTGGGGGGATGTCCCTGAAGCGGCCCCTTAGGCCCCATAAAAGCAAAGCCTGACTTTGGGTCCCAGTGCTGAGGTGTGCAGGGCAGAGCAGTCCCGGTGTGTATCGTGTCCCTTGTCTTTTGTGTATTATGTGTGTTTGGATATGTCATGTCTTTTACCTTAGGCCTTGGAGGGGCCTGTCAGAAACCCTGGCATCATTGTTAGCATCTATGATCTCTGCATTCCTTGGCCTGGCACCGATGCCATAGAACTTTGGACTCAGGAGCTCAGACAGGCATCAGACTCTCTTGTCTCTTTAGAAGCATCCGGTCAGGTGTCTTTTCAGGTCTTGTTCTGAGCTGTATGGACAGCTGTGCCCCGCCAGGATCCATTATGGCGGACTAGGACTTGAAAGAACGTGAGGGCAGGTAGAGGCTTCTGGCTGTAGGATTCTCGGGCATCCATCTTTGCAGTTCTTGGAATAAATCATTCAGTTAGCATCTTCTTCCTCCAGGTTTCTCTGAGCCTCATCAGCTCACCATCAGTCTCCCCTCGGTCATATCATTTGGCATCTTCTCAGTCCTTGCAGTCATCCTTCTTGCCAGGAGATTTCTGTCCGTGTTGTGTCCCCGTTGTCTGTCACGTCCTGTCTGTCCTGTGTCACGGGTGTCTGCGCACACATTTGTGCCGGAGCTGCTCTGCCCTGCCTCATAGCCTGGTGCAATAGGAGAAGTCCCGGGGACTTGGAGTTTGTAATGTGGGGTGTAGTTGGACTCTAGGTGGGATTTGTAGATGGACACAGGATATCTGGAGCTCTTAAGTTATCCTGCAACAGCTTGACTCCTGTCCTAACTTTTTTTCAGATTCAGATGGATTAAATGTGTGCCAGAGGGCCCCATCCCGGGTGAGTGGTTTCCCCCAAGCAGGTGAGGCACCATTTGTCTGTGCAGCAGAAGTGTATGCGGTGACTCTGTTACAGCTCTGTTCTTTGTCTTTCTTTTTAGGAATTAAGTCTGGATACCAGCAATCAAGGTGAGCAGTGGAGAGAAGTAGTTGTTATTGCTCTGGTCTCAGTTTCCGGTGCTGCTCTAAGCTTCCATTCTCTTTTTTGCGCTTTAGGCAATCCACTCGGAGCCTGCCAAGCCCCCGTCACCAGCCGGCCGATGCACCGGGTTCCCTGCACGTGTGAGCCCTGTGGATGCGTTACAGGACCTGGTGAGGAACCCCTGAACTTTTCTGTTTAAAGGTGCCCTCCGGGTGGCCTTGGGCACCTGCCAAGGAGTTGCGGTGAGTCGGGGAAGTAGGGAGGAGGAGCGAGGGTCCCCTCAGGTTTCAGCCGTGCCAAATCACCTCATCTCCTCTTACCCCAGGCACCCCCCGTGACGACGGCCTCGGTCTCCGAGCGTGCCTGAAGCGTGCGGCCCGAGCAGCCGAGCGTTCTTAGGAGCAGGGTGAGTAGCAGACGTGTGGGGTTTTGGCCGATGGGCTGCCAAGATCGGGCACTGATGTTTGGTTTTCTTTAATACAGCTGTCCGAGAGACACCAGCCCGGTGCCAGCAGGAGCTCCCCAGCTGACGAGGTGGCCTTTCTTCGCACCTGAGACCGGCATCCCCAGCTGTGCGAGAGATAAGTAGAGGACCACGACCCACAGAGGGGATAAAAGCAGGGGGCTGGTTTGGGTATTACTGGGAGGGGTTTTTGAGTCCCCTTTGGAGGTGGGGGGTGTCCATGAAGTGGCCCCTTAGGCCCCATAAAAGCAAAGCCTGACTTTGGATCACAGTGCTGAGGTGCGCAGGGCAGAGCAGTCCCGGTGTGTATCGTGTCACTTGTCTTTTGTGTATTATGTGTTGTTTGCATATGTCATGTCCTTTACCTTAGGCCTTTGTGGGGCCTGTCAGAAACCCTGGCATCATTGTTAGCATCTGTGATCTCTGCATTCCTCGGCCTGGCACCCAGGCCATAGAACTTTTGACTCGGGATCTCAGACAGGCATCAGACTCTCTTGTCTCTTTAGAAGCATCCGGTCAGGTGTCTTTTCAGGTCTTGTTCTGAGCTGTGTGGACAGCTGTGCCCCGCCAGGATCCATTATGGCGGACTAGGACTTGAAAGAACGTGAGGGCAGGTAGAGGCTGCTGGCCGTGGGATTCTCAGGCATCCATCTTTGCAGTTCTTGGAATAAATCATTCGGTTAGCATCTTGTTCCTCCAGGTTTCTCTGAGCCTCATCAGCTCACCATTGGTCTCCCCTCGGTCATCTCCTTTTGCATTCTCTCAGTCCTTGCAGCCATTTTCCTTGCCAGGAGCTTTCTGTCCATGTTGTGTCCCCGTTGTCTGTCATGTCCTGTCTGTCCTGTGTCACGGGTGTCTGCACACATTTGTGCTGGAGCTGCTCTGCCCTGCCCCATAGCCCGGTGCAATAGGAGAAGTCCCGGGGACTTGGAGTTTGTAATGTGGGGTGTAGTTGGACTCTAGGTGGGATGTGTAGATGGACAGAAGATATCTGGAACTCTTAAGTTATCCTGCAGCCCTTTGACTTTTGTCCTAACTTTCTTTCAGATGCAGAAGGATAAAATCCAGGGCAGAGCCCCCCATCCCAGGTGAGGGGATTGCCCCGAGCAGGTCAGTCACTGTTTGTCTCTGCAGAGGAAGCATAAATGGTGGCTGTTACAGCATTGTTCTTTGTCACTCTTTTTAGGAGGTCAAGGCTGAGAGCAGCAGTCAAGGCTGAGTGGGCGAGGTGAGCATTGAGTAGCGTACAGAAGCAGTTGTTATTGCTGAGGTCTCAGTTTCTGGTGCAGCTCTAAGCATCTCCTCTTGTTTTTTTTTATTGTAGGTGGTCCACTTGCCATCTATCCTGGCTGAGCATGCCCATGCCAGGTGGGTGAGAGCTTAAGGTATCAGTGTGGCATCCTTGTCTGATTTGGGAGGTTGTGTTTTCACAGTATCTCAGCAAATTTTCTGCTTTGTTTCTTTGCAGGTGCTGTCACTGCCCTAGGCATGCCCCGGAACAGAGGAGGGCAGGTGAGTCGGAGTTTAGGCAGGCTGACTCATAGGTGAGTGTTATGCAGCAGCATGTTAAGCGTGTCCCTTTTCTTTTCGCAGGTATGTTCCGGGCAGCCTCTGGAGTCAAATCAAGATTTGAGGTGAGCCAGGGCAGTGCTGCGGAGGAGTCCCAAGGATTACTCTCTTTCAGGGCAATAGTCACCTTTTCTGTTTTGTCTTAGCTACCCAGAGGAGCCTCATAGCCAAAGCTTGGAAATGGCAGCACCGAAGCACACACGGAGAGCATCTCCACGTCCACGTCCGACCGAGGATGGATTTTGTCCGCTCCTCTTCCAAAAGCTAAGTGTCGGGGCCAGTGGTTGGGAGCAGGGGAATAGCCTTTACTCTCACAGGAGGCAATCAGATGTCAGCTTAGGGGACAGGTCTGTAGCGGGGCGGGCTCTCTGGAAGTAAAGGGAGAGGGTTTCCCCTCAGCCTCGCCTGAGCCTTTGCCGGGCAGGGCAGTTCCGACCCATCTTCACATTTTCGCGTACTTCGCGTCGTCCGCCTCCCTCGGCCCGACGTCGTCACGGATCTTTCCCCCGAGGAGCTCGCCTTCATGTCCGGAGCTACGGCCACGGTCACCCGGCAGTCGGCTTCCTTCTCTAGGCTCGCCGAGCCTCTCGAGCATCCTCTTAACTGCTGTGGCACTAACTTCTTTTAACGAGTTACATTTCATCATCACGTGCTCTCGTCATAGGGCTTTCTTTCCTTTGGTATCATCAGCCTCTGGCTCATCTTGCACTAGGAATCTCAGGTCCCTAAGGGGACAGTGCCAGGCAGTTGCCACTTGTCTCTGTGTTATGTCGTCCGTGTCTGTGTTATGTAGTCTGTCCATTGTCTTACGTGTCACAGGCCTTTGTTACGTCTCAACGCTTTATGGGCACTATTCCGTGCCACATCGCTCGTATTCTACTCATGTTCCTTTCCGGATATCCCTTATTCCGGCATCTTTGCATTTTTACTCTTTGAGACAGGAATGTCTCAAAGGGACAAGATGTTCTCATCCATCTTCCTTCTCACTACCAGCTTTGTAGTGCCTTTTTTTCCACGCCATTCTCTTGGACTTCTGGAGGATACGTCTTACGCCCTCCTCACGTGACTGCAGCAGTTCTATAGGTTCCATCTTCTCAAAGGGTATAGGGCTCAAGAATTAGTATCTTCCAGAGAGTTACCTCAAGTCTTGGCTTATACTGTATGTGCTTACATTGTTTGTACCTATGCTGACTTATACTGTATGTGCTTACATTGTTTGTACCTATGCTGGCTTATACTGTATGTACTTATATTGTGTGTACCTATGTTGGCTTATACTGTATGTACTTACTTACATTGTGTGTACCTATGTTGGCTTACACTGTATGTACTTACACTCCATGTACACTTGCACTGTATGCGTCAGCTTATATCGTTGTACCACTTATGGTCGGAGCTGCCCTGCCCTGGCACGTAGTCACAGTTAGGTAGAACAGTTATAAAAACTTTCCTGTTCATCTGTCTTTTATGGGATTTTGGGTAGAAAATTTATTGGTCCAGAGTGGGGACAAGTCCTAGCTGTCAGCCACTCGTTGACCGCTTCCTGTCGTCCCACAGGTCCCCGAGGCTACTGATTTCCCCAGAATCTACCATTTGATGTCGAGGAGCGGCAGCCAGAAGAAGCGTGGAAGCACGTTCTTCAGCGTCTCGAGTAAGAGCCGCAGGGAACGTTTAAATGGGAGGAGTGCGTGAGCGTGTGTGAGAGCACGTGTCTGTGTCTGTCTGTGTCTGCTCGTCTCTGCGTGTGTGAGCGCATGCTGACTGGATTTAACCGTGTGTGTGACTGTTGCTTTTCAGGTTTTTCAACTCATTTGTAAATTTAGAGTAAAAAATCCCTAGCCGGGTTTCCCCCCGGCTGGGTTTTTTTTTTCTTTTTTTTTTCCCCCCCGGCTGGGTTTTTTTTTCCCGGGTCCCGGTCGGTCTGCGAGGCGACGTTCCTCGCCAAAGTTTGGGCACGGACCGGCCAGGGACCGGGTATTTCGTCAGGCAGGAGGATTTTTTGGAGGCTCCTGGGAACCACGTTCCCGAGGAGCAATGATTGCTGGGGTGTAATTTAGCAGTTGTGATGAGAGGGATGGTGAGTTTGTGTGTCATGTGAAGGGGGTGTTAATGGTAGATGAGTGTTGTTTTTTGTGTGCTTTTGTTGTTTTGGGTGTCCTGTAACAATAAATCCACATGTAATGAAAATAGAAAAAGGTTATCATCTTGTGTTAATATGTGTGGTGTGTTGTATTGCTCTGTATTGCAGGGTGAGCACAGGGTGAACTCTCTCCTCCTTGCTGTGACACCTGGGCTGGCAGGAATGACACAGTGACCTCTGCCAGCTGATGCTGCCTGTGCCATCACCTGGCACTGACATGTTTGATGAAAATCCTTTCGCTGGGTTTTTTCTCCTGAGAAGCCTCAGAACAGAAATGGAACCAATAACAATCTGCTGGCTGTGGAGTGTGGGCTGGAGATGGTTTAGCAACAGGGGCATCTTGGGTTGTTCTCCTGTGCATTGTTTCTACTTGATGACCAATCATGGTCCAGCTGCATCGAGGCTGTGAGCAGTCCCAGGTTTTTATTATTCATTCCTTTCCAGCTTTCTGATGTCTCCTTGCTCTTTTAGTATAGTTCTAATATCTCATTTTCTTTTAATATAATAGAGATCATACAATAATATTTCAGCCTTCTGAAAGGTGGAGTCAAGATTCTCGTCTCTTCCCTCATCCTGGGGACCCTCAAACACCACCACAATCAGCAGCCGAGCGGGTTTGTGTGAGCCTCTCAGTAACACTTGGGCAGACACTCTCTGTGCCCCGAGGGTGCTGAGGGGCACCTGGGCTGGGGGCAGACACTCTCTGTGCCCTGAGGGTACTGAGGGCACCTGGGCTGGGGGCAGACACTCTCTGTGCCCCGAGGGTACTGAGGGCACCTGGGCTGGGGGCAGACACTCTCTGTGCCCTGAGGGTACTGAGGGCAGCTGGGCTGGGGGCAGACACTCTCTGTGCCCCGAGGGTACTGAGGGCACCTGGGCTGGGGGAGACACTCTCTGTGCCCCGAGGGTGCTGAGGGCACCTGGGCTGGGGGCCTTTGCAGCACAAGAGACACCAGAGACATCGGTAGATGATAAAGGGCCGACTCTTAGCAGGGGTTAATCCAAGGTTTTATTAGGAGTCCCAAAGGAGCTCCTGCACCTCAGGGGCCTGCTGCCCACAGCCCCGGGAGATGTGCCAAGGTTACATTTAAAGGGAGATGGAAACCGAAAGTAGATAACATCCTACCAACCATTAAGTGACCCTAAGGGATGGATGCTGGGGGATAGACATATAGGAGAGTGGATGGGGCAAGGCTTGGGGGGCTGACCCCTGGCCTCTAGGTGATCACTCGACGACTTGGACTGAAACTTCTGGATGGAGGGGATGGGAGGCTGAGTGATTGACAGAGAGCCAGGGTGGGGGTTTGGGGATGATCTCATCCCGGGAGAGGGATAACACAGGTAAAGGGAGGAGGGTACAGTTTGGGATAAACCATTTGGGAAAAATATGGGGATACAAAACAAAATTACTTCAAAGTATTACAAAGTATAAAAATGCACTACAGCAGGGTTGGGCAGCACCAAATAGAATAGAATAAAATGCTTTAAAAAGAGAAAAATTAAAAATAAAATTAAATAAAATTAAAATAACAAAATTAATTAAAAATAAATAAAAAACAAAAACTCTATAGTGCTGTAAAGTGCCGTAAAAGTTCCATAAAAGGTAGTGCCGTAATGCAAGACCCTCAAACACCACCACAAACACCAGCTTAAATTGGTCTGGGCAGCACCAAATAAAATAAAATAAAAAGCTTTAAAAATAGAAAAATTAAAAATAAAAATTTAATAAAAACAAAATTAAAAAAAAAATGCTTTAAAAAGAGAAAAATTAAAAATAAAAATAAAAATTAAAAAAAAATTTAAAAAAGCATTTAAAATAGAAAAATTAAAAATTAAATAAAAAAATTTAAAAAATAAAATAAATGCTTTAAAAAGGGAAAATTAAAAATAGAAATAAATAAAAATAAAAATTAAAAAAGTAAAAAAAAGCTTTCAAAAAATAAAAATGAAAAAAAAATTAAATAAAAATAAAAGTAATCAATAAAATAGAAAGCTTTGAAAAGAGAAAAATTAAAAATAAAAATTAAAGAAAAAATAAAATTTAAAAAATAAATGCTTTAAAAATAGAAAAATTGAGAATAAAAATAAATAAACAATAAAATTTAAAAAATCAAAAAGCTTTGAAAATAGAAAAATTAAAAATAAAAATTAAATAAAAAACAAAATTAAAAAAATAAATGCTTTAAAAATAGAAAAATTAAAAATAAAAATTAAATAAAAACAAAATTAAAAAATAAATGCTTTAAAATCAGAAAAATTAAGAATAAAAATAAATTAAAAAGAAAATTAAAAAAATAAAATAAAAAGCCTTAAAAATAGAAAAATTAAAAATTAAATAAAAAACAACCACAACAAAAGCTTTAAAAATAGAAAAATTAAAAATAAAAATTAAAGAAAAAATAAAATTTAAAAAATAAATGCTTTAAAAATAGAAAAATTGAGAATAAAAATAAATAAACAATAAAATTTAAAAAATCAAAAAGCTTTGAAAATAGAAAAATTAAAAATAAAAATTAAATAAAAAACAAAATTAAAAAAATAAATGCTTTAAAAATAGAAAAATTAAAAATAAAAATTAAATAAAAACAAAATTAAAAAATAAATGCTTTAAAATCAGAAAAATTAAGAATAAAAATAAATTAAAAAGAAAATTAAAAAAATAAAATAAAAAGCCTTAAAAATAGAAAAATTAAAAATTAAATAAAAAACAACCACAACAAAAGCTTTAAAAATAGAAAAATTAAAAATAAAAATTAAATAAAAAATAAAATCAATAAAATAAAATAAATAGCTTTAAAAATAGAAAAATTAAAAATAAATAAAAAACATTAAAAAAACAAAATAAAAAGTTTTAAAAATAGAAAAATTAAAAATAAATAAAAAATAAAATTAAAAAAACAACATAAAAAGTTTTGAAAATAGAAAAATTAAGAATAAAAATTAAATAAAAAACAAAAAAAAAAAAATAAATGCTTTAAAAATAGTAAAAATAAAAATAAAAAATAAAATAAAAAGCTTTAAAAATAGAAAAATCAAAAAATAAAAATAAATAAAAACTAAAATTAACAAAAATGTAAAATAACAATAAAAAAAATTTTAAAAACAATTAAATAAAAAATAAAATTAAAAAATAAATGCTTCAAAAATAGAAAAATAAAAATAAAAAATAGAAAACAAAATTGAAAAAATAAAAGTAAATAAAAAAAATTAGCCAAAATTTAAAATAACAAAAAAAATTTAAAAACAATTAAATAAAAAATAAAATAATAAAATAAATGCTTTAAAAATAGAAAAATAAAAATAAGAAATAGAAAACAAAATTGAAAAAATAAAATAATTGCTTTAAAAATAGAAAAATTAAAAATAAAAAGAAAAAGCTCTTAAAATAGAAAAATTAAAAAAATTAAAAAATAAAAAAATAAAATAAAATAAAATTAAAATTGCTTTAAAAATAGAAAAATTAAAAAAAATTAAAAACTTAAAAAAATCTTTAAAACAGAAAAATTAAAAATTAAATAAAAAAATTTAAAAAAATTCATTTTTATTTTTAATTTATTTAGAAAAAAAAATTTAAAAAAAGCTTTAAAAATAGAAAAATAAAAAAATAAAAATAAATAAAACCCAAAATTAACAAAATAAAAATAATTAAAAATACATGAAAAAAAAAAAAAACACTGTAAAGTGCTATAAAGTACCATAAAAGTTCCATAAAAGGTCGTGCTGTAAAGCGCGACTGTCGAAAAAACTGTCGTAAAAGGTTTCAAAAAACTGTCGTAAAAGGTGTCGTAAAGCGCGACTGTCGCAAAACTGTAGTAAAAGGTGCCGTAAAGTGCGACTGTCGTAAAACTGTAGTAAAAGGTGCCGTAAAGCGGAACTGTCGTAAAACTGTCGTAAAAGGTGCAGTAAAGCGCGACTGTCGTAAAAGGCGCCGTAAAGTGCAACTGTCGCAAAAGGGGCCGTAAAGCGCGACTGTCGCAAAACTGTCGTAAAAGGTGTCGTAAAGCGCGACTGTCGTAAAAGGTGCCGTAAAGCGCGACTGTCGCAAAACTGTCGTAAAAGGTGCCGTAAAGCGCGACTGTCGTAAAACTGTCGTAAAAGGGGCCGTAAAGCGCGACTGTCGTAAAAGGGGCCGTAAAGCGCGACTGTCGCAAAACTGTCGTAAAAGGTGCCGTAAAGCGCGACTGTCGTAAAAGGCGCCGTAAAGCGCAACTGTCGTAAAAGGTGCCGTAAATCGCGACTGTCGCAAAACTGTCGTAAAAGGTGCCGTAAAGCGCGACTGTCGTAAAAGGTGTAAACTTTTTACGACAGTCGCGCTTTACGGCACCTTTTACGACACTTTTACGACAGTCGCGCTTTACAAAATTACCTTTTATGGTACTTTACAGCACTTTACGGATTTTATTTTGTTTTTTATTAATTTTTAATTAATTTTATTTTTTAAATTTTTTAAATTTTATTTTTATTTTTAATTTTTTTAATTTTAAAACTTTTTATTTTATTTTTATCTTTTATTTTTAGTTTTAATTTTTTTATTTTTAAAGCTTTTTTCTTTATTGTTTTAATTTTATTTTTATTTTTTAGTTTCAATTTTTCTACTTTTAAAGCATTTTTTTATTTTTAAATTTTATATTTTATTTAATATTTATTTTTGCTTTATCTATTTTTAAAGCATTTATTTTATTTTTTTATTTTTTTATTTAATTTTTAGTTTTGATTTTTTTATTTTTAAAGCATTTATTCTTTTTTTTACTTTTAATTTAATTTTTATTTTTGATTTTTCTATTTTTTTATTGTTTATTTTTTATTTAATTTTTATTTTTAATTTTTTTATTTTTAAAGCATTTATTTTATTTTTTTAATTTTATTTTTTATTTCGTTTTTAGTTTTCATTTTTTAGTTCTAAACTATTGATTTTATTTTTTTAATTTTATTTTGTATTTCATTTTTATTTTTGCTTTATCTATTTTTAAAGCATTTATTTTATTTTTAATTTTTTATTTAATTTTTAGTTTTGATGTTTCTATTTTTAAAGCATTTATTTTATTTTTTAGTTTTTATTTAATTTTTATTTTTAATTTTTCTATTTTTTTCTTTATTGTTTTAATTTTATTTTTTATTTAATTTTTATTTTTAATTTTTTTATTTTTAAAGCATTTATTTTTTATATTTTATTTTTTATTTTATTTTTAGATTAAATTTTTTATTTTTAAACTATTTTATTTTTTAATTTTATTTTTATTTAATTTTTAGTTTTGATTTTTTTGTTTTTAAAGCATTTGTTTTAATTTTATTTTTTATTTAATTTTTATTTTTGATCTATTTTTTTCTTTATTGTTTTAATTTTATTTTTTATTTAATTTTTGTTTTTAATTTTTTTATTTTTAAAGCATTTATTTTTTTTATTTTTTATTTTATTTTTAGGTTAAATTTTTTATTTTTAAACTATTTTATTTTTTTAATTTTATTTATATTCCATTTTTATTTGTTGCTTTTTCTATTTTTAAAGAATTTATTTTATTTTTTTAATTTTATTTTTTATTTAATTTTTAGTTTTGATTTTTTTGTTTTTAAAGCATTTGTTTTAATTTTATTTTTTATTTAATTTTTATTTTTGATCTTTCTATTTTTAAAACTTTCTTTTTTTATTTAATTTTTAGTTTAAATTTTTTTATTTTTAAAGCATTTATTTTTTTATTTTATTTTTTATTTCATTTTTAGTTTAAATTTTTCATTTTTAAACTATTTTATTTTTTTTATTTTATTTTTTATTTCATTTTTATTTTTTGCTTTTTCTATTTTTAAAGCATTTATTTTATTTTTTAAATTTTATTTTTTATTTAATTTTTAGTTTTGATTTTTTTATTTTTAAAGCATTTGTTTTAATTTTTTAATTTAATTTTTATTTTTGATCTTTCTATTTTTAAAAATTTATTTTAGTTTTTATTCAATTTTTAGTCTTAATATTTTTATTTTTAAAACATTCATTTTATTTTTTAATTTTATTTTTTATTTATTTTTAGTTTTGATTTTTCTAAAGCATTTATTTTATTTTTTAATTTTTTTTAGTTTTTAGTTTTAATGTTTCTATTTTTAAAGCTTTTTATTTTTTAAATGTTCTATTTTATTTAATTGTTTTTTTATTTTCCCATTTTTAGAGCATTTATTTTATTTTTTTAATTTTATTTTTTATTTAATTTTAATTTTTAATTTTTCTATTTATAAAGCCTTTTATTTTATTTTATTTGGTTCTGTCCAGACCAACTCAAGCTGGTGATTGTGGTGGTGTTTGAGGGTCTTGCAGTTACCCCGATTAATAGGTAGAGATGATGTTGTGAGGCCACAGTGTTACAGGTAGGGGTTAAACAGTTTTTTAGGGTCTTTCAGGTGATTTTTCAGGGATTTTTAGGGATATTTTAGGGCTTTTTTTGCAGGAGTTTTTTAGGAATTCTCTGGAAATGTTTAGGATACCTTTAGGGCTTTTTCAGGGCTTTAAAAATAATTTTTAGGGTGTTTTAATGACTGTCTTACCGGGGCGCCCCAGCCACCCAAGCCACCCCGTACCGGTGCTGCGGCGCTCCAGCCCAGCCTCCCGTCAGCGCCGCCCATGGTCGCTTCCCCTCTCCTGCCGCCGCCGCTGCATGGCGGGCCGAGCCGCGCCTTCCCCACCGCACCCTCCCGCTTCAGAGCTGCTGGATGGTGTGGCTCCGCCACCTCCTGCAACCATGGGCGTCCCGGCGTTCCCTTCCACTGCCGCAGCCGCAGCCCCGTTCCCGTTCCCGCAGCTCCGCCGCCTCCTGCACCCCCCGGCCCGCCCGCCGCCATGATGACTGCCTGCGCTGCAGTAGTGACGGAACCCACGCATGCGCAGTTGCTACAACCCCAGCACCTGTGATATCACTCCGCGCCGACTCATCGAACCACAGCGCTGCTTCCGGGATCAGCTGCACGCATGCGCAGTTCTATCTCCACGGCCCCGCCGCCACCCCCCACTGCTTTCGCCGCAGCTTTGGTGCAGCCCGGTCCCGGTTCCGTGCTGCTGCGTGCCGCTGTCCGGCCACAGCCGGCATCCCTGTGCCCTGTCACGCCACTTCTGCCGCCACTGCGTCTATACATGGCACCACAGCAGGCGAAAACTGCAGCACCTTGCATGTATCCTTCTGCGTCTCTCCTTCTGCCGGGCACCGAGAGATCCCCCTGCAGCGCGTAACCCTGAGCAACCGATACCTGGTGTGCCTCCGCGTTTTCGCCTTCCACACTCCTAGCACCCAGTGGGACTACTTTGTGTCACGATTCGTCTGCACAGCCACATCCATGCACACAAACTGGGCGACGAGGAGGAGGAGGAGGAGGTTGGAATATGACAGCTGCTTTAATAAATGCAGGACAGACAGAGAATTATTTTGCCCCTGCAAATGCCAGCCCTTTGATCCCAACATAAAAGAATTTCAAAAAATAACTGTTCCCAAATAGCTCCAGAGTCCCCTCAGTGTTTGGGACAGATTTCTCGACCCAAAATTAGACAGTAAACCCTGAAAATTCGCCAGCATTAATGCCAAAATTAGAAAACTCACAAAAATCTTTTGATAATTTTCACCTAACAGACTGGTGTGAAAAACGCCAATCACTTGCTTTTAAAATTTTTGAAAGTTTAATAGTAATAAAATGGTTATAAAAATAGTCATACAATTAGAGTAATAATAATTTGGACAATTTGAATTAGGACAATATGAGACAACAAAAACAAAGAGTTACGGACGTCCGGGTACCTTTCTCTGGGCAGCACGGGCCCGAAAAAGGACCCCCGTTAACAAAGGATTAACCCTTAAAAGCAATAGCCTGTTGCATAGTCATACACTTCATACATGGTGCATAAATTCCATTCAAATACAGGATTCTGTCTGGTCATCATCCACTTCTTCCTTCTAATCCTAACAGCACCTTGGAGGCAGGAAGAAGTTTGTTTCTTCTGATAAGAGGGCAATAAATTCTTTTTCTCTGAAAGATCCAGGTGTCCTGTGGCCGCTATCTCGCTGCAAGTCCTTTCTTTAAAAAAAGTATTTTACATAGCATCGTTTCTATTTTAACAGTTTTTGTTACCTATAACTATATTTAACACACTACTTAAGAGAATTAATACAGCATTACTTTCTAACACAACACATATAATATTCATTTTAATGTTTCAAAAAAGCCAATCATAAAATACCTGCATTTTTCACAATCCCCACTCTTATTCTTTGTAAATCCTTTGGCTTGAGCAACATTTCTTATCTACTTGCATCTTCTGGACTATGCGGGCAAAATAGAACAGGGGATTACACAAGGAAGAAATATAAAAATAGTTGCAACACATAAAATGAAAGATCTTAATTTCTTCTAATACATTACCCTACCAGCTAGGTTTTAACATTGTTTTCTAATTTTTGGACCGGTACCTTGGTTGTTATATGCATATATATTTTTTTCTTCTTTGATTTCTTTTGCTTTTTCTAGAATCACTTTTCTGTGGTCATCAATTTTCAACAATTTGATATATTAACCTTTCTACAAACACCCCCTTCTTTGGCCAATAAATAGTGTAAAGCCAACCTATTCTGATACCCTACAGTTTTTGTTTGGCTTAGCTGACTTTATATTAACTCCAATGCCTGGGCAGCTCCATTTGCTATCATTTCTATAACTGCTTGGAGTCTTGTAATACGACTCAATAGATAATTTGGGGTCAATACAGAGTTAAGTTGCTGTGCTGGTTTTACCTTTTCGTTTATTTGTTTTTTTACCAAATCTCGAACCGTATCTTCAAGATTAAATGTAAAACAAATCCATCTCTCTCCTTTTGGACATTCAATTCCAAATCTATTACCACTTTTTCCTAAGTTTCTTGTAATCCAATAACTTACTCCATTTTGCCTACAGGTTCTTAATTTGGATGGGTTATAACAGTGGCTGTTGACATAGGTGTGTGTAATAAAAGAGGAACTTTGGTTTCTTTCCACGTGATGCTTTCTGTAGCATTTGTGACACGATCTTGCTGGTATCCCGAAAGGGAAAAGAGAACAAATGAGTGCCAGAAACAGGAATAACAGAGGTCCAGTATGCCTTATACTCCCATCTCCCAGGCCTGTGAGGTTGCAACCCACAGCAGGTGTATTTGATCTTCTCCGTGGCGAAATACAGAGGCCAATCTGGTCTTGCCCTCTATTTCCTTGTCACTTTCTCTTAAATAATTTCCAGGCAAATTGGTTTGGACACCCTTTAACTGTGGTCTCTTACCGTTCTTCAGGTATCTCTCATTCACCAGGCACTGATAATTCCCATCCACAAAGCTAAGTTATTACGTTAACACTTTTTGCAATAAGAGCAAAAATGTTGTGAACTTCCATACTAATTATTCTCACAATTCAAGCATTTACTTATAACCCAGCTAGCATGTCCACTATTGGAATGAATCAAATAAAGTTTACTGATGGAAATGGTAATTCCCCTTCTCCCCTGTACAATTCTCAGGCTAAGGTCAGAACACAAAAACAGGCTTGATCCTTCTATCTGGAGTATTCCTCCCCTAAGGACATGTTTTATTCAGGCAAGACCAGAATAAAACCAGGCAGTGCTTGAAACCAGTGGCATAAGCGTTGTCTTAATTCTTAATTCTGTGTTGTTCTTTGTACATTTCTTGGATCATTTGCCTTTTTCGAAACTATTACCACTCAGTCCCCATTGGAAAGTCAGTTTGGCATCACTTGTTTAAATGCGATAGTCCATTCCTCAGGTTCCTTCACAAGTCCTTTGATTCTGCTGGCATGAATTCACCCTCTTTCTGTGATTCTGATTGTTGCTTCAGTAGTACCTGGAAAGGACTTCTTAATAGCATAGTAATAAAAGAAAGATAATACTGCATTAACTTTTACCATTCACTTTTCTTCCAAACTTTTTGGGTTTAGATAAAAGCTTTTTCCACAGCAGTCTCTTCTTCTTCTTTTTCTTCTATCCAGCTGTGCTAATAGCTGCAGAGGCAAATTCTTCTTTTTGTGAGTTACAGTTAGTTAAATAAGAAAAACTAGACCAATTTTAACATGAGATGTATCACATCTATTGCTTTTTACTTTTTGGGCAGCATTTAATTGTTTTAGCCTTACAAACCCATTCTTCAGGAAAAAAAACCAAAACCCAAAAAACTTCTTTTTAACAGCAAACAAAACACACAAAAGAAAAGACCAAAAACCTTCTTACTTAAGAAAAACAAACTACTTTGTGAGGTTTGGAGAGTCAGCAATCTCTGCTTTGATTTTATCTTTTAGTGCTAGCCCCCCTCCCGCTCTTTTCACGGCCTTGCTGTCAATGCCGTGCTGCCACTTGGCTGCAGGGCCGGAGCAGGGGAGAACAGCCACGGGCACGGGGACCCTGGGGGCAGCCTTGGGTCCCTTTTGCCCTCTCTCTCTCTTCTTCTCTCTCTTTCTCTTTCCTTCTCTCTCTCGGCCCACTTACTGGGGCCGACACTGCCATCCTCGACTCGGGACCCCGGCAGCCTGGGAGCCCCCCGGCAGTTCCGCCACGGAGCCAGCCCGCTCCTGCCCGGCAAACCCGTGTGTCCCCTGCTGCCAGCACCGCCGCCGGGTCACCTCCATGGATCGGTGCCTGCCGCAGCCCCCGAGACCCCGCCGCTCGCAGGGAGCGGGCAGACACCTCCCAGCCTTGACAACCCCAAACCTGGCGTCCCCAGGTGCTCCTGACATTCCTTTCCTTTCTCTAGTCAACTTCTCCTCTTTTCCCTTCAAGGAGAGCCCGTTCTGCTAAACCCTTTCTGGACCTCAGTTCGGCATTGAATAACCTCCTAACAACCGTGTGTTAAGACACTTCCTTGCCTTTCATGCAAAAAACCCACATTCACACTTCTGCTCTCTTCTAGCACCAAGATGTCATCACTTCACATTCTAACATCTCAGAGTTTGCTAACCACCTCCCTACTTCAACTTCTCTCTTTCTTCTCTTCTTACCTGTTTTTTTTTGATTCAACACACCTCAGACGGTATGAAGTGAACCTAACTAAATTACTTCCAAAAGTAAGCTTACAACTTTCTTTTACTAGGATTGCAGTAGCTGTTAAATACCTACTGGCTAGCTGTGGCTTACTGAGTCTAACATCTTTGATATATGAGCTACTAGATATTTTTTTACTCTTCCTTAGTCTTGAATTAAAATTTTATGAGCTACTCCATTTTCTGTATTTATGTATAAATGATAATAACTTTTCTAACAAAGGTAAGCTTAAAGCTGGTACTTAGGCTAGTTTTAACTTAACTCTTTTAATTTAACAAGATCTTCTTTGGTCTGTTTTATATCATCTCCTTCTGTCCGTTTTTTTCATACACAAATTTTGCTACTTGGGCGTACCCCTCAATCTATAATATTTCAATAATCTAGGTAATTTTCTGATCTCTCTCTTTGAAGAGGGAGGGAGAATGAATAAAATTCTTGCAATTTTCTCATGGTTGGTTTTCTAGCTACTTTTATTTATTAAGTGTCTAAGATATTTTACCACTGGGTAGTGAGTCTGAGTTCTTTTATTAACCTCCCTTAAATCCTGTACTAGTCTATAACTCCCATCAGACTTTACTGGGGGAATAGGGATATTGTGAGGAGACATACAAGGTTCTAATGCCCCATCCTTTATTAGTCCTTCTATTACCGGCTTCGAACCTTCCCGTCCTTCTAAAGATCCAGGATACTGACGTACACGTACGGGACAATCTTCTCTCTCAATTGTAACCCTTATGGGGTTGATATTTAATCTTCCCCTATTTCCTTCCCCACCTCAAACTTCTTTGTTGTTTTTTTTTTTCTTCATCCTCTTTTAAATAATTTTAAAACTCTAGCTGTCATTTTCCCATTTTCTGATATAACTCCTGTTCTTAATTGCACTTGTAAGACTCTTCCCAATAAATTGCTACCTGCCCCTGGGACCAATAAGACATCTCCCATCCAAATTTTAGTTTCTTCCCTCAATTACTACATCTTTAATGACCAGAAATGTAAAACTTTCCCTCTTTGCCCCTGTTACTTTCACTATACGTTTGCTCACACTATAAATTTTTGGAATATTTAACAGGCAGGTTCTCTCTGCCCCTGTGTCTATTACAAATTCCAATTCTTCTTCTTGGGGACTCACTTTTAAAGTTATCACAGGCTCCAGATGGTATTTGTCCCCCCCAGAAAATTAGAGCTTATGACCTCCCTATTCCTCCTCTGTGCCCATCTCTTTAAAGATCTTCAGATCTTCTGCTTACTTAGGACCATTTTCCTATTTCTCTTAAGTTTGTTTATCTATTTAGTTGCAGTTTCTTCTTTCCCCTCGAAAAGCTGTCCCTTAAAAACCTTTTTTTTTTTTTTTGCATTTCGCCTTTGATATGCTGTCACATTTATTCATTTGATTATGTAATTACAATAATTATTCATGTGTTTACTCCCCTCCTCGTTATTTTTACCCCACTCAGGAGGTACAGTTGGCATTTTGTCTTCTCTGGGGGTCCCTGCAGATGATCTTTTTTCCTAAGCTTTTATTTCAGCTGCTCTGATTAATTGACTTTCTTCCTGAGAAAAATATTATTTTCACTACAGACCACATCTCTTCTGAAGTATAAATGTTTGGACCTAAAAATTGGTCTAATTGTTCAGCTATGCCTATGGGATCCTCCAAATATCCCTTTTATTTATTTCTTAAAATTTCAGACCTCAGACGAAGTCAAAGGAGCATTTACAAACCCTGGTCCGCCCCCTCCTATGGGAGCCTCTTTTAATGGAAATACACTAATCCCTTTATCCCATTCTTTTTGGATTTTTATCTTCTATAGTTTTTCTCCCGTATTTTTAGGATGAATCAGGAGAGGGCTTTCTTTTACCTGAACTTTTAGTGTTTCGATAAGGTGATTCCTTTAGAGAGTTCCCCTGAGCAGCCGGAGCTGTGGTTACCAAGGGAACGGAGCTCAGGGCGGGACGGGGGAACTCGGCACAGCTCAGGGTCTGGGTCCTCCAAAGGCGGGGTCTGCAGGGGGAATCGCCCGAGGGGATCGGCACAGCTCAGGGTCTGGGTGCTCCAAAGGCGGGGTCTGCAGGGGGAATCGCCCGAGGGGCTCGGCACAGCTCAGGGTCTCGGTCCTCCAAAGGCGGGGTCTGCAGCCGGGATCGCCCGAGGCGC
The DNA here is from genome assembly GCF_020745825.1 of Agelaius phoeniceus. Taxonomy (NCBI): domain Eukaryota; kingdom Metazoa; phylum Chordata; class Aves; order Passeriformes; family Icteridae; genus Agelaius; species Agelaius phoeniceus. The sequence goes on along the minus strand of NW_026531011.1, from coordinate 32,488 downwards.
TCGGCACAGCTCAGGGTCTCGGTCCTCCAAAGGCGGGGTCTGCAGCCGGGATCGTCCCAGGGGCTGTTCCGGTGCAGACCGAGCCGCAGCGTGGATCGGCCCCACGTGGCTCACGGCGGCTGATCCGGCAGAGACCAAGCCGGCGACTGACCCCGGCTGCAGCGGCGGGAGCCGAGCAGAGTCAGGGCAGCCGGGGATGGGACAGACGGGACCCCCCCTCGGTGCGGTCAGCGCGGTACCCACGGTGCACGCGGCAGGACGGACCCCCCGCCCCTTCCGCCCGGCACGGCCAGCGGAGCGGCCGCGGGCCCGGCGGCCGGGACCGGGACAGACGGACCGGAACAGACGGACCGGAACAGACGGGCCGGGACAGACGGGCCGGGACAGACGGGCCGGGCCGGAGCCGGCACAGGGGCTGGGGCAGCCGCGAACGAGTGGGGGAACAAACAGGAATGGATGAGGTAATATTTCTTTCCCAGCCTTATACTTTCACCATTTTTCTTTTATTGCCTTTAAAAATGTTATTTTCTTACAATCTCCCCCCTGCCCAGCATGTGGTATATCCTTTTTTTTTCCTGGATTAAACGGTTTTTACAAATAAATCCAGAGCTTACCAAAGCAAACTTCTGCTTGGATACTTCGAAATGGTCGACGAGTTAAGTCACGACCTTCTTATGTTGTTTTTCTCATCACCCTTTTATTTATCCTTTGGCAAATTATACATCTTTCAGTTACTTGTTTTTCTACTCCAAAAATCGCAATGCATCCATAGTTCCTTACAAAAAATGATCGCACAAAGCCTGAGTATCCCACTGGGCGTTTTGATACATGTCCTCTGCTATTCCCTACTAAGCATTTTATTATCTGTCTTCCATCAAGATGTTTCTATTTCCCCCATTTATCTTTTTCGCCACCTATCTTAATTCGCCTTTTTTTTTTTGCTTCCCTAAACTTTGGAATTTCCAATTTTTCCTCATTTGGAGTTAATATTAACTCTTTCAGCTCCATTTTCTGCTGCATCTTTAGCTTCCTGATCTGCCAAATTATTTTCAGGGTCTTTACCCTGAAAATGCCAACCCTTTGATCCAACACAAAAGAATTTCGAAAAAGAACTGTTCCCAAACAGCTTCAGAGTCTCCCCAGTGTTTGGGACAGATTTCTGACCCAAAAAGAGACACTAAACGCTGAAAATTCATCAGCATTAATCCCAAGTTAGAAAACCCACAAAAATCTTTTGATAATTTTCACCTAACAGACTAGGATGAAGTCAGAGGCCAGATTTGCAAAGAAGAAAGTCTAAATCCTCTAGCTATGCCTGTGCCATTCAGCCAGCAAGCCGCCGGTCCTAGAACACGGGTGGCTATCCCACCTCCTGAGATAAAAGAATTGCGAAAAGCAATAAGGGACGTGGTATCTGCTCCCCATATTTTAAGCAACTGCTGAAAAGGACAGTCCTGGAAGGACATACACTCACACTGAATGACTGTAAAAATCTTGCTAGTATAATTCTCACAGACTCACAATATACGCTATGGGAACTCAAATGGAAAAGACTGCTTACAGGGGCACTAGCCACTTATAGACAAAGTACCGATGCAGACCTTCGTACCCTTGTCATGTCTAAGCTGACTGGTGACCCTCCTGATGATCAGAATGATAATCGAGTGAATTTACCCAAAACAGCGTTAGATGACATTAAAAAGATGGCTCGCAGAGCCTTTTTGCAAATTCAGCCTGCAGGAAGTTTTGAAAAAGCCTATAATCTGATTAGGCAAGACTCGTCTGACCCATTTACCACATTTGTGGGCCGGGTAACGCAAGGAGCAGAAAGACAATGCGGCGATAATATGGCTTGCCCAATAATGATACGGGACATTATTGAAAATAATGGCAATGCAGAATGTAAAAGAGTTATCAAAGCCCTAGGAAAAGAAAAACCCACAGTGCCTGAAATGATGGATGCCTGTAACAAAATTGGGAGTCCACAGCAAGTGGCAATTATCCAGGCAAATGAACTTGGAAAAACTCTAGGAGAAAAAATTGAAAGGGCTCTTACAGCTCAAACAGCGCAAGCAGTCGCACAGGCAGCACAAACAGAAGCTTTACCTGTCAATCAACCAAAGACGAATGTCTGGGTTGCTTTAGCCGGGTCTGCAGGCTCCGATACCATCGATCTATCTGACACAAGCCCTGACAAACCTTGTTCAACCTGTCTAGTCGGAGTACCTTTCCCAAAGGGTTTTGATAATGTTACTCCTGATAAGTATTGGTCATATGATAATCATCACGTATCTCCAACTCCCAGCCAGAAACACCAAACTTACATTGATAATTCTAAAGCTGATAAATCTGACCTTCAAGAGCTAGAAATCCTAGGTTCATTAACTATGGATACCTGTTACTTCTTTCATTTCCTAGGAGAAGACGGCCCTCATTTAAAGGTTACCCCATATCACCCAGCTTATAGCAATACGAATTCTCGTCTCCGTCCGTCCCGACCGTGCTACCCCCCCGATGCTCCTACAGGTAAAAACTCACTCACTAGCAGGAAAAATCCTTCCAATGCATTTTTTTCTATTTTTATCCTCTGAGTGTCCAACTTCTTTTGCTAAATTTCTACAGATTTGAGCTCGAATTACCATTTCTGACCAGTGCAGAGACAGATGATGAAACATTCCTGAGTTATTCTTACTCTTCATCTTATGGAAGTAGCCAGCACTCAATTTGCATGATCTAACCAAAGTAGACATTTCACAGAAAAGCACTTTCTATAGCAATATTGAAAAACTATAGATTGAGGTAAAACCATCAAGTTTCTGCCCTCACTGGTGCAAAGTCACATGTTGTTTGAAGAGCATCCCACTGAATTTTCTAAAGATGTGTGAATGTGTCATCTGCACCACAGGAGACAAAGCAGGGTTAAAACACTGAGCAAAACTGAAGTTAACAAACACAAGGTTCATCAACCTTGCAATAGAAGCTTGCAGAAACCTTTCAAGGCTCATCCAATAAAGCCCCGTGGCACTTTGTTCTTCCCCCTCCTCCCAAATCTCCATCCGTCTGAGGCAGCATCAGCAGGAAACTTTGCACGGAAGCTTACCAGATAAAATAGCTATATCATCTGCCATTAGTTTTAGAGAGTTCTTCAAAAATAGGTTAAAAATTATTTTATCTATTATTTTTTAGCTGTGTCCTAAGTTAGGGATGGGCCAAGTCTTGTGTCTTTGTCTCACAGAAAGGTGGTTCACATGTCCTTTAAGATCATATGTGCAAATATTTCCAATCTGCATTCTGCCTTATCAGAAGGCTAATTAATTGCTTTATTATACTATATTACATTACATCTAAACCCAATCTGCCAAGTACTCAACCCCGCACACAACTCATGACTGTCACCCAACAGTCCCGACACGCACACACACTTGGCCCCGACAGGCCAAGGAAACAAAACACCCTCACTTTGGGTAAACAATCTCCACGTTGCATTCTACTTCGGCACAAACACAGGCACAGTAAATGAGATAAGAATTGATTTTACTTCCTCTGAGGTTCAGAGGATGTGAATCCCAGAAATATTCTTGGGGAGAATTGTGCCTTGCTTTTCTCTGTGAAGAGAAATGAGGTGACAGGTGCACCCTTGCCTCCAGGGTAAAGAATCACGGAATGGTTTGGGTGGGAAGGGACCTTGAGGTTTATCTTTGATTTATGCAACACTTCAACAGGCAAGAGGGGGCTCATTTGCTTCAGAGCTGCTTGCTTTTCTCACACCTTTCACAAGCAAAGCCTGAAGCAAACCCTCCCGAGTTGCCCTATGGACCAGGGGACCCCTCAGCACTCGGCGATGCTGCCGGCAAAACCTCAAACTTTTACTCACACAGGGACGAGGCCGTGCACTCGGTCGTAACCCAGATTCTCTTTTTCCCACAGAATCCTCGAACTTCCTTTGTTCTCTCTGCAGGCCTTTTTGTAAGCACACCGATTAACAGACTACACAAGTTTCACCAGCAGACCAGCTAAATCCAAAATTGGTTTCTACCCCAAGTAAAATTTCCAACCCCCTGTCTCACCTGCGATGTTTGGAATTTTAGGAGGTGGCAGCCCACTGGAGATCAAAGGTCCCGGGCAGGGTGCAGGCCCACGGACACAAATGCCATCCCTTTTCCACGAGAAACTAAACTCATCACCCCAGTTCCCTTACATCAGTTTGCCGAAGACGTTCACCGCTCCCAGGTCACTCAGAGTTCTCGTGGCTGCAGACTCGGTCTTGGAGTTACGGAGTTACGCTTCCTCCTAACACTCACCTCCTCACCTCAGCCCCCTGCTGCTGCGTCCCCTTCTCCACCCCTAACCCTACTCTGTTTTCCAGCCCGCCCTTGCTCCATCCCTCACTCCGCCCTTAACCCGTCCCACCACACTTCCCGCTCCATCCGTTACTTCACCCACCGCCCACCCGTGAGTCCCCTGCAGCAGCACGCAGGAGCCCGAACCCTCGGAGGACGGCGCAGCTCTCACAGCAGGACAACACCCAGGCGAGACAGGCAGGGACAACGTCTGTGGGCTGCAGGGTGTCACAAGGGGCTGCGGGCTGAGGGGAGGGGGCTGGAGGGTGACACAGAGGATGGGGGGAGCTGAGAGGCAGAAGGGGGCGTTAGGAGCAAATGGGGGGCTCCAGGGTGGCACAGAGATGCTGAGAGGCTGGGAGCGGGGAGCTTGAGGGTGACAAGAAAAGGGTGAGGGGGAGCAGATGCCTTGAGGGGCAAAGTGGGGGCTGCTTGAGGGTGACAGGAGAACCAGCGCTCACACCACCCCTAACCTTACCCTAAAAACCACCCGTAACCAGGTGGAGAGTGCCCGGTGGAGGCCAGAGGGCCAAGGGACAATGTCAGAGGTCTCGGGGTGGCACGCAGACATTGCGGGCTGAGGGGCAAGGAGGGGGAGGCTTGACAGATGGAGACCTCACACTGAGGGTTAGGGATACAAAGGACACAGGGTACCAGGTAGGGTTAGGGTACAGGTGCAGCAGCTCTCAACCCAACCCCAAGGTCACCCTAAAGAGCACCCCTAGGACCCCAGTTTTCCCCAACAGCAGCACAAGGCAGTAACCCCAATGCTGGGACAGCCCCAGAAGTCTCCCAGCAGCTGCAGGCAGCAACTCTAATAAAAAGGTAGCAATGATGTTCGTGGTCCAGAGAGTGACAGGTAGGAGTTGGGGGCTGAGCAGTTTTTTAGGGTTTTTTTTAGGGTTTTTCTCATGACTTTCAAAGGATATTTTAGGGCTTTTTTGGAGGAGTTTTCCAGGAAATTTCTGGGAACATTTAGGATGCTTTTTCAGGGCTTTTAAAAGATTTTGTTAGGGTATTTTAAGGGCTTTCTTAGTACTTTTAAGAATTGTTTGGGGGGGGATTTGGGTGTTCTTGGGGTTTTTTTAGGACTATTGAGGGTATGTGGAGGACTTTTTAGGGTTAGGGTATTTTTAGGGTTTTTGAGGGAATTTTTAGGCTTTATTAGGTTCTTATCAGGGCATTTTAAGGATTGTTGAGGTATTTTTAGAGCTCTTTTTGGACTATTTAGGGTATATTTAGGGATTTCTAAAAGTTCTTTGGGGATTTTTAGGGGTTTTTTAGAAGTATTGTATTTCCAGTGTATTCTAACAGCATTCTGAGGCTATTTTTAGGTTTTCATGGGGTTTATAGGACATTTTGAAGATTAGGGGGTTTTCAGGGAATTTTTAGGTTTTTTTAGGGTCTTTTCATGGCACAACACATGGAGGCTGAGGGGCAGCTTGAGGGGCACTGTGGGGGCTTGAGGGTGACAGAGGCTGGGAGCTGAGGGAGGAACAGGGAGAGGAGACAGCGGGTGACACACAGAGATGCTGAGGGTGGCAGGGGCAGCTGTAGGGTGACGCAGAGAAGCTGGGGGCTGAGGGGCAAAGGAGAGGGGTCAAGGGTAACACACAGGAGCTGAGGGCTGGGGGGCAGAGGGACCGGTTGAGGGGTAAAGGGAGAGGGCTTGAGGGCTGGACAGTCCAGTGGAGATCAGGGGTGCACAGTACAGCTGTACCACCCCTCACCCCAGCCCTAACCTCAGCCTAAGCAGCCCCCCTAAAAACAGCCTTTTCCCCCAACAGCAGCACAACACAGCAACCCTAACAGCGAGACCAGACAGCAACCCTCACACACCAGGACAAGGACAGAACCCTCAGAGGACAACAGACCCACTGCGAAAAGGTAGGGACGACATCTGTGGGCTAGACAGCAAGAGGTAGAGTTCGGAGACTGAGCATGTCTTTGTGAGGCTTTTTTTCCAGGACTATTAAAGGTATTTAGGGGATTTTGGAAGGGACTTTTCTGGGACTTCTTAGGGTATTGTTGGGGCTTATTCAAAGCCATTTTATGAGTCTTTATAGCATATTTGGAAGATTACGGTCAGGGTCAGAGGAAACACCCTCTGAAAAGGCAGAGTTTTAGGACTGCAGGGGAATGCTTGAGCAAGGGGCCAGCAGTGGCACAGCGGGTTGGGTCCCACGCTGCCAGTCCAAAGGTTGTAAGTTTTAGACCCAGCTAAGCTGTTGTGGTTAGGGTTAGATGCTCTCAGCTTTGGTCTGGGAGAACTTCTGCACAGAAAAACTCACCCCCCGCGTTTCCCAACACCAGTTTGCAGGAGGTGCTCGGCACTGCCAGGGCAGCCCGAGTTCTCGGCGGGGTCAGCTTAGCTCCCGGAGAAATCCTGCGCCGGCCCTCTTCCCCGTAAAGCCAAACTCACCCCCGCTGCGCGTCGACGTCCGTTCGCAGGAGGCACGTGGCCCTCCAAGGGCGGCGAGAGTTCTCGGCGTCAGCAGCCGCGGTCCGTGAGAAATCGTTCTCTGCGGTTTTGGAGGCCGAATCGCCGTTTCGGCCACGGGCACACAGAAAGGAAAGACGGTTAATTTCCTTAGAAAGGGAAGTCTGGCACCCCATGGTTTAAGGGGCAGATGAAGGGCTGTGCAGGGGAAGGAACTCCTCACAGGACCTTTCTTCACCTCAAGCCCACTCCAAGGTCTAGCAGCCCCTCGTGTGCCCAGCTGCTTTCAGAGGGTTACCCGGGCACACCCGCACAGGGAGCCGCTAGTCCAGAGGGGCTAACGGGGCATCCCAAGGGTCCCTCCAGGAACTACGGTCAGAGCATCCAGCACGGACTAGGGAGCAGCCAGACTCACCTGAGCACAGAGCATCACTTTGAGAAAATGCCAAGGGAAGAGCCCTTTTGCCAAGGGGCAGCATCTGAGCAGGCCAGGCAGCATCTGGGGTTCCAGGAGAGGGCTTTCAACTTTCCCCTTTTACTGTGCCAGTCCCTCCCCAGAGCCCCCAGACCCTCCACAGCACTCCCAGAAAGGAGAGGGGTTATTAGGAGAAAAAGGGTTTAGAAAAAAGGGAAAAAGTTTCCTTTTCCTTTATTTTTTGTGTTCAAACTGGGAGGGACTCTGCTTCCCCTGCAATTTTAGTGGTCTCAGTTGAAAGAATCCCTGCCTTTTCTATGCTGTTTAGGGTGTTAATTGACAGGGAGTCCTCATTTTCGATTATTTTCCAGTTTAAGTAGAAGGGGAAAACCTTGACAATGTTTCTTATGGGTTTGAATTTAGGGTAGCTGCCCTCGTTTTGTTGTCCTGAGGCCTAAATTGAGGGAGAAGCCCAGCTGTACCCTCCATCTTAAGAGTTTGAATCCCTCTTTTTCCATCACCGGAGAAATTTAAAGTGAGGAAAACCGCTCTTTTCCCAGTACTTAAGGAGAATAAATTAAAGGGCAGAAGCTATTTATTTGCTATTGTATTAGTTTCAGTAGAGGTAACTGCCCCATTTCCTCTGTTTAAGCGGTTCACTGGAAGGAAGCTCTGCTTTTTTCAACATTTTAAGAGTTTAAAACTACATTTCAGGGCTCTTCTTTCTGTGCCATAGGACCAAGTATCTCAGAGCAGGGTGAGCCTGGCATGCACTTAACCCTTACACTGCCTGGGAAGCTTTTATTTTCCTTATTTTTACTTATAATGTAGATAGGCCTAATTAGAGGTCCCAAGGAGACTTAGACAATTCATATCAAAAGCATTCTTCTCCACTGGACTTAGTCACACGTGAAGTACTACTTAGTAGCCACTAAGGAATAATTATGTAAGTTAACATCAAATTAGCCAGTTTATCTAGTTATGCTGCCTAAACAGAAAATATTATTTCTTACCAGTTTCCTGCCCTTTTACTCCAAGTAGTTGTTGCAAAAAAGAAAGTGCTGTTATTTTTCAGAAGAGTTTCCTTCTCTAACAAGCCCTTTTCTCCCCTTGAACTTGAGTCAGAGGAGCTAAACAGCAGCAGCTGTTCTGAGGGTTTTTATACCCGGTGGGATTGGCCCCCTCCCTTTTCCTGGGTGCCATGGGAACGAGAGGCGGGCACCATCAGGGGTATATTAACCCCAGCCTTTGCTCAGGGCCTTCATTCCCTCTCTGGGATGTGCTGGGATAAGAGCTCTCCTCTCATTTGAGTGAAGAAGCTTTTTCAGCTTATCTCAGCTTGTTTTCAGCAGGTGTTTCTGGGCAGCTAAGGCAACAGAGGCTTTGAAGATACTGTGAAGAAAACAGCATGTAATACAGGGAGTATTTAAGTTCACAGTTTTGGGTTTTGTGTTTAGGAGTGGTAAAATGCATTGGTAATTTCCAGTTTTGTTCTTATTTTATTTTGGTTTTTTTTTTTTTTTTTAGGAGGAGTGCAGCTTCCAGAGACTCCAGGTTGTATCAACGACAACACTTTTTTCAGCAGATTCATTGTGTCACAAGAGGGATCTGCCCAGGGTCCAAGGTGATGTTTGAGATTGAGGCTTCAGGTGAGTTGAGGGTTGTGACTGGGAGAGGGAGGGTGAGCAGGTATCCAGTTAGGAGTTATTGTTGGGGGTGTGGTTTTGAAGGCAGCAGGGTGAGAAAGGGTGTTTATTTGAGCCCCCCACCCAAGGCCTTTTAGAAGCCGAGCAGAGGCATTCACACGTCTTACAGCACACAAGGTCACCCACTGCACTCACAGGAATGCCATTTCACTTTGCCTTTCTCTAACCCAGGTGGCACTCATAATAATGGCCACAGCCTTGGAATCAGGATGAAGCTGGAGCCTGAAGGAGCCAGGCACACTCAGGAGAGGGCAAGTAGCTGACTCGCTGGGATTTGGCCCACATAACTCTGTACTCATACTTTGGTTTTGTTTTTCTTTATTGTAGCTGACCGAGAGGCTAACAGGTAATCACGGGGCCCTCTGAGGCAGACTCATTTCAGGCGCAACGTGGATCCACATCACCGATCATCCAAAAGATAAGTCAGGGCCACGGCCTGGAGTTGGGACAATGGGAGAGGAGCGGGTTGGGAGTTCCTGGGACAGATTTAAAAATTAGCAGAGGGAAAAGCAATCTCCTCCAAGGGGCCTCTTAGGACAGCTAAAGGGAGAGGCTCTACTTGTGACGGCAGCTTTCAGGCGGGCAGCGCAGAACAGTTCCGGTCCACGTCGTGTTGTCCGGCGTACCGTGTTACCTAGTGTGTCTTTGGGGTCCCTTTTGCCTTTTCCCCTCGAGGCCCTCACCACAAGCATAATGTGTTGTGTTTGTTGTCCCCCTGTTTGTCACGTTCTGTGTCACGGGTGTCTGCATGTATTTGTGCAGGAGCTGCTCTGCCCTGCCCTGCCGCATAGCCTGCTGCAACAGGACAAGTCCCAGGGACTTGCAGTTTTGGGACATTGCCAGACTCTAGTTGATATTCCTAGATAGACAGGAGATGTTTGGAGCTGTGAAGTTATCCTGCAGCCCTTTGACTTTTGTCCTTGCTTTCTTTCAGATGCAGAGGGATAAAATCCAGGGCAAAATCCATCCATCCATCCCGAGTGAGGAGGTTCCCCCGAGCAGGTCAGTCACCGTTTGTCTCTGCAGGGGGAGTGTAAAGTGTGACTCTGTTACAGCACTGTTCTTTTTCTTTTTAGGAGGTAAAGCTGGATATCAGCAGTCAAGGTGAGGTGGGCAAGGTGAGCATTGAGTAGCGTCCAGAAGCAGTTGTTATTGCTCCAGTCTCACTTTGCGGTGCGGCTCTAAGCATCTGTTCCTGTTTCTGTGCTTTAGGCAATCCACTCGGAGTACACCGAGCCCCCGTCACCAACCGGCCGATGCACCGGGTGTGCTGCTCTCCTGAGACCTGCGGAAGAATCACGGGACTCAGTGATGAAGCTGAGCATTCTTAGGAGCATGGTGAGTAGCAGACTTGTGGGGTTTTGGCCAAGGGGCTGCCGAGATCAGGCACTGATGTTTGGTTTTCTTTAATACAGCTGTGTGAGAGACACCAGCCCGGTGCCAGCAGGAGCTTCCCGGCTGACGAGGTGGCCTTTCTTCGCACCCGAGACCGGCATCCCCAGCTGTGCGAGAGATAAGTAGAGGGCCACGGCCCACAGAGGGGATGAAAGCAGGGTGCTGGTTTGGGAATTACTGGGAGGGGTTTTTGAGTCCCCTTTGGAGGTGGGGGTGTTCATGAAGCGGCCCCTTAGGCCCCATAAAAGCAAAGCGTGACTTTGGATCACAGTGCTGAGGTGCACAGGGCAGAGCAGTCCCGGTGTGTAGCGTGTCACTTGTCTTTTGTGTATTATGTGTTGTTTGCATATGTCATGTCTTTTACCTTAGGCCTTGGAGGGGCCTGTCAGAAACCCTGGCATCATTGTTAGCATCTGTGATCTCTGCATTCCTCGGCTGGCACCAATGCCATAGAACTTTGGACTCGGGAGCTCAGACAGGCATCAGACTCTCTTGTCTCTTTAGAAGCATCCGGTCAGGTGTCTTTTCAGGTCTTGTTCTGAGCTGTATGGGCAGCTCTGCCCCGCCAGGATCCATTATGGCGGACTAGGACTTGAAAGAACGTGAGGGCAGGTAGAGGCTGCTGGCCGTAGGATTCTCAGGCATCCATCTTTGCAGTTCTTGGAATAAATCATTCAGTTAGCATCTTCTTCCTCCAGGTTTCTCTGAGCCTCATCAGCTCACCATCGGTCTCCCCTCGGTCATCTCCTTTTGCATTCTCTCAGTCCTCGCAGCCATTTTCCTTGCCAGGAGCTTTCTGTCCATGTTGTGTGCCCGTTGTCTGTCACGTCCTGTCCTGTGTCACAGGTGTGTGCACACACATTTGTGCCGGAGCTGCTCTGCCCTGCCCCATAGCCTGGTGCAATAGGAGAAGTCCCGGGGACTTGGAGTTTGTAATGTGGGGTGTAGTTGGACTCTAGGTGGGATTTGTAGATGGACACAGGATATCTGGAGCTCTTAAGTTATCCTGCAACAGCTTGACTCTTGTCCTGACTTTGTTTTCAGATTCAGATGGATTAAATGTGTGCCAGAGGGCCCCATCCCGGGTGAGTGGTTTCCCCCAAGCAGGTGAGGCACCATTTGTCTGTGCAGCAGAAGTGTATGCGGTGACTCTGTTACAGCTCTGTTCTTTGTCTTTCTTTTTAGGAAGTAAATCTGGATACCAGCAGTCAAGGTGAGCAGTGGAGAGAAGTAGTTGTTATTGCTCCAGTCTCAGTTTCCGGTGCTGCTCTAAGCTTCCATTCTCTTTTTTGTGGTCTAGGCAATCCACTCGGAGCCTGCCAAGCCCCCGTCACCAGCCGGCCGATGCACCGGGTTCCCTGCACGTGTGAGCCCTGTGGATGCGTTACAGGACCTGGTGATGAGACCCTGAACTCTTCCTTTTAAAGGTGCCCTCCGGGTGGCCTTGGGCACCTGCCAAGGAGTTGCGGTGAGTCGGGGAAGTAGGGAGGAGGAGCGAGGGTCCCCTCAGGTTTCAGCCATGCCAGATCACCTCACCTCCTCTTACCCCAGGCACCCCCCGTGACGACGGCCTCGGTCTCCGAGCGTGCCTAAAGCGTGCGGCCCGAGCAGCCGAGCGTTCTTAGGAGCAGGGTGAGTAGCAGACTTGTGGGGTTTTGGCCGATGGGCTGCCAAGATCAGGCACTGATGTTTGGTTTTCTTTAATACAGCTGTCTAAGAGACACCAGCCCGGTGCCAGCAGGACCTTCCCAGCCGGCGAGGTGGCCTTTCTTCACACCTGAGACGGCATCCCCAGCTGTGCGAGAGATAAGTAGAGGGCCACGACCCACAGAGGGGATGAAAGCAGGGGGCTGGTTTGGGAATTACTGGGAGGGGTTTTTGAGTCCCCTTTGGAGGTGGGGGGGGTGTCCATGAAGCGGCCCCTTAGGCCCCATAAAAGCAAAGCGTGACTTTGGATCACAGTGCTGAGGTGCGCAGGGCAGAGCAGTCCCGGTGTGTATCGTGTCACTTGTCTTTTGTGTATTATGTGTTGTTTTGATATGTCATGTTCTTTACCTTAGGCCTTTGTGGGGCCTGTCAGAAACCCTGGCATTATTGTTAGCATCTGTGATCTCTGCATTCCTCGGCCTGGCACCCAGGCCATAGAACTTTCTCCTCAGGAGCTCAGGCATCAGACTCTCTTGTCTCTTTAGAAGCATCCGGTCAGATGTCTTTTCAGGTCTTGTTCTGAGCTGTATGGACAACTGCAGCCTGGAAGGTTCTATTATGGTGGACTAGGACTTGTAAGAATGTGAGGACATGTAGAGCATTCTGACTGTAGGCCTCCTGCGCATTCATCTTTGCAGTTTTTGGACTAAATCATTCAGTTTAGCGTCTTCTTTCTCCAGGGTTTCTTTCTCTGAGCCTCATCAGCTCGCCATCGGTCTTACCTCAGTCGTCTAATTTTGTGTCCTTGTGCTCCTTGCAGTAATGCTTCTTGTCTCAAGATTTCTGTCTGTGTCTTGTGTACATTGTTTGTCACGTCCTGTCTGTCCTGTGTCACGGGTGTCTGCACACATTTGTGCCGGAGCTGCTCTGCCCTGCCGCATAGCCTGGTGCAATAGGAGAAGTCCCGGGGACTTGAAGTTTGTAATGTGGGGTGTAGTTGGCCTCTAGGTGCGATGTGTAGATGCACACAAGATATCTGGAGCTCTTAAGTTATCCTGCAGCCCTTTGACTTTTGTCCTAACTTTCTTTCAGATGCAGAAGGATAAAATCCAAGGCAGAGCCCCCCATCCCAGGTGAGGGGATTGCCCCAAGCAGGTCAGTCACCATTTGTCTCTGCAGAGGAAGCATAAATGGTGGCCGTTACAGCATTATTCTTTGTCTCTCTTTTTAGGAGGTCAAGGCCGAGAGCAGCAGTCAAGGCTGAGTGGGCAAGGTGAGCATTGAGTAGTGTACAGAAGCAGTACGTTGCTGATGTCTCAGTTTCTGGTGCAGCTCTAAGCATCTCCTCTTGTTTTTTTTTATTGTAGGTGGTCCACTTGCCATCTATCCTGGCTGAGCATGCCCATGCCAGGTGGGTGAGAGCTTAAGGTATCAGTGTGGCATCCTTGTCTGATTTGGGAGGTTGCGTTTTCACAGTATCTCAGCATGCTTTTCTGCTTTGTTTCATTGCAGGTGCTGTCGCTGCCCTAGGCCCGCCAAGCAACAGAGGAGGGCAGGTGAGTCGTAGTTTAGGCAGGCTGACCCATAGGTGAGCGTTACACCGCAGCATGCTAAGCGTGTCCCTTTTGTTTTGCAGGTATGTTCCGGGCAGCCTCCGGAGTCAAATCAAGATTTGAGGTGAGCCAGGGCAGTTGTGCGGAGGAGTCCCGGGGATTACTGTTTTTGAGGGCAATAGTCAGGTTTTCTGTTTTGTCTTAGGTTCCCTGAGGAGGCTCGTAGCCAAAGCTTGGAAACGGCAGCACCGAAGCACACACGGAGAGCATCTCCACGACCCTAACCCACGTCCACGTCCGACCGAGGATGGATTTTGTCCGCTCCTCTTCCAAAAGCTAAGTGTCGGGGCCAGCGGTTGGGAGCAGGGGAAAAGCCTTTACTCTCACAGGAGGCAATCAGATGTCAGCTTAGGGGACAGGTCTGTAGCAGGGCGGGCTCTCTGGAAGTAAAGGGAGAGGGTTTCCCCTCAGCCTCGCCTGAGCCTTTGCCGGGCAGGGCAGTTCCGACCCATCTTCACATTTTCGCGTACTTTACGTCGTCCGCCTCCCCCGACTCGACGTCGTCACGGATCTTTCCCCCGAGGAGCTCGCCTTCAGGTCCGGAGCTACGGCCACGGTCACCCGGCAGTCGGCTTCCTTCTCTAGGCTCGCCGACCCTCTCGAGCATTCTCTTAACTACTTCGGCACTAACTTCTTTTGAGGAGTTCCATTTCATCATCACGTGCTCTCGTCATAGGGCTTTCTCTCCTTTGGCATCATCAGCCTCTGGCTCATCTTGCACTAGGAATCTCAGGTCCCTAAGGGGACAGTGCCAGGCAGTTGCCACTCATCTCTGTGTTATGTCTTCTGTGTCTATGTTATGTTGTCTGTGTCTGTGTTATGTAGTCTGTGTCCATCGTCTTATGTGTCACAGGCCTTTGTTATGTCTCGACGCTTTATCGGCACTATTCTGTGCCACGTAGGCCATATTGTACTCACGTTCCTTTCCGGATATCCCTTATTCCGGCATCTTTACATTTTTACTCTTTGAAACAGGAATGTCTTAAAGGGACAAGATGTTGTCATCCGTCTTCCTTCTCACTACCGGCTTTGGTAGTGCCTTTTTTTCCACGCCATTGTCTTGGACTTCCTGAGGGAGCGTCTTACACCCTCCTCACGTGACTGCAGGAGTTTGATAGGTTCCATCTTCCCAAGGGGTGTAGGGCTCAAGAATTAATCTTCCAGAGAGCTATCTCAAGTCCTGGCTTACATTGCATGTACCTATGTTGGCTTATACTGTATGTACTTATATTCTGTGTACCTACGCTGGCTTATACTGTATGTACTTACACTGCGTGTACCTGTGTTGGCTTATACTGTATGTAGTTATATTGTGTGTGCCTATGCTGGTTTATACTGTATGTACTTATACTGTATGTGCTTACACTGTGCGTACCTGTGTTGGCTTACACTGTATGTACTTACACTGTGTGTACCTATGCCGGCTTATACTGTATGTACTTAATCTTTATGTACCTATGCTGGATTATACTGTATGTACTTACATTGTGTGTACCTTTGTTGGCTTATACTGTATGTACTTACACTGTACCACTTATGGTCGGAGCTGCCCTGCCCTGGCACGTAGTCACAGTTAGGTAGAAGAGTTATAAAAACTTTACTGTTCATCTGTCTTTAATGAGGTTTTGGGTAGAATATTTATCAGTCACAGCGGGGACAAGTCCTAGCTGTCAGATAGCCACTCATCGACCGCTTCCTGTCGTCTCACAGGTCCCCGAGGCTACCGATTTCCCCAGAATCTACCATTTGACATCGAGGAGCGGCAGCATCCGAAGCACGTTCTTCAGCGTCTCGAGTAAGAGCCACACCAAGCACGTAAGCGGGAAGAGCGGGAGCGACAGCACGTGTCTGTCTGAGTCCGCTCGTCTCTGAGCGTGTGAGCGCATACTGATGGGATTTAACCTTGTGTGTGTGACTTTTGCCTTTCAGGTTTTTCAACTCATTTTTAAATTTAGAATAAAAAATCCCCAGCCGGGGGTTTTTTTTTTTTTTTCCCCCCGGCTGGGTTTTTTTTTTCCCGGGTCCCGGTCGGTCAGCGAGGCGAGGTTCATCGCCAAAGTTTGGGCGCGGACCGTCCAGGGACCGGGGTTTTCGTCAGGCAGGAGGATTTTTTGGGGGCTCCCGGGAACCACGTTCCCGAGGAGGGGCGTGAGCGCGTGCCGGGGGTTAGCAGAGCGGTCGAGGTCCGATTTAGTGTGGGTTTGTGTGTAAGCTGAAGGCAGTGTGTGTGTGTTGAAGGGTTGTAGGGTTGTAACCTTGTGTGACTTTTGCCTTTCAGGTTTTTCAACTCATTTTTAAATTTAGAATAAAAAATCCCCAGCCGGGGGGTTTTTTTTTTTTTCCCCCCGGCTGGGTTTTTTTTTCCCGGGTCCCGGTCGGTCAGCGAGGCGAGGTTCATCGCCAAAGTTTGGGCGCGGACCGTCCAGGGACCGGGGTTTTCGTAAGGCAGGAGGATTTTTTGGGGGCTCCCGGGAACCACGTTCCCGAGGAGGGGCGTGAGCGCGTGCCGGGGGTTAGCAGAGCGGTCGAGGTCCGATTTAGTGTGGGTTTGTGTGTAAGCTGAAGGCAGTGTGTGTGTGTTGAAGGGTTGTAGGGTTGTAACCTTGTGTGACTTTTGCCTTTCAGGTTTTTCAACTCATTTTTAAATTTAGAATAAAAAATCCCCAGCTGGGGGGTTTTTTTTTTTTCCCCCCGGCTGGGTTTTTTTTTCCCGGGTCCCGGTCGGTCAGCGAGGCGAGGTTCATCGCCAAAGTTTGGGCGCGGACCGTCCAGGGACCGGGGTTTTCGTCAGGCAGGAGGATTTTTTGGGGGCTCCCGGGAACCACGTTCCCGAGGAGGGGCGTGAGCGCGTGCCGGGGGTTAGCAGAGCGGTCGAGGTCCGATTTAGTGTGGGTTTGTGTGTAAGCTGAAGGCAGTGTGTGTGTGTTGAAGGGTTGTAGGGTTGTAACCTTGTGTGACTTTTGCCTTTCAGGTTTTTCAACTCATTTTTAAATTTAGAATAAAAAATCCCCAGCCGGGGGTTTTTTTTTTTTCCCCCCGGCTGGGTTTTTTTTTCCCGGGTCCCGGTCGGTCAGCGAGGCGAGGTTCATCGCCAAAGTTTGGGCGCGGACCGTCCAGGGACCGGGGTTTTCGTCAGGCAGGAGGATTTTTTTGGGGGCTCCTGGGAACCACGTTCCTGAGGAGCAATGATTACTGGGGTGTAATTTAGCAGTTGTGATGAGAGGGATGGTGAGTTTGTGTGTCATGTGAAGGGGGTGTTAATGGTAGATGAGTGCTGCTTTCTGTGGGTTTTGTTGCTTTGGGTGTCCTGTAACGATAAATCAACCTGTAATGAAAATAGAACAAGGTTATCATCTTGTGTTAGTATGTGTTGTATTGCTCTGTATTGCTCTGTATTGCATTTGTATTAACTGCTGCCATTTTGCTGTATTGCTCTATGTGTAAATTAGATTTTTACCAGTGTGTCTATGGATTGTATCTGCACTTGCATTTGTATACACTGTTTCCATGTATTTTGCTGATGCATAAATAAAAACATTCTTTTAATAAAGTTGAGTCACCCCTAATAAAGATACCCCCTGCCCTTCAGTACCCCCACTGTGGCTCCTGTCTTATTTTGGTGTGGTTTTGTCATTTCTTTCCACTCTATTTCTTCCTTTTGCTCCTCACTTTAGTCTTCTATTTGTAACTTAACTTCCATCTATCTCTAACCCTTTGTTTCTGTTGCCTTTATAACTGTCAATGTCAGTCTTCTCGCTTCATTTTCTCTCTGTGTTCTCCTTTTCCTCGGTCTTTTTTGCTCTTAGTCTTTTCCTTTTTCTCCCCACTCCTAAGTTTTACTTTCACTCTAATCCTAACTGCTTTCTTTTCCTTCTAACACCTGTCCTTCTTCAGTTCTCCCACCCTCCTTTTCCTGTCTCACTCTTGTCTTCCTGTTTTATTTTCTTCTCTGTCTTCTTGTCTCTCCTCTGTCTTTTCTCTCTGTCTCTTCTCCCTGTCTGTCTCTGTCCTCTGCATTTCTGTTCTTTCTCTTTGTCCCTGTTCTCTCCTCTTCTCTCTCTGTCTCTCCCTCTATTCTGTCCTAACTCCTTTCTCCCTCTCTTTTCTCTCTTTGCTTCTCTCTCTGCTCCTCTCTTTTCTCTTTGTTTCTCTCTTTTCTCTCTCTGCTCCTCTCTTTTCTCTTTGTTTCTCTCTCTTTTCTCTTTGCTCCTCTCTTTTCTCTCTTTGCTTCTCTCTCTGCTCCTCTCTCTTCTCTCTTTGCTTCTCTTTCTTCTTTCTTTGCGTCTCTCTCTTCTCTCTTTGCTTCTCTTTCTTCTTTCTTTGTGTGTCTCTCTCTCTCCCTCTCTCTCTTCTTTCTTTGCTTCTCTCTCCCTCTCTCTCTTCTTTCTTTGCTCCTCTCTCTCTCTTCTTTCTTTGCTTCTCTCTCCCTCTCTCTCTTCTTTCTTTGCTCCTCTCTCTCTCTTCTTTCTTTGCTTCTCTCTCTCTCTCCTTTCTTTGCTTCTCTCTCTCTCTCTTCTTTCTTTGCTTCTCTCTCTCTCTCTCTCTCTCTCTCTCTCTCCTTCTCTTTCTAACTTTGTTTTCCCTTCTAGCTTTAGTTTAAAAAAGCAGCAGTAGGAAATTTCAGGCTCCCGGGGAGTAAAACAAAAAAATTAAAATAATTTAAAAAAACAAACCATTTACTCCCCGGGAGCCTGAAATTTCCTACTGCTGCACCGGACATATAGTTTTTCTTCTTTTTACTATATACAGTATATAGGGACCCCTCCCACCCCAGGTGCCAGCAATCAGTAGCCACCAGCCAAACCCCACCCCTGGACACACCCCCAGACATGCACACCCCACCCCCGTGTCCACGCCCCCTCGCCAGACCCACCCCCTGCCAGCCAGCACCCCGCCCCATGCCACTCACATATAGATCATGCAGTCACAGCACCACCTGCCGTTTACTCCCGAGTACTGCACTCACAGCGCCACCTGCCGTCTGCAACCGGGTACTACATGCACAGCGCCCCCTGCTGCTTGCCGGCCGGTACTGCATGCACAGCGCCACCTGCTGCTTGCCGGCCGTTACTGCATGCACAGCGCCCCCTGCCGTTTGCCGGCCGTTACTGCATGCACAGCGCCCCCTGCCGCCCGCAACCCGGTACTACAAGCACAGCGCCCCCTGCCGTCCACATACCGATACTGCATGCACAGCGCCCCCTGCCGCTTACTCCGCAGTACTGCACCCGCGGCACGCACCCGATGACGTCACCGGCGCGACACGCCCCAAAAAGGACCCCACTGCACAGGCGTCCCCCCCAATCGCCCGATCGAAACGGCACCACCCACCCCGCGCCCCCCAGACCCCCGCGCGCGCCGCCGCCGGCCCCACGCGAACCGGAATGCCATTCCAACCCCGCGCGACCCACAAAAACCACGCAAAACCCGCCCAAAACCCCCAAAAAAATCCCGGTCCCGGCGGCCGCCATTTTGCCATCAATGACGTCACCCGGCCCGCCGCCATATTGTCCCGCGTACCACGTGACCCCCCCCTCGCGGCCGCCATCTTGCCCCCCCCGCACCACGTGACCCCCGCGGCCGCCATTTTGTTGCCGTAAATGACGTCACCGGCCGCCATCTTGGCTGCCGTACCACGTGACCCTCTGGGCGCCGCCATGTTGTACGACACCACGTGACCGTATGGGCGCCGCCATCTTGATGACATCATGGGGGCCGCCATCTTGATCCCCATCATGTGACCGCATGGGGGCAGCCATCTTGGTTCCCGGATCACATGACCCCCTGGGCGCCGCCATATTGGATCCCCGACCACGTGACCGTATGGGCGCCGCCATCTTGATACGTCATCACGACGTCACGGCGGCCGCCATCTTGGTCCCCGATCACGTGACCCCGTGGGCGCCGCCATGTTGTACGACACCACGTGGCTCGATGGGCGCCGCCATCTTGATGACATCACAGGGTCCGCCATCTTGGGTCCCCGATCACGTGACCGGCTGCCCGCCGCCATCTTGTTGCCGTAAATGACGTAACCCCCCGCGGCCGCCATATTGCCGTAAATGACGTCAGCGTCCGCCATCTTGCCTGCCGTACCACGTGACCCCCCTCGAGGCGGCCATCTTGCTGCCGTAAATGACGTCACCCCTACGGCCGCCACGTTGCCGTAAATGACGTCACCGGCCGCCATCCTGCCGTAAATGACGTCACAGAGCACTCACCGTCATCCCGGCTGTCGAGTCACGTGACTCCCGCCGGCCGCCATCTTGGCCACCGGTCACGTGACCGCCGCCATCTTGGTCCATGGTCACATGACCCCATGGGGGCCGCCATCTTGGTCCCGTACCACGTGACCATATGGGGGCCGCCATCTTGATGACTCATCATGACGTCACCTAGGGTTAGGGTTAGGGTTAGGGTTAGGGTTAGGGT